>BSBM01000413.1:18197500-18644018 GCA_027924585.1 Larix kaempferi | reverse complement strand
GCTTTTAATAATGAAGGCCACAAACGTGAAATTGATGGCTCCTAACTCGTGTTACCGAATCCGTCCACTTTGGTGGTGGATGCGCGGATCCTCGGATCTGGTATGGATCCGAATCCATATTTGCCTAGGATCCGCCCAGGATTCTGCTCCAATCAAAACTGCAAACATTGATTTCGTTATTCGAGGGTCTTGTTGCTTTTGGAGTCTGCGACTTTCGAACAAGCTTGTGGAGCCCATCAATAATCTGATGGAATTCATGGTGCAGTAACAAGTTGGAAGAGAACGACAACAGTTAGCTCGAAAGTGCTCGACCGCTTGGTGTTAGGGCATTATACCTAGTCCTTCCATGTTAGAATATTATCTATCAATGATAGCGTTGTCCGCCGAGATGCACACTAGCAGCAGAAATCTTTCGAAAGCTGTTCCCTCACTACAAGTGGGGAAGGTGTGGCCTTGGGGGCAAGCAATGAGCCAGGTACTGTCACCTGAATCCCAGCTCCTTCGTTTAGGCTAACTCCTAACGAAGCCAAGGGGGGTTGTCCCTAACAAAGAGTTGTGTATGGCTCTATGTTTTTTAAATGTTTTTGGATGATGTGATGCGGATGGGTGTTGTTTAGGACCAATAATATTTAAGCAATCCATGTTGCAATTACAAAACACAATGATAAGATAAACAATATATGATGACTGGAAATTAAAGCATCCACAGAATAATAATGACTTGAGCAGATATGAAGGACAAATGGTCCAAACTAAGGTGATGCATATAAGTTCAAGACCAGTGCCAAATGGAGTCAATAAGTGCTTGGGGATGCTGAAATACAAGTCTCCAGATATGTTTGTGAGATCGTTTTGCAATTGTTCTTGGTAAATTTTATTGTGTATTTTAGGGGCGTTCTTGATTATAATGGCTAAGGGGAATTTCCAACCGATACGCAAGGTGCTGGAAATCTAACTGGAAATACCTTCAGTGGCTCCGTTCGAAGACATGACGGACCGCCCAGTTTCTCTAGGCTAGGTGTTTAAGGAACTTAACCAGCAATCTAGAGTCTGAACATTGCTGCCCCGACACCCCCACTTGGAATTTTCCCACTACCTTAGTATTTATCGAATAACGCCGGTTCGTTGGTTATGGGGTGAAGATTTTATTATGGTTTAAAGTTGAAAGATTAAGCAGCCAATACTGTTTCTGAGTATTCCAACCTTTCACAAGGTTGGCCAAAGCATACGTGGTATGGAAACAACGAATAAATTCCAATTTTAAAGGGGAATGTGAGTTGAAAATGGTTTTAATTAGAGCACAAAAACGAACCTCTCCGACAGAGAGTGCTCTTGACTTGTTTTATGACATGTTCGAGAGACTTAGCTAATCTAAATGCAAATGCAAAAATGCAACAAGATGCTCTCCGATAGAGAGTGCTCTTGACTTGTCTTATGACAGGTTCAAGAGACTTTGTGTTCCTCTTAGCAATGAGCAATTTAAACAAGAAACACAATGATAAAATCAAATAAATGAAAAGCTGATCTAACAATCAGTGTTTCTAAGAGAACAAGTGATATCTAAGCTAACAATTAGTTTCTACTTGCAAAATGGAACTAACTAAGCAATTATTGTTCTAAATGCAAAATGGAATTGTTCTACTCGCACTAAAGAACTAAACTAGTAAAGGAACCAATCACAGAAAGAGGACACTACAAACTTCCCCAAATGGGGAAGTTGGGTGTGGGAGCCTTAAATCCCACTTGCTTTTTATTCAATGATTACAATGCTTGGGACTTTAACCCTTTGAAGAGAACTCTTGAAGCAAATAATAGAAGATTTTAATGAGCTCTTGAGAGCTTTACAAAAGGAGAATGATTTATGATTTTGTCTTCTTGGTTCAAATCTTCTTATGTTTTGAATCTTCTTTGGTTCAAATCTCCTTGTTTCTTGCTTCTTCTTGGTTTGCTTTTGATCTTACTCTTCTTTTCTCCAAGTGCCTACAATAAACCAAAGACTCAAGCACCCATTATTTGTTATAAAAATGAACTCTAAGATTTAATATGCAAGCTTTGAAATAAACTAAGATCTAAGATTAAAAATGAAAATGCAAGCTTAGAACAACGAGATCTAATGCAAAAATTTAACAAATGCAACTAAATTAAAAATGAGATGTAGAATCAACTTTGAATGCACTAACTTTTTGGGATCTAAATGAGAAAACTTTTAACTTTAGGAAATAAACTAGATGTAGACTAACAATGCTAACACTAAGAAAAGTAATCTAAACTAACAATGCTAACTCTTAACAAAATAAGATCTAACAAAGCTACCAAACAAAGCAAGATAAACTGAATGGAAAAGAGGGTAAAAGGTAAATGGAAGAGGCTGCCAATAAGGACAGGGAACAGCAGCAAACTAAAGGTGGCAGCCAAGGAAAAAGGGACAGCAGCAAAGGATAAGGAACAGCAGCGAGAAGAAGAAAACAAACAGAAAAAGAGGAGGTAAAACAGAAAAGAAGAATAGAGGAAAAAGGGCAGCGAAAGGAAAGGAAGGAAAAGTTAGGGAGAGAAAGGACGAGGACCTAGATCAAGGAAGAAACGAGAGCAAGAGAGGGACTGAAAACTCAGTAATGGGAAAGCAGCCAGAAGGAAACTAGGGCAGCTAAGGGATGAAAAGACCAGGAAGACGAGAGGAAGGAGAGGCTTAGCAAAGAAGGGGAAGAAAGGAGGATGAAGAGGACAAGCCAAACAAGGCGAGGAGGGTAAGAAGCCAAAGAGAGTGGAAAACATTAGTTTAGGGCTTCTCAAAGTAACCAGTAACCAGTGTTTTAAGAGTGATTTTGTTGCTTTAAAGATGGAACTTGGAGGCAAAGAAAACTCCTTGTGCTTCTTCCTTGGAACAACCCCAACTTTGTAGATCCTGACAAGACACCAATGTTAAAAAAATATGCTTGTGATGATGAAGATGAGCTAGATGCGTCTGAGCTCACACCCTTCTCCAAAATGGCAAGACCTATACAAGGACAAACAGCTCAAACAACCCAGTGAGATCAAATAGAAAACTAGTATGCTAAGCACATAAAGATTTTATCAACATTGATAAAACCGAATATTTCTTGCTCATATAATCTTTGATACAAATAGCATAATCAACCAAATTGACAACTGCAAATGGTAGATCCTATGTTCTATGAAATAGACTTCTAAAGCTAGTTTATTTGATCATTCACATAGGCATTAAACTGAAAGTATGGACAGAAATCACCTCAGAAGAGACATTCACCAAAAGAGCACAAATCGCATGGACCTCCAAAGTCTGATTTTATTCCAATAGCAAAGCAAATAGCTAGTACAAAAATTCCCCAGAGTAATCTTACATCCAAAAGTCCATCCTAAGAGAGAGCCAAAGGCCTCTTATTTATACAAAATACAGAGCTACCAAGAGCCCATTCGAATGCTTGAAGAGAGAGGCCTAAGAGGGGCACATTCACCAACCATCTGGAGTTCACGTGGTAGATTGATGCGAATTGGAGTTAACCGAGTGCTGGGTTCGGCGTGAGTCAGGGTGAGGTGGTGATTGGGTTTGGTGTGATTGGGGAGGTGGCAGCCCTCTCTTTGAAACCAACGCCCACCATCCTATTCACGCTCACCAAACCTGTGAGCTCAACCACGTGAAGAGACTCACGCCCACCTATGCTCACGTCATTCATTAACCAAACCAATTCCTAATCCAAAAAATGGCAAGTGTTTTAAATTTTCAAATGGTGGACCACCACACTAGAGCCTTCATTTGCTCAATTTGTGAGCCTTGTTGACGTGGAGAGAGGACCACGCTAGAAAATAATCAAATTTTTCAATTTGACTTTTATAACATATGACTTCTCCCACTAATGTGTTCGTACACCTCTCAAAAATTAATACATGCTTTTCCAATGCTTTTTTTAATGTATTTTGTCCTTATTTGATTTTTTGGACTTAGTGCATTTTCACCATTTTTAGCAATTAAGTGCCAAAATGATGCATTTTTAGCCAAAACTCCCCCAGAGGTGATGTAAATGCCCAGAATCTGAAGAATGAGGGCGCTAGGGTAAAGAGGATTCTCTGAGCGTCAAAATGAGCCTCCCCATGCCAAATTCCGCCTCCAAATGAGGCTTTTATCATACTTTGAAATTTTCCATTTAAACCATTAAAAATGGTCTAAATTACGGAAAAAATTTATTTTTTTCGGAATCAAACGAAACTCCTAGGGGACCTAGTGCATGTTCATACGACTCAATCGAGATGGCTAACACGTAAAAAATCCTAGACACAAGACTCTAATAACTACCTTAGGTTTTGATCACCATGGAAAATACTCCAGCTTTGGAGGTTTGAGTGAAAAACTCAGGGATTATACGCCACTGATGAGTAGTGCATAATTCCTAAGAAAAAGACACTCTAGAGTATCCCCCAAATGGCTAAACCTAAGGATAGCCGAGTCTTTTATAAAAGGACCCTGTTTAGACCAACTTTCTCCAAATTCCCAATGGGGGTATGAACATGTAGTTATTACAATGGGGGCAAAATTGCCCTGAAAATGACTTCTGAACTTCTGAACACTGGTGATGAACATTGAACATGTTCATTAAACTGGCGGCTCACAAGAAATTCAGCTATTGTACAAAATAGTTGGTAACAGATAGCATGTGAGTGCCGTCAATCTCAAACACACGACCATATATTGTATTTCACTTGAACAACAAAATCCGAGTGCAACTCTTCCGATTTTACGCTACTCTGGGTATGATGATCCGTTTGGAGCATGTAACCAATAAATAGAACGGTGTCGAGCTACTAGGTCATTAGACGCCTTCGTTGGTCATGTTAGATATGCATTCTACTCATCCGTTGAGATTATGAAACGTTCTCGCCCATAAAATTGTATGGAGTATCTTACTAGTACAACACACCATGTTACCTAGTCTCTCCAACGTGTATATACTTTGTGTATCCTTACAGTGCCCTCGAACTCCACGACTGGAAGAATGATCCACAGGGCTAGAACCCACGATTTTGTTAAGATATTTATATTAACCGTACTCATCTTAAAAAGTTATGAAGTAATGGTAAGGGGGTAGTGGTTTTTATAAGATTTTGTTTGTTGATATAAAGTGACTTATAATCAATATCAATTAACTTTATAAATAAGTAACAAGAAGCCAAATAAATAATTATATCATAAATTATTGGAATTATAATATAGATAGTAATTTTATAACTATGATTTAAATTAGTTATTTATTTTATCTAAGTATTATATATATATATATATATATATAATTTTTATTGAGGTTTTATTTTTAAAATTTTATAAAAATATTTTTATATTATTTGTACTTGCCGTTTCTCTGCCATATTTGGATCCTGGTTTTTCAAAAACTTGACGGATCCGTATCCGAATCCATATCCGAATCCGTATCCTAGTAACTTAGCTCCTAACCCTTTTTCTTGCTTTTTTTGAGCATTCAACAATCTTATAACTACTTACCAAATAATTTTCTAGGTAGCTTGATAGAATCTAGATTCTATACTAACACCATCTAGTTTAGGGGCCTTCCCTCTTTTCATTTTAAAGACAAGAAGACACAAGTCCTCCATCATGAATGTCGCCATTATATCTTGACCATTGACACTCATTGCTGTCCTCTCAATTTTATTTCTATAGGTATTCATAGAAGTGAGATGACAAAGATTTAATCTTTGAGCTATATGTTGTGAAGCTCCCATCATCAAGTTAACTTCTGTTGATGAAATTTTTTCTGTTTGCATCCGATTTTGTCAAATAAGGTCATCCTTGATTTGAGCCTTTACTCTTCCTCTTTTCTTTTGATACTTATCTAAATCTTTGAGAATCTCTAATCTTCTATGCTTTATGTCTATATATAAATCCTCTTCTAACATAGTTTCCTGAATCTCTATTAATTCTTGTTATAGTTCTCTTTTCAAGCGTCCATATTTTGTTAAAATAATATAACCTTAATTCCATTTTTCAAGTTGGCTTTTACATGCTGGAGTTTGCTGTGAAAGCTATACACTTGTGTCCCTAACTTGGTGTTTCATTCATTCCACAACCCCAAAGTATTCATAAAGTCTAGATAGCTGCTTGAAACTGAATTGTGCTTGAAAGGACAGTTTATAGCTACATCAGCATGGATTATGAAAAGTGAAACATATATGAACATGACCAAGTTAAAGTTATATATTATAATATTATATGTTTTGTCCCAACGTGTGCAATGCCTTGGGATGAACGATTTGTATTTGAAGAAAACATTTTTTTTCATATACTGCTTAGAGGAGATGTGGTGCCAAAACAAGTAATCTCTAGGTAAAGGACTTTCATATTTTGGTCTAGTTGACTTACAGTTTATGCTAAGTAACTATAATCTTCAGTGTGCAATTGTGTTTTATGCAAAGCTCATTTCTTTACCTAATATTAAATTGGAAGCATGTATTAGCACATTCTTGTCTTCACAAATAATTCCCAATAATAGACAAGGGATGGAGTGTTATAGTACAAAAGTTTACCAAGTACTCTGCATAGTCCTTTCTAGAATAGATTGGAATGCACATGAGTGCAGTCAGAAACATAAAATATTCTGGATGTCCTAGGATGGTTACTGCACATCTGCATGGGACCTTAAAATTGCTCATCAAGCTTTGTGCCTTCTTTTTTCTAAGAAGTGTTTTCATATTATGAACTTTTAAATGATTATGGATGCAAGCATTTCATAGCAAAAGCAAGTCAAGCAGTCATCTAAAGTTCATGGTAACATTTAATGGTCTTGGGCCCTGTCATCTTCTTTAACTCTTTGAAAATTAAAGAGATATTCTTCTGTGTAATGAGTCATTGGTCAAACTTTCTTATTCTATTTTGATGGTTGTAATCAGGCATTTGTAGTTGGCCATGATTGGGGCTCTGTGATTGCTTCGCACCTTTGTCTTTTTCGTCCAGATCGAGTGACAGCATTAGTGAATTTGAGTGCTGTTTATCGGCCACGTAACCCTACAACAAAGCCAACTGGGAAGCTGAGAACTAATTTTGGGGAAGGCTACTATATGTGCCGATTCCAGGTATTTTTTATTGCATTTGGTGCATTTTACTTTAATAAGGTTTCTCTCAGAATGTCTTTTTTCATTTTCTATTATGATTATGGATACAAATTTATAGTGCTTAGACACTTACAAGCACATTTCTAATTAATCAAGAGGGCAAAAGGATAAATTAAGGTCGATTTTTCAGCAGATGTGTTACAAGGAAAAATTATGAATAAACTCTGTACAAATGAGCAAACAGTCTAACTTGAAGGGACAAAGAATTCAAGTTTACCTTTTAATGCATGAGGGCAATGAATAAAATTGATATACCAAATTTCCTGTGAAAATGATACCTGAAGGCATTTTCTGCGAAAATGATACTTGAGAGTTGAAGCTAAACTTTATTGTTTAGGAACATGATGCTTTAATGTAGTTTTTGTAGACCCACGACAACCATGAACTTCCAAGTCATTCTAAAATAGAGCATGAGCTGAAATGATTTATGTATTTTAATTTTCTACTAGAAACCAAATTTTCCCCATGCTGCTAGACATAACATCCACAGTTCCATCTGGGGATGGGAAGCATGCATTCTGCTTTGTAAAATTTATTGGGTCAAGAAAATGGATGTTTAATTACATATAAGAAGCAAATGACAAAGATGGTCTTGCACTGAGAGTTAATAATTTTGTGTGAACTCAATAATTTCATCTACAAGGTTTATAAAGTCATTGTGTAGTAATATTCTATTAACCTAAAGCATTTGTGCAAAACGTTCTTGTTACTATTATGGATTTCATCGTAGGATGCATCTTTAATTATGTAGAAATATTCATGTGATTGCCTCTTAGGAATGATTGTTATATTCACTATGCATTTGCATGAGTACATTTCTATTTAATTGTGCACATACCACCTTTTAATGGCAGTATTGCAATTAGATAGCTCTATTTTTGTATTATGGTGTATCTAGGTTGCATTTTCTTTTGTATTTTTGTTAGAGGTTGTGCCTTTAGTACTTGTTAGTGCAAAGGCATAGTCTTTATAGTGAGAGGCTACTTGGTTTATATATGAGAGCATAAAGACCCTAGGACTTATAGGTATAGGCTAAGAAAAATAGGTGAATGAGAAATGCAAGTATGCAAGTATGAGAAAAGGTTTGTTGCAATTGTACACGTATCAGTACACTCTATATTGTATAATATTTATATAATTACAAAACTGTTTGGGATAGTGTTACCGGGAGCATCCTCCTAGGCCATGCTTCTGAACCAGAAGCATGCTTCAAGTGGGAGTATGTAGGGAGTGCCCTTTGGAGTGCGTTCCGGGTCCACCTTACACTCTCCTTGCCCCTATTTGGAGTGGTGTGCTCTTGGCAGTGCTCCTCTTTCCACCCCACTGCACTCTCGAGCCACTCCCCCAATGCTCTTGCCACACTCCCCAACGCCACTCATGCGCTACCTCTGAAATGGAAAAAAAGGCACATTTTTTTGTTCTCTTAAAGGTGGAACCCTTGGGTAGGTTTAGGGTTTAGGGTAAACACAAGGGGGAAACAACAACACTTCTCCCTCACTATTTTCCTCATTACATTCATCTTTTTGTGCTTGGGTTTGGAGTGGGCAACTTGGTCTTCTTGCTGTTTTTGAGGAAGGCAAATGTGTGAGAGCTTGGAGGAGAGAGTGAAGGCTGCAATAGTCACATTCTATTGCTGTAAAGAGTTAGAGAGCTAAAGAGGTAAGAGCAATGGCCATTCTTTGTAGGAATTTTTAAAAAAATATATCCTTGTGTTGTTTGTTTGTGGATTTTTTCTCTTCTTCTCTTTCCCATTCTTTCTTCTCCCTTGTTCTATTGCAGTTTGTCATCTAAGACTTGAAGAAAATGTTATTGTGGCTTATGCTTCCGAGCTTGATTCACATGGTGTTGAAGGGGAATAGACATGATAAGCATGATGAGGACAATGGTCATACTCATAATGACCCATTATATGAACATGATGAAGGTTTGGAAAGATATGAGTGTTGAAAAATGTAGCTCGGATAGGAACTTTGCACATGTTTTAGTGTGAATGTGTAGGAAGTAGTTCAAGACATTTTGTAAAGTGAATACTTTGGAAAAGTGGGTAATATTTCTATTTTTATAAGTCACTTGGAAAAAGTGAAATCCTATGTTTTGAAGTTGAGTCCAATAAAGTGTATTTCATACATTAATGACTTAGACTAGATTTAATCTAGGTCGTCCATCTCAAGATGAGATTAGGGTTTTGAAAAGGCATAAATATAGACAAAATAGAGAGTTCAAATCACTTGAGCAGATTTATTGAGCAAAAGAGGAGCCATAGTTCAGGAAGAAGGAGAAAGAGCAAAGGCCATACAATAACATTGTACAACAAGCCATACAGGTTGTACTGCTATAAAGGATGCTATACATGATCATTTGATTCCTCATATATCAAAGAAGAAGACAAAGAAGAACATTTTTCGATTCTTTGGTTAGCCTCTACCAAAGCAAGAACATAAATAGAAAGATGATTTTGCAGAACAAACTCAAAACTATAGAGATGATTAGTTCAAACATAATTACCAGTTACTTGATGAAGGTCATGTAGATTCATGATCAACTTGTAGTAGTTGGGGAGAAGATTGAAGACGCAGAGTTAGTGAACTTGAATGGATTCTCATCTTCATGAGAAAAATTTGTCCAGGGCATCTATGCTCGTGAGCATCTTCCTTCCTTTGAAAGATTGTTGGATCACTGTATCTAGGAGGAGACTTAGATGGAGTCAAAGGATGGAAAGAAGAGTGGTGATGATAATTGAGCCGTGTTACCAACTATTTTGTACCATAGTTGGAATTCTTGTGAGCCGCCAGTTTCATGAACATGTCAAGTGTTCATCATCAATGTTCAGAAGTTCATAAGACTTTTTCAGGGCCAATTTTGGCCCATTTGTAATAATTGCATGCCCAGACCCCCATGGGGGAATTGTAATAAGTTGGTCTAAGCATTATTATTTTGTAAAAGACTTGGCCTACCTTAGGTTTGGCTATCAGGGGGATACTCTAGAGTGTTTTTTCCTTAGGAATTATGCGTTACTCTTCAGTGGCGTATAATTCTTGAGTTTTTCACTCACACCTCCAAAGCTGGAGTATTTACTATTTACCATGGTGGTCAAACTTAGGGAGGTTATTGAAGTCTATGTGTCTATGTATTTTTTACATGCTAGCCATCTAAATTGCGTCGTATGGACATGCATTAGGTCCCCTAGGAGTTTGGTTTCATTCCGATAAAAATATATATCTTTTTTTTTTTTTTTGTAAAATTAGACCATTTTTAATGGTTTAATTAGAAAAATTCAAAATGTAATAAAAGCATGGCTTGGAGGCGGAATTTGGCATGGGGATGCTCGTTTTCATGCTCAAAGCGTCCTCTTTAACCTAGGACCCACTTTTCCTGGGTTTTAGGCAATTAAATTGTCGTTTGTGGCACTTTTTCTTTAAAATGCTACAAAACGACACTTAAATGCTAACTATGCTACAAAATGCACAAAATGACATAAATAAAAAAATCCAAAAATGATTAAAAAATGGTGGGGAAAAGGTGGCATATTGTTTTCTTATGATGTGCGACCTCATTAAGGGCATAAAGCACATATTCTAAAGTCAAGGCATTAAAGTTGTGAATGAAATCAAATTAGAGGATGCGCCATCCTTCACGTGTGGGCAGATTCCTCTTACATGGAAGCTTGTGTTTAGTGGGAGGAGTTTCCAATGTTTAGAGAGGGGCGCCTCTCCCATGTGACAGCCACCTCATCGTATCATACCAACCAAGCGATAGTGGGAGTTAATTCAACACATTGTTATTTCCTTTGATGATGGGATTCGCCCTCCATGGAGCCATGCGCACCCTCTCTTCCTCTCTTGTGCTATGAAAGCAAGTGCTTGCTCCTTATTGAAGATGGATTGTAAGGAACCTCTGCTGTGATTGTATGTAATGCTTTTGTTATTTGGCAAGCAGTTTATGAATAAAGTGAAGACTTTGGAGGTCTAAATGGTGCAAAATATCATGGTGAATGCTTGAATCGAGGTGATATTAGCATAATTTTATTTATCTTTCATATGCAATACTGCTAGCTTAGAAGGCTCTCTGTAGTCCACAGAGTAGTCCTTTGAGGTTTTCAACTTGTTTACGTGTGCTAAGTTATCTAAGATTTAAAAGTAGCAAATTGTAGTCGGTTATACTAATGCTCTTTTGATTTTATTTAGTTTATCACACTAGATTTGATCTTGTTTGTTGAAGGTTGTTTGAGTTTCACAGATCATCGAAGGTGAAGTAGAACTTGGAGCTCAGTTGCTTCCTTATTCTCTTTGCCTCTTTTCACAAAAGCTAATGTTTTTTTGGTCCTACAGGCACTTCCAAAGTCATCTCATTGTTCAAGCTTGGGCTTGGGTTTTTCCTTTCTATCTCTTCAAAATTAAAACAAATCTTTTTCTTGGTTACTTCTATTTTATAAACAGTAGATCTAAGTTTTCAAAGTTTATCTAATCATCTATTATTATATGCTTAGGAAGATCAAAAGAGTCTCATATTTTTCACATTTCAAGTTTAGATCTAGTCCTAGTTGGTTAATACTTGAAGTTTTAAATTTTCATTATTTCGCAATTATTGACTCTTTTGTAAATTTTATTGTATTTTGAGGCTAATCCACTAATCCAAATAAATCATAGTTTGCTGGTTTTTATGTTTATTTTACAGGAAAGCGAGGAAAGGGAGATTTTTTGGAGCAAAAACTTATAAAATTTTTACTTTCTTTCAACCCCTTGTTCTCCTTCCTCCTTCTTGGAAGGCCATAAGTCTCTTGAATCTTGCTTTTGCAGATCAAGAGCGCTCTCTATCGGAGAGTTAATTTAGTTGTAATAATCATTAATAAAAAGCAAGTGGGATTACAACTCTGACAACCCTCTTCCTCCATTTGGGGGAAGCCTGTATCTTCTTTCCATTTATTTTGCTTTTTACCTGGAACAAACTAGAATACTAGCATGTTAGATTAGTTTTATTTGCTCGAAAAGTTTCTTCTTTGCCAGTTAGCTAGTTTTGCTCATTTAGATTCTTGCGTCTTTCCCTTTTTTGATAAAGTTTTAAAAAGCATTAAAATCTCTTGAATCTCGCCGTTTGCGGATCAAGCGGGCTCTCTGTTTGAGAGTTTACTTTGTTTTTTTGCTAACCCCCTTGCTCTCTTGAGTATGGTCCTAGACCTGAAAGAGATTCTTGGGTAGATTTTAGATCATTTCAAGTTTTCATTTCGCATTTTACAATTTCTGTGTGTCTTAAAAAGCTCCCTAAAATCTCTTGAATCTCGCTCTAAAGCGGATCAAGAGTGCTCTCTGTCAGAGAGTCTATCTTTAATTTAAAAAATCTCTTGAATCTTGTTCTAAATCGGATCAAGAGTGCTCTCTGTTGGAGAGTCAATTGGAACGAACATTTCGCCCACTCCGTGTATGCTCTACCCATCGCAGGCTAGTATGAGATTTGGGATATCAATAGCGGAAGTGTCGCATTCATTGATTTTCTCACATTAAGCTAAAAACTTCAATTTTAATAAATATAAGTCCCCTTAAACAACGAAAATCCGGCGTTGCCATGCTATGATCGAAAGTTGGGAAATTCTGACTAAGGAAGCGGGAACCACTTGGAGGTGACCTCAGAGTACAATTAGACTACATCCTTGTTGGTGTAGTGTTGAACACCGCTCTCGAGACTCCGTCCCAGCCCACACGTCCTTGTACGGAGCCACCTAGATCATTTTTCGGACACATTTCCTGTACCGCAAGGTATATCGGGAATCCCCCTGTTACGTAGTACCAGTACCAACACATGTTCTAGATACACCCCAGGGAGGTGGCAGCCTATATTTTGACTTGGAGGATGTGATACATCCATATTTCATGGATGGGATCATGGCCAGGTTCTTTAGCTTCCCTCTGGGGGTACTATGGCTTAATGGCACTGCTGACTGCCTCATAAAAGGGTTTGAAACCCTGAGGTTGGTGTCCGGGCCCCCCCGGGATGGGTTATTGAATCACATGGATTCCCCAAGCATTTTTACATTGATGGCATGTTTCTTTCAGTACTGGGGCCTTTGTCATTGACCTGGGCTTCCTCTTGCATCCTCCTATTGATCCAGAACTCCAGCGCCATGCCTCCCTTACCTCTACAGAGGATGACGTCATCTTCCATTGGCTGCTAGATGTATGCTTTGAGGGGGGGCATTGAGGGCTTTTCACTATTTCATGGGGTTAGTAGGGGTATGACGACCCCCCCTCCACATCTCAACCTTCAGTTTCGTCGAATTTGGCCTTGTCTAGCCATTTTTACTCAAGTAGGGGTCAAATGTGGGAAAACACCCAATTTACCCAGTACTTTGATTATTTTTATATTATTTTAATTCTAATTTAAGTTGACATTTTTAATATTAAATTCACCTTATTTTGTGTAAAAGTGAGTGTGAGAAAGATATAAATTCATCTTCTCCTCACTTCAAAAATTAACAATTGAAGGGATCATATTTATTTTTTTGATTTTCGACCTCCTTGGGCTTTTGGAGGAGAAACACTTTCTTGAGGATGAATGTATGAGCTGATTTTGGGACTTATCTTTGGAGATTCTTTTGTTCTTGCATCTTGCTTGGGTGATTGCTAAGAGTTGTTTGCTTGACACATGCACAAAAAGGTATCTAAGTTTTTATCTCTTGATGTCTTTTTGCTAAATGCTGAAACTATGCTTGTTTAAGGTTTGAATGGTAGTTATAATGCTGCATTTTTTTGCTAGGCTAGTCAAATTTCAGTATTTTGTTGCCCTAGCTAAGAAGGCTTGAGCTTTAGGTCTCTTAGGTTTGCTTTGGCCAAAATTCTCACAACTAACCCTAGAGGTTGTTGGAGGATTCTTTGGCTCGCCAAACTGAGCAAGTACCATCTCAAGTAAAGGGGTTATCCCTTTAGAAACCCTAGGTTAGGTTGGATTATTTTATCAAATCCTGATTGTTCAAATCCACTTTTAAACCTAAATTTTCTGAGTTTCTGTTGTAATTATTATTTGATTTTTAGGCTAGTGACTGCCTTTTTATTCAATTATGAAGTTAGTAGTTAATTTTGTTGTTTATATGCATTTTTGAATTATTTATGTCATTGAAAAACTTGTTAAAAAATTGAGTTTCCTGGTTAAAACCCTAAATCGCAGCTCATCCAGCCCTACGACCTAAGTCTTCAGCCCTAGCTAGCCTTCGCTCTCTCTCCCACTCAATTCGCTGTCCCTTCCAACCTCACTTTACACCCTCGACTCCCTGCTGCTCCCCTTTATCACACCTCGCAGCCACCCTATCCCGCCTTCGCTGCCCCATTTGCAGCACACCTGAAACCTTGTTGCCGTCGTTTTTCTGCTGCAGCCTACCACCCTCCCTAAATTCGAGCTTGGGCATCCCTTGTGACCCGGGTTTGCTCTGCGGCCGTCACCTTCACCTGTGGAACCCGTGGCCTCCGCTGCTCTTGCCATCGTCCTTCACGCGGCATGATCCAACGCAGCCACTCCTTCCTCCACTCCGCCGGCTTCCCCTTACCCGCACGTTTCCTGTTCCTTCTCCCTTTGTAGCCCTCTGTCCTCCTCTTCCGTTTTTTTGCTAGTTTCATCCCTTTTCCTTGAGCACATAGGGATCACAGGTCCGTAATTAAATTACGGACCCCGTGACTTATCCTTTTTTTCTTGTCTATACCCAAAACACAAACAATTATTCAAGTTAAATGCAGAAATAAACCAAAACATAAAGTAGTTTATCATTTAAGTATAGTTGTGGTTAAAATTTTGGTGTTATTTCTTTGTTGAATAATTTAGTTTCCATTCACTTGTAATTATTTTTATTATTCCTGCCGATATACTTTTGAAGCACACTTACAGTAGGGTCTGAAACATTTGTTTGTAGATCTGTGTGCATGATAAGTGCTCATATTAAATGATAAAAAATTGATGAGTGTTTTCAGTGTTCACTTAAGCTACTATAAATTGTGATAAACACAAATTTGGAAACTACATTTAAGTGCATGGCTACTTTAGGTGAATGATGTCATAAGAAAACTATCACACTTCGTTCGTTGATCATTGTTGTGATGAGTGGTTCAAATTGTCATTGATACATATTCGAATTAGTTAATGTGTAAGCGATATAATCTTTTGGTTATTATTATACATGTGTACATGGCTTATACGTTAGATAATTAAATATTTGGTTTATCATTATTGGCAATATATATCGATTATTTTGATATACTTTTCGTTGTTATATATATACATTTGGTTATTGGTTGTGGTTTATTGACAATATAGTCTTTTGATCCAATATTGTAATATATGCTTACATATTTCATTGAAGGGTCTAAGTGAATTATCGATCTTGATCACGTCTCTTGCATTGAACATAATATTATTGACTCCATTTAGGCATTGATCTAACTACAAGATTGCATAGAGAATATATGTTGTGGTTGTCTTAGTGTTCTACAGGAATTCACAAGGATACTTCTCCTTGGAGGTTTCGACTTCCGAAGAAGTTAGAATGGTGACCGAGGTGACATTGGGTCACTATTCTTAGTTTTGTTTGCCGGGAATTAGCCCTGCTAATTCACCCGGTAACACCCCCCATCCCACAAGAAGTCAACCTCATCTTTCAAAATATACAATAAAATAAACCAAGAAGCATTCGCACAACAGTCCTTCAACACTCCAACAGACAGGGGCTCCATTAGCACTGGCGTTTCATCAACAACAATTGTTCAAAATCCTTGTTTTCTTTATCTATCTTAAAATTGTTGTTTATCATATCATGCTGTGGATAATTTTTTGATTAAAATTGGCAAACTGTTGTTGTCATTTAATTTTATGCTATGGATATGTAATTGCAAATAATACTTGGTTTAAATCTTTTCATCAATTCAAAACAACTCCTAAAAAAAAACACTCTTTCCAAACAGTTAAACTTAAACTTTAAAGAGCCTTAGAAAACTATTTTTTAGGGTCTTCCGCCCTTGGCGTCGTTAGGAGTTTGCCTAAACGGAGGAGTCAGGATCAGGTGAGAACACCTGACTCTTTGCTTACCCCCAAGGCCACATCGAGCAACTTCCAAAGATTTCTGCTGCGCTCCCCCCCCCCAGGTATGCATCTCGGCGGCAACAAGCCCTATTTGGATAGATAAAGAAGGGCAGAGGTAAAGGACCCAACGAGGGTAAGGGAAAGGATGAGGAGTTAACGTCACAACCAGGGAAGGATTTGACTAAAGTTAAGTACTTCATTTTTCATTAGCACGAGCATTATGCATCATAGAGTGTAGACAAGAAGAAGGGCAAAGGGAAGCAACAATAGAAGTAGGTAGTAACCTCTACAAAAACTCAGATGGATGAGTTTGCCACCAAGTTTGTGGACAGTGGGGCATCTCGGCATATGGCATTAGCCCAACAATGTTTTACTAGTCTAAAAGAGCACAACTCAAGGGTTCAAGCAGGGCTTGGTGATGATGCCAAGTATCCAATAGCAAGAGTTGGTACCATTTCCTTTCAAGTCCAGCTAGGTAAATCTTTAGACTTTGATGATGTTTTGTTGTTCCAGGTCTTAGGAAGAACTTGCTTTTAGTTTCAGTTACAGAAGGTAAGGTTTATGCAATAGAGTTCCAGAGCTAGCATGTCCTTATCAAAACAAAGGAAGCTAGCTTAAAAGAAGGACAAGTGATAGGGGTTAGATAAGGCAATCTATACAAGTTATTGGGTGAACCTGTTTGAGCCTAGTACATGCTTCCTAAGATTGATGTCAATAGCATCAATCTTAGGAAGCATGTATTATGTTTCCTTTATTTGATTTCTCTCACAAGACATGGATCTACTTCTAAAAGGATAATGATGAGGTCTTTGGCAAGTTTCAGGAGTTCAAATCTCTAATTGAGAACTAGATAGGGAAGAAGATCAATGTTTTGAGATTGGATAATGGGGGTGAGTATACCTCCAAGGAGTTTGAGGGTTTCTACAAGGAGGCATGAATCAAGAGGGAGCTAACTATTCCGTACAACCCACAACAGAATGGGGTTGTAGAATGGAAGAATTGATCCATGATAGGGGTTGCTAAGGCCATGATTCATGCCTAGGATTTGCCAATGTTTCTATGGGCAAAAGCATGCAACACAACAATCTATAGGTGTCCTCATAGAATCTTGGAGGACAAGACACTAGAGGAGGCATTCACTGGCGTGAAGCTAGAGGTGACTTGGTGAGTCTTTTTGTTATCTTTGTTTGTCTAGTTTAAAATCCATTTATTGGTAGAGAAGATGACCAATTTGGAGCTCTCTAGCAGGAAGTGTTTATTTGTAGGTTACAGTGAGGCTTCAAAGGGCTACAAGGTGTATATTCTTGAACAAAGGAAGAAATCTGAAATAGTAAGCAAGGATGTGAAGTTTGAGGCAGACTTTGCATCTAGAAAGTCTCATGATCCTATTTCAGTGACAAAAGACGAGGACCAAGAAACTCTAAAGGTTGAGCTAGGGTCACTAGGGACTTCTAGTACAGGACAATAGCTTTCAGGTGAAGAGGACAAGACATTAGAAGACATAGATCAATGCCACATATGTTTGATCAGTGGGTTCATTTGCTGCAATATAAAAACATCCCATAATTGACATTAGAGGTGAAACAAGTTGCCCAATTTATATTTTAAATTGTATGAATTTGTGGCCCAAAGTGAGACCTTGCTAGAGAAGATTTCTGAAGCAAGGTGTCACTCAAGGTATTATATTTAGATGATGTTCTAGATTTCTTGAAGTGATGAGAATCACTTCTCCAAATGTGGAATTAATTTAGAGACTTAATACCAATGTTTCAATTAGACAACCATATCCACTTTATCCGTGATTTAAATTATCCAAACATATTTAAGATATATCAAGAGTTACGCTTGAGAAAATATTTAAAAACAGGAACAAAATATCATAAACAACTTCCTGATTTAGGAGTGTGTTGGTTTTTGGTAGCTCGGAGGCACTCTTGCATCATGTGCCTAGGTGTAGGGTCCGAGCACATGGGGTCTCATTAATGACATAAAGTTACTTTATTAAATGTGTTTTTAAAGTGACTTAATGAAATGACTTTATATTATTAAAGTGAGATGTACTTTATTAAAGTGAGTTGTACTTTATAAAGTGACTTTATAATATTGAAGCGCACCTTTTTATTTTAGGGTGAAAGTGACTTTTCGAAAAGATGTGATTTATATAGTTATGACTTAAGTGATTTAAGTTATCTTGAGATTAAATCACAGCCTTAGATCTTGTGGGCCAAGATCTAATCCTGGCCATAGAAGATGCAAAGGCAAGGAGTTACCCTAAAATGGTAAATAAAAGAGAGTTTATGAGACCATTGGCATTCATTCCAAAGAGAGAGTTTTCGGAGTGAGTCGAATTCCAAGGAGGAGTTTGGTGAGGAGTGTGTGAAGCACTTGAGCAAGAGAATGTGAAGAGATTGAGCAAGAGAAGGAGAGAAAAGGCAGCCCAAAGTGTGGGCGCGAATTTCTAGTGAGGGCACGATTTTCTAGAAGAGGGTGGCACCGGCAGAGACAGTTAGTGAGCATGCTTTCCCAAAAGAATTCTGAAAGTCATGTGCAGTCCGTACAACAGTGTTTAGGCACACTTTTCAAGTCAGAAAAGTGGCATAAAGTTCGAGGAGCATACAACACTTAACAGTGGGCTGCACAGCAGAGGAGGAGAGGACCGTACAGCAAGAGATTTGCTGCTGTTGGCACATTTTCGTAAGGCTGTAGCAGCCTGTCAGTCCGTACAGAAGTGTATGGTGACTGTGCACACAAACCGAGAGAAGAAGTGTTGCCTGTGATGTCTGTATAGTGAGGCCTTACTAGGCAGATTTCCTGTAGCAGACTGTGGAGATTCTGGCATGCATTTCAAGGTTGAGGAAAGGCACAAAAACCAAGGTTCTGTTCTGATATTAAATGCTGTAATTTCATGACTGTTGTACTCTCTCTGAAATTTCTCTCTCAAGCTCAATAAAAATTTCTCTTGGACTGGTTTTCTCCTTAGGGGGTTTTTCCAGGGTCTTTGGACCAAATCACTGTGTCTGACTTTTATTACAGTCTGCTGATATGAATTATTTCCACTGCCATAAGTGTACTTAGTACAGTATATTAGCTTACAGTTGCATAAGATTTGTACTGGTGAAATGTGGTTGTTTTCTTTATGTTGTAGAAGACTAATATTAGAGTTGGCTAAGTGCTTTGGACGGAGTTTAAGTCTGATTTTCTAACAGAGTAAACCATTTAACCAATTTGCACTTTGATAAACATGAAATTATAACACAATAATAACCAAATGAACACTAAAGATGACTTGCTTTCAGAAGATGATTACTATTATGTACTAAGCAAGAAAATACAGAAATTTCCAGAATTGAGTAGATGAACAAGAACAGAAAATTAAACCATGAAACCTAAAATTTCAAGATGCTAGATGATCTTAAAGATTCCAAAATTAAGATTAGTTTGTTGTTAGGAATTTCCAGAATTGTTTGAGATGAAATTTGAGCCATTTGACCACATAAATCAGCCATGAAACATGAACATAAAACCCAATTTTTTTATGCAATTAATCTAGCATAAAACCCTAACCTTAAAATGAGATTTTATGGAGTTATTAGGGTTGTTTTAAATCTGCAATTTTTACGGTTATGAAATGAAGACAAAACATAAATAAAAGTAAGGGAATCAAGCCCTAAAATGATGTAAAAGTATGATATCTTACCTCAGCTTGATGGAGGATGAAATCTGAAAATTATTGTAGCCTTGTCGAAATTAGATTTCACCCTAGAAAAACAAGAAAGAAGAAATATTTTTGGAGTTTTGTGGTTGATAAGATAGAATGGTAGATTAGTGCCTTTGATCCTTGGGCAATTGGGATCCTAGAATAGTTCTCCTTGAGCCTTGTTTGAGAGTATTTGGTTGGAACACCTGCAAAGCATGACAAATTCCTCCCAAGCCTTTGGGGTTTCATGCAAGTCCTTCCAAGGAAGGGTCACCCTAGAGCATACACCTTCAATATCTAGATTCTAGCTGATACCCTAACCTATACAAACTTGAAATTTCAACTCCTCCTAAGATGAGAAATCACAAATAATCTACAAGGCTAAACCATGAAACAAGCAAACAGATTCTTCCCTACTTAATTCCAATGGAGTAAGACTACCCTTCTATTGGACTAAATCTAGAAATTAGACAATGCAAGAAAAATACATGTTACCTTAAGATAGAATCACCAAGATATGCCTCACATGTAAGAAAGATCCCATGAAATCCAAGAGCCTTTCGTGCAAATGATAGCTTTATTCTTCAATCAACAACAACAAAATACAATGAGGAAGAGACTCTCTTATATAGAAGAGTAGCTCTACTTCCTTTATAATAAAATAATAATAGATCTCCCAAGGGCCAAAACTTTAGATCTATCCTAGGGAAGTTCAAATAAGCCTCTAGACATGGTAAAAAATGATAAACAACTCTCGTAAACCAACAATAAACTCAAGACAAGGGGGGCATTCCACTAGAAATGGTCCAAAGGGTGGAGCGCTTCCTCAAAAAGGTGAATGCTTTCCATTAAAAGGCTCCCAAAAGGCACGTGCAACAAAATTATGATGGGACACTTTAAATGACAGTTTTGTCTTTTCCAACTTCCTCAATATTTATTGGATTTTCTATTATAACCACTTTTCGGAGATCCCATGCCCATTTGCCATCTAATGGCATTGAGATGGCACAATTCTGGGCACTCTGCCAAAAGATAACTGCTCCTGAAGTTAGGATGCCCCTCCAAAAACTTCCTATAAAAAATGGCCTCCATATTTGTGTCAAGGATAGCGCTTCTCATGAAACACCTAGTCATTATCCTAAGATTCCACAATAAGTGTCATAATATGTAGATATAGCAGATCACTCTAGTGCTAAGGAGTTAGCGAACATATAACTTAGGAAATGTTCACAAATATGATGATAATTCATGAAATTAATTATATTTACACCTTTCTAACAACTCAATGACTTATTTAACTTTTACTCATCTAGTCTAACATTGGTGTGATCCTTTTTAAGTCCTTATTACATGTGAAAGCCCTAAGTTAAGGGGCATAGCATAGATTTCTGAAGTAAGTGAGGGTACATGAAGTGAATGTGTACTTAAGGAAAGAAAGGGGTCTTTGCAAATTAACCATTATAGTAGTTGATTTTGGTAGTTCTACCCTTAACTTTCAAGAGTTAGGGTTTAAGATATTTCTTCCACATGGGCCTTAGAAGGAAATGCTGTCATGTGTCACCCATCCTTGTGCCTTCTTTTTGTGATCCCTTTACTTTAATTTTCATTTATTTGCATTTCTTAGCCTTTTCATTGGCTTAGTCCCTTTACTTCAGATTTGCTTTGATAACTTGAGACTTAGGGAACTTGGCTTTTAGCAAGGAGGAATATCTCCCATATGTTCCAATTTAATTTAGTTGCATCAACCTTAGAGTACTAGACTCTTTTGGTTTTATTGAGGCATTCATACATGGGAATAGTTATGAGACCTTAGGTTGTTACTGATGATAGATCATTTACAAAGAGAAAAATGACGGGGATGGTTGAGTTGGGTAGTGAAGTGAAAGATGGCTAGGAAAAAAGTTATGAAATGGGTGAAATCACTTAGCTTAGTCCACGAGGGTGCAAATTAACCTTCAGAATGACACACTTCTATGGAAGAATGACACCAAGGTTAGACTAAGAATTGAGTAACTGTTTTAATTGTTATGGGTCATTATACAAGCAGGAAAGTAACATCCCATGAAATCATATCATCATATAAACAAACATTCTAGGTGTCAATGAGGGTAAACGATATCACAGTACTAGCGCATCTGACATTGTCTTTGCTAGGCACATCCAAGGCACATGGAGCATCTGCAAGTGTTGGAAGGACCTATGACCCATGACCTATGGAGAAGCCATAGATCTCATTCTAGGAACAAACTGAAATTTAAATAATATGTGGCTGGAAATTAAATCAGAACTGAAAATTGTACTAGAAGTGCCAATTAGACTTATGCCTATGGGGGAAATTAGCTTAATCCAATAGGGCATACAAGGCAGAAGTAAATATCGTTTTTTAAGGTGCTTCTAGTGATTTTTTATTGATAATAGATGTTATTTAGCCAGTACAAAGCGAAAACAAAAGTACCCACAAACCCAAAATGACCCAACCAAGCAGAAGAGCAAAAACACCCAAGGAGGGCGAAATTAGTGAATGGACCAGTGCTGGAAATACGGGTAGATGGAGTCAAAAAGAGATGAGATTTTGGTTTAAGGTTTTCTACGCAAAACATAAGCGAGTTTAAAACAGAAATAAATTCCTACGGTGAAATTTTAAGATTTTATTGTTTTTGAGGGTTTTGATGAGTTTGTGTGAATTTTATCTCTTGGTACTCAGAAAATTAAACAAAGAGAAGAGCTGAAGTAAAACTTACTTGGTAGTGATGGTGTTGCTGTACCTTGTATGAAGACTACTCCCCGAAAGACCAAGTGCCAAGCTTGCAAAGATTTTCCCTTTGTTTTATTGTTGCCAGTGTGCCCAACTGCGCCCTCCTTCACCTGCCACAACGAGATAACAATCAACAATTGAAATAAGTGGAGAAATCAGCAACAAACGACATGAGACAAATGATAAAAGAGGAGAATAACAATATGTAAATTTACTCCCTTTCGTTGATACTCCAAAGAAGAAGCAAAAATGGAGTTTCCTCCAAGTAAATGCACCCTTCTCAAGATGGTCTCTACTGCTGCAAAACGAACCAGCAAAGAAATAATATGGAAGATACTAAACAATCTCAGCAATGCATTCAGAAAATAGATACCAATCAGCCAAGAACAATAACACCATGAGCCACCAAGAATTTCTCCCAAGAATTTTCTCTTTATTAGCTTCAAGAGTTACGGAAAAATGTCCAAGAGGCTTACAAATGAGAGAGCTCCTCTCTTAAGTAGAGAGAGCTCACGTTCAAAACCCTTTCCCACCAAAAACGAATGGTTGGGATTGAATCCCCAAAGAGCCAAACGAATGGCTGAGATGAGTGGACGGGGGGGGCGAATTGCCCTCATGAGCCCAAGGAGAGAGAGGGGGACCACGTAGGGCCCATACAACATACACTAGGGTGTCTAAGGGGTGGCTTTAGGCTATTTTAGCCCCTTAGACCCCTTTCCCAAAGTTTCAAGATATAATTTTTACAAAATTTGAAGTTTCCAATGGCCAAAAGCGCCAAAGTATGGGCAAATTCGCCCCACATCAAGAGCTGGGCAGAAATGGGGGCCCCACACTAGATAATACATGTCCATACTACGTCAAAATGATATTAGAAGACCCTTTTACCTTTGCCTACCTGTTATCACACCATAGTAGTAGGGCTACTATTCTTGCTTAGCAGATATCTGCACATTCGAGAGCTTCGATTATTCAGAGCTTGGCTATGATGAGTTTATTATTTTGAGATCACTCATGATCATAGCAATGTATTATTCAGACTTGTGTCAAGGCTGAGCCTTGAGAGTTCAGATTTGATGACCGATGTGACCCTTTATTCCATATAGTTTCGGTTCAGTGCCTAGAGATGTATTGCAACAATGTTTCAGATGATATATGATGATTATTCTTGTGGTGATGTTGTATGACCTATGGATTTCTGATCATTGACTGTGGATTATTATCTTGTTGCCTTAGTCATGTTCACAGCATTAGCTTGGTATATAATTCATGATGTGGCAAACTTTGTAAAATTTAAAATGGACTATCTTGATGATAAATTATAAAATGGACATTTCACTTGCACATTTAGGTTGTTTGACAAAACTCACTGGTTTACTACCTTGCATAGATATGGTCTTTCTTGTCGCCATTGTCTACTAGCTTAGGCTCCACTTTCACTTGACTCCGTCCATCCATGACTTTCCTTAGTTGGCTTTAACCCTTGACTTGTCTTACTTGACTGTCTGATATTGAGGACTTCTCTTTTTACTACCTCTGTGTTTGGACCGCATCCCTGTTTGTTTAGTGTCTCGGCTTTGAGTTGGTGACAAAACTTGCCTTTGGTAAGTTGGATTGTAGGCCTAAATCATTCCGGTCAGTTGTCCCGATGTTTGGCACTGGCTCGAATTCCCCCTAGTCACTTGAGGAGATGTTGGCTAAAACTGAAAGCTCATGCACTACTTATGGAAACTTATATAGATTCGCCCATGGAAACTAAAAAAGGGCAAGAGCGATGAACTGCTAAAAATACTCCTCGAAGAGTATAAGAAAGGTCCAAAAAGCAATGGTTCTTAAATTCTATATCTAAAAAAATTGTTGACCTTATGTATGTATAAACATGCCCTGGATGGAAGCTGCAATTAGTTGTGCTTATTAGCACACCTGAGATTCGAAGGGTTATGTAGGCCAAAAAGGCCATGAAATGAAATCAATGGATCCTAATGAAACTGGATCATCTTTTATAAAAGTAGACATGATGCCTAAGTTGAATAAGCATTCTCTAAACAACTTACCCATTTGTGAGGCATAGCCATTCCTCGTGTTTATTTTGTTCAGCACAGAGTTTGTAGCTTCCCCTTTTTTTCCCAGTTCAAAGTGTCTTTTAGTTGAGTTTAGACAAGTCACCCCCTTTTCCCAACTTTGTTCCTAGTCTTCATCCTTAGCTAGCAGTTAGACCATGTCCAATGGGTGAGTTTGTTATTTAAGCTATTGTGTAAGTGAATACAAATAACAATGAAATGAACAAATATGTTTAATGCCACTAAATGATGTTATACTTTAAGTTAAGCTGTGAGTGTGATTAGAGGAACATGTCTTAGTCTATTGATATGATTTATCCTTGGTTGTATATGGACCTAGTCAAACCCAGTTTGACTATGGTCATTTCTTGGGATCCGTGTTGATATGGGCCATGCATGCTTATGGATGATGATTGATGGTCCCACATACTCTTGATGATGATGCTCTATGATGGACATATGATTCAGATGATGATTGATGCAGTTCAGCAGGTTTTATTATTACTTAAGATCATCAGATTATGCAATGTCCATATATGGTGGACCCTACAGCTAGCCCATCAGGGTAACCCATGGTGTATGAGTACACATCCTTAGTAGATTTGGGTCTTTTGGATCCAATGAGACACTTATCATTCATTTCCAGGCACTTCTGACAGTGATAGATGCAGTTTTGACCAGATTTGGGGCTGATTTCCAAGCCTGAGCAGCAAGGGGCCATGAGAGGCCAATTCACCTAGGGCGCTGTATGAGGAGGGGGTGGTCCAACCACTTGATGTTACCATTTACCCCCCCTTCTGGAGAGCCTGGTGGGCTCAGTTTGATAGCGCAGGTGCCCTAAGAGGCAGTTTCAGCACTTTCACAGTTACCGAGGCAGTCCAAAAATGGGATAAAAGGGTCACTGAGGAATTCGATTTGGGCAATTGAGGCAAGGTTTTGGCATTTGGTTTTCACAGAGGTCTTCCAGGGTGAACCCCCTATCTTCCAGCCAGTTTTCATCACTTGGGTGGGTCCACATAGGCCACAAGAGGCCTTTTACTGCATGTCTGTCACAGATTTTGAGGACATATTTGATCATTTGTATTTATTTTGGACATATTATATTATTTTATTGTGCCATGGGGATGAGCTAGCAAGGATTGATGCCTCCTAGACCCACTATGTGCTTTATATGTCATGTCCTAGTCATACGAAGTGGGCCCATGTATTTTTGCCCCCTTTAGAGGATGACGTCACCCTCCATGAGTACTTTTTAGCTATGACGTCATCACCCTTTGAGTGATCCATGTGTTATGTTGTTATGATTCATCTTAGCCATTGATTATGTATTGAGATCTTTTAATCTCAACCACTCATTTCAAAAAGTGGTTTTGAGATCTAGGACCCCCTATTGTATAGCTCACCTTTGGAGCTCTGGAATATTGGAATAGAACACTTCTTTGTGGAGCATATTTCTCTTGTCTTGTGGATTCTCTTGCATCTTGAGTATACAGTATCTCTTCTATGTATCCTTGTAGATTTTGGAGCTACATCTTGTTTTCTTGCAGGGAGGCTGAATTGGTGGAGAGGAGGACGATTTGAAGAGGGTTATTGTTGGAGGGATCCACATATTCTCTCTTGGGTTGATCTTGGTGACAGGGAGTATCATTATTGTATCTTTGTGACATAGTTGATGCTTTCTATTACATCTTTCCATCATTTTCATATTCATCTTACTTGGCCTTTTTCACTTGATCTTCTCTGGTAGGAGGAGGATGATTTGACATCTTGGAGGAGGACGTTTTGGCTTGGAGCTCTTGGATCTCACTCTTGAATATACACATAGGAGAATGCTATCAATTTGCAAGGTGGCCACAAGCAATTGAGGTAAGTTCTACAAGGTATGTGCCTAGATCCATCCATTCTTCTTCATTGGTCACAAACCCTTAAAATTCAAAACCCTTATTTTTGTTTTTCTTAGATCTACTTGGATCTAGCCTAGCTTTTGGAAAGATATTGAAAACCCACCTCTATAATATCCACGGCAATTCGGATCTATAGTTTGGTGGTGATTGGGTTCCATTTGACACACTTTCCAAGGCAAAATAGCCCTCTTGAGGCAAATCGCACCCCTTTGGAGAAGCTAATTGGGTTAGATCCAACACATGGGTAGGTGAGATCCCACTTGATTTGAACTCCTCACACTTGATAACCTACCCCTAGTGCTTCACTTTTTTGATTTTTGCCTTGTGGGCCCCATTCCTCATTTTGAGGGTTGTACCCCACTTGGGTCAATTTGGTGATGCACTTTCAATCTCAGATCTATGGAGATCTGGCCATTGGATTACTTTGATTTTCTAGATCCATATTGATAAATGCCTAAACTACCCGTATCTAAAGCTTGGTAGCCATTGGACTTGATTTGACACACTTTTCCATGCATTTAGCCCTCCTTGGGCAAAGTCGCACTCCTTGGGGGTTTGAGTTTGTCCACTTCTAGGATGTGTGTGGTTAAGATCCCATTGGATTTGAAACGAGCATACCTTGAAACCTACATCTAGTGTCTCACTTTGTGAAGTTCTGCCTTGGGGGTAGCATTCCTTGTTTTGGGGATTGTTGTCCACTTGGGTCACCTAGTGAAACATTAGATCTAGTAAGATCTAACTATCCAATCTACTTGATCTTGAACAATACCCTTGATTTGGATCTTAGGTGTCCCAATCTACACTTTCACATCCTTTTGACTCATTTGCCCATCCATTTCAAGGCACTAGTCCACCTAAGGCAATTCACACTCCTTGGGAATAGTGTCAAGTGCTAGATCCCATATGTGGGTATCTCTAATTTCATCTTAGATCCATAGATCTACTCTTTACACACCCCTTGGTATCATTTGCACCCTTAACTTCACTTTGTGGGTCCCATTTGAACCATTTCCATATCCCAAGGAAGTGGGTCCCACATGTGTCTTTTATGGTACTAGATCTTGTTATCTCATTTCATTATGTGGCTTAAATCACTCATTGGTTGAAACACTAGTCAATCCTTAAGCCTCTTTCAACCATACTTAAACTTCTAGGTCCACCTAACCTTGCATTGGTTTCCGTAACTCATCTTTCACATTTCCCTAGAAACCTTTGTCTTGCTCCAATCACCTTTGATTGGCTATAGGGTCTCCCCCTAGGTCTTGTTTCATCTTGATCTAAAGTGAAGAGTGCCTCGGTTGACATGACTCCTAGCTTGCATTGGGAACCGTGGCATCTCTTGGGTCACCTCTTTAGTTGTCCATCTCCTCTACCATCCCGGATGGGATACCATTAGGGACAACTACAAGTTGTTTGATAACACTACCATTGCATTTGCCATTTCAAAGGTTCACTTAACCAAATTTGCTCTTTTTTCATTAATTAATTGCTGGTTTTTATTGCTGAAGGTGAAATTTTCTCTTTTGACCCACTTATCTTGCCCGGATTGACGAACTGTTTGTTGCCTTTTGATCGTAGACCCTAAATCCTCTAGGAATGGTCACTGGAACGATCAAGATCCATCAATTGAGCACTGTTTGCCCAAATTCAAGGATTTTTAAATAAAACAGGGCCTTGCTAGCCAGTGATAATTAAAAATATCACCTATGCTTCAACATTTTTGCAATCTTATATTGGGAGGCATGTATGGGACCCCAACACATAATAAATAACCAAAATCGAAGATTTGGTTGCAACTTTTTTCGGGACCTATTTTTGGCCTGGTGAAACTAGTTTGACCAAGTCAACTTTGGTCAAAATGGCAATGGCTGAAACCTACATGCAACATGGGATGCCAAGGCTTCCTTATTTGTGTTAGTACATAACTAAAAACATACAATGATGACATGGTGATCATAATAAATAATATCTCAAGAAAAACAGGCCCCAGGTGAGGTTGGCCCACCACTTCTAACAAAGACTCAAAAATGCTATGCACACTTATAGATTTGGTCACTTAGCTAACTTTGGGTGACGTGGACAAACAAGGTGAAAGGATAGGGGGATGACAAAGACCATGACCGTGTGACCCTTTGGATAAGCGGGGAAAGTAGGACCCAATGACATAAGCATACTGTTATCGCATATATTGTAGCCAGGCTACCATACATTATTTTTCTGATTCCAGTACGCTATTCAGCCAGTTCCTTTACATTGAGATGCTGAGATGAGCATCTATATTGGATCACTATCAGATTTTGGACAGTAATATTTATTCCCATGCCATGACTGAGTCTCAGGACACTCGGAGAGATGACCGATGTAGCCATTATACCATTTGTACAGAGCAGTCAGTAGTGCCCAGAGTTGCAGTAGCAGTTTCAGAGGACAGATGATGGTTCAAGTGATGAGCATTCAGGTATATGACTCAGCAGGTATATCATTGTGTTATGGTTGTATTGCTTTTATATTTATTCTTATAGCATATCTTAGCACTTAGTGTCATGATCTGGCGATCATATAGATATATGGACCTGGTTGATCTTATTATATATATTATATTGTCCCTACTTAGACTTAGAAGTTCACTATTCATACTCATTGGTTTTACCCTCCTTAGGGAGAATAGAGGTGATCATTCCACCATACCTTGGCTTGCTAGTGTCGGCTCCATTATTCATTGTCTTCATCCATCCATTGCCTACCTTTTAGTTTATCACCCTGACTTACTACTTGACTAGTGACATGGAGGATCTTTTCCCCACTATAGTCTGTGTATTGGATGAGCTTCCCTGTTTATTGTGTCTCGGCTCTGAGTTGGCGACAAAACTTACTTATGGTGAGTTGGAGTTCCTTGGAATTCCCCCTAGTCACTAAAGTTGTGTTGGCTAAACCTGAAACTTTTAGTGCTGCCATGAATACAAAATCTGGAAAAAATGAAATGCTATATCTTGTATGAAAAGCCCATTCATGCAATGTGTTTCTAAACACACAAGAATGAAAGGCATGCCAAATGAAAATGGCCATGAAAATAAAATGTTATATCTTTTGGAAATGTAAATATCTAGGTAAACAAGCTGTCTGTGACACACCTAGAAGTGCTCAGATAAATAAGTGCCTTAAAAACACACTTGTAGCAGAAAGCCTAAAATAAATGTAAATCTATGCAATGTGTTTATAAACACATAGATTAAGGCTATGGAAAATTCAGGCCCAAAAAACAATGGAACTTAAATGCTATATCTAAATTATTGCTGGCCTCATTTGTATTATGGATTGTGGGCATCTGTTAAAGGTGAATAAACCCTCTTTGAACAACTCATCCATTTGTGAGACACCACCATTCCCTGTGTTGTTGCTTATTCAATATATACTACGGTATGTATTCCCTTTCCCTTTGCCAAAGTGTCACAAAGTTAAGTCAGTCAAGTCATCCCTTAGTTTAGCCAGTTATTTTAGCCTTCACCCTTCACTAGCAAATTGATCACAGCTATGAAGTGAGTATGATCTTGAAAGTCTAGTCTGAGTAATAATAATAATTAATGACATTATATATTTGGATTTAGATCGCCAGTAATGATTACTTTGTGTTATAATTGTTATTTGAATAAGTTGTAGAGCATGCATTAACCTTTGACACTTTGGAGCAGCTTCCGATGATGGTCTGAGTTATATTTGGGTCATGATGACTTGGTCAAACCTAGTTTGACCAAGGTCAGCCATAGGACATGAGATGGTTGGACCTTGTGATGATATGGATTGATGATATATGGTCTATTGTACATGTACATGATGATTCTATGCAGCAGCTACAGGTTTATGATGATGATTCATGGTTTACAGCAGTATTTGATCATTTACAGATTATTATTATTTGACCTGTTCCGGTATATTGGATATATATTTTGATCATGCAGAGACTCATATGGTGTACGAGTACACATCTTGGATGGATTTGGACCCTTTGAGTCCAATGAGATAGTTTGTTTTTAGTTTCGGGCACTTACAGTGATGATTGAGCCTCAGTAGGCTATCCTAGTGCAGTTTTGGTCTGTCGGAGACCCTGTCAGAGCAGATGTGATTTTTATCCGGTTGACCTAGGGCGTTGTGCTTGGACGGGGTGGTCCAGCCACTTGTTTTTACCATATTACCCCCCCTCCCGGACACACTGGTGCCCTCACCTTGACAGCGTAGGCACTCCAGGAGGCAGTTTGGTGCAGTTTCATGCTTCCCGAGGCATTTTAGGATTGGTAGAAATGGCTATTGAGGAATTCGATTTGGGCTACTGAGGCAATGTCTTGGCATGGGATGATCAATGATGATGGGTTGAAGTCTTCCACACCTCATCCAGCAGTTTCAGCTTCATTGGGGCCCGCATCCATCACTTATGGCACTTTCTGATGATTTCTGAGGTCTTTTGAGGCTTACGATTTGACCATAGAGGCACGATTTGGTATATTGATGACTATTTTATTATTATTGTGCTATGGGGATTGACCAAGGGTAGCTAAAATTACCCCTTGGACCCACCATAAGCTTCTTATTATATTTTGTCATCATGATTTGGTGGGATTCCCCTCTTCTAGGGCGATTTTGTCCACTTATGTTATATTTTATGAGTGATCCATGTATTTTATTGTTGAGCTCATCTCAACCATTGATTAGACATTTGTATCTTTTAATCTTAGCCACTCATTCAAAAAGTGGTTAGGATTTTGATGCCTCTCCTTCCTATTTAAAGGAGAGAGCTTCTCATTTGTAAGGGGTCTTTGGCTCTTGGATTATTGGTATAGAAAAACTTTGTTGTGGAAATTCTTGTGGTCTCCTTTGCATCTAGTGTTCTTAGATGGTGATTGGAAAGTCTATTGCAACCTAGCATTTGAAATTTGTGGTAAGATCTATCTATTTTGGAAATCATTGTCTTGTCTACAGGAGGGCAACTTCAACAAGGGCGATTTTGCAGGCTTCTTCAAATCGGCTTTCTTGGCATTTGCTTGTATCAGGGGGGTTATCATTAGTATCATTGTGATCTATGCTATCTTTCTGTTACTTCTCTTGTGGCATTAGTCTTATCTCTTGATTACATCAAATCTGATATCGTTGACGTTTGTTGTGCAGGAGGGAGGGCGCATTGGCTTCTTGGACTAAATCGATTGCATAGAAAACTACCTCAAAGCTTCTCAAATTGATCGGGTTTGCATAGATCATCATCATCAAGGCATCTACAAGGTTACCTAGGGAAGATCCACAGGTTTGTTTCTCTTACCTTGATCCAATCCATTGACATAACTCATAAATTGATAAAACCCTTATTTCTTCAAACCCTCATTTTTACATTTTTTCAGATCTACTTAGATCTAGTGGGTTGTTGGGTATAATATTGAAAACCCATCTCTATAGCATCCACGACATCCCGGATCTATAGTTTGGTGAGGATTGGCTTCCGTTTGACCCTCTTCCCAAGCCAACCTAGCTTCTCCAAGCAAGGGTGCACTTCTTGGTGAGGGTGAGTTGACCTAGATCTAGTTGATGGGTAGTTGAGATCCTGCTTGTTTCATGATCTACACATCCAATAACCTACCCTCAGATTGTCACTTTTCTGATTTCTACCCTGTGGGCCCTATTCCAGATTTCAAGGGATTTAATCCCCATTTTGGACCACTTGGTATCTTCAAACTCAGATTCAGTAAGATCTAGCCATTGGATTGCAATGAAATTATAGATCCATACTCTCACTTGCTTAAACTACTTGGATCTGAAGTTTGGATGCCATTCGACTTGTCTTGATCCATTTATCACATTTTTTAGCCTCCTTGGGTAAAGTCGCACCACCTTGGAGAGGGGAGTTGGTCCACTTCTAGGACGTGGGTACTTGAGATTTTTGTGTATTTGGAACGGGCATAATTCAAAACCTAGGTCTAGTAGGTCACCTTGTCAAATCTTGCCTTGGGGATAGCATTCCTTGTTTTAAGAGATTGTGGTCCACTTAGGTCAAACCTAGATCTAGACTTATTCATCCAGCAAGAATTTAATTGCCCACTTGTCTCATGCAATAGGAGTCCTTAACCACAAGTTAACCTTACTTTGACTCCATTATCCCAATTCCCAAGGCACTGGTTTCTCTCCAAGTCAATTCGACTTTCCTAGATTGTTGGATTAACTTGTGGTTTGACCTTTGTGTGGTGAACTAAACCTTTTAATGTCATCATGTATCATGATCAAGCTTGTCGCTTGTACTAGTTAGCCCCAATTCAACCCTTAAACTACCCTGCATTGGACACGGTTCCCAAGGCAGTGGATTTTCGCACATTGAACTAGTACTTTAATCCTGGATCCTATTTCACAAATCATAAGTCACTCTCACATCAATAATGAACCAAAGCTATACTCATTGAACCCCTCACTTGTCTTGTGACTTCATCCTAAGGTCTAGGATAAACCATACACCTTACTTCACTTAGAATTAACTTGATTTGGTGTCTTGGTTTTGATCTCTCCTGTCGGGAGTAGATCGGGTCTCCCCCTTTGTTGTTTGGGCTAGATAACATAAAGTGAAGGTTGCCTCGACTGGAGTGACAACCATCTATTGGAGGTCGAGGTGATCGTGGTAACTACAGTTTAGGTGATAACACATACCATGATAACACAAGGGAAGGGCGGTGTCTCACAAATGGGTATAGTGTAGGGAAACCACCACTAATCATCTAACACACACCTTGCAATTCACATCCGTGCCTTCAATAGACTCCGTGAGGATCTTTTCTAGAGCCGCCATGACTGGGTGTCCGACAAATCGTAACTTGAGACCCTAGGGGACACTTAGAATTAGCTGTCCCTTACTCCATCCCACCTCCTTGCCCCGCAGGACTAGGTGAGGAAATAACCAATACAATGCTGTGATACATATGGCTAGCCTCTGTCCATGTGTGTTGACAAACACATTCTTGGACTTTACACTTCACTTTCATACTTAGCCTTTTTGGCTTGATTTACATTTCAGATAGCCTTTTTGGCTTCATTTACATTTCATAGCCCTTCCGACTTCATACATATCTCATAAGATATAACAATGGTGCTCATACTGCAAAGTAATGGTGGCAGGTGTGCATGCTTTGAGGACTAATGGGGAGCACCTGGTGAGTCTACACAATCCTATACTGCATTACAACATCGGGGGCAACCAACAGGAGTAAATCCCTGGTTTGAGAATGCATCTCACGCACTAAAGAGCTGAGGCACAATAAACAGGGAGTCATGGAATACTCAGGGGTCAGTAGGGGAAGGGGTCCTCAAGGCCACATATCAAGGTCTAAGTCGGGAAAGAACCAAAAAAATGGATGAGTCGGATGGGTGGAGGAAGTGACAGGTGGAACCAATGTTAGCTTCCTAGAAGGATGAATGACCAAGTCTATACCAGCAATGGGGACAGTAACCAGTGTACATATACAGGAATCTACTGAAAAAGGTGGACTGACCTCACCAAGTGCCATAAGTATCAAAATAAAACATGAGATCACCAAATCAAACATCATACATCTAGTCCATGTACTATCATAAATAAACAAGTCTCAAAGCAAAAACATGAGCAATAACCATAGAATGATATACCTGCCATACCATATACCTGCTGTTGAAGGTGGATCTAGAACTCAATCTCTGTTGTATCTGGGCAAGAAGTGGCAAACCAGCTGTAAGTCTGTACTGCTCTCATCATAATATGGCTAAGTTACCCCTCTCAATGTGGTCATGCAAAGCTAGGAAAGGAAGAGGGACCTTGTAATCACTGCTCTGTAGTAGCTCTGGACCATCAAAACATATACTGTCCCCTCTGCAATCGCTCCTCCGGGAAATCTCAATACAATAGATGCCCCTTCTAATGCCATCTGATCTCTGATCTAGAAAAAAAAATGTAATATGGTCCCTGACCACACAATTTGCAGCATGGTAGCTCCAGCTAACATGGATGTGATAAGATCTGGATCTAGCTGGGACAAGTGCTCTAAGGGAGAGAGTGCTTGAGAATCTCAGAATCTCTGGTCCATAGCATCCCTCTCATCATTATCAAAGTGCATGCACGTACATGCCATTTGCATCATCATCATCTGTGTGTACCTATTCCTGTAAAATGTAGACGCTATACCAATCTCTGCAGACCGCTCGTCAGGACATGCACTATATATATAATCCAGCAGAAATATAAACAAAATGACAATGCGGAAATGGAAAATGTCAGAAATAAAATGTACTCTACTAGCTCAAAAATGACAACATTCCAAGTTTTATTATGTCGATAAGTAAAGTGTAAAAAGATGGAAGGTGACAACTACACTAACAGACAAAAGAAAAGCAACGCCCAAAAGTAAGATAAGACCAAAACAAAAAACGATCTGTCAAACATCAAAAAATCATTTTAAGGCAAAAAGGACCATTAACTACTGCTCACAAGAGCTTATTCAATTTACCTTCCCTACTCTAACCAATTTAGACAGATATTAAGTAAAATCCTAGATCCATTGCAACCACTCATCCAAAAGATGAATAGTTCTTCCTTGGTGTTGTTTAGCAAAACAAGTCAGGACTAGATTAGAGATTAATGAATTTAGGATCATGGCCATCCTAACTTGTTCAAAATTTAAGATAGGCTTAGAATGGTGCAAGATGAATCCATGCCAAGGTTGAGGCTGATTTCTACAAGTCTCTTCCATCCGAATGTCAATAGAATTAATGCAATGAAAATCAACTTTTGAGAATGATGAGAGAGAATGATACAATACTAGATTCAACCTTCCTTGGTTAACTTTGTTTCCCTCATCTATCTGGCTCGCATACTCAATTTCGTTCATCCTAGGATAGATGAGAGAACCAAATGGGGACAAATTAGAGTGCAATAAACCCAAGATCAAAATTAGTTCGACTCGTTGCCCAACGATTGCAAAAAGGTGAAATTGATCTTTGAAGAGCTTCTCAGTCAACCAACCAATGGGACTATTAGATTGGACAATATGATGAACCTAGGATGATTGAAAAAGGAAATAGAAGGTTTTACCATTGACTGCTTGGCATTCTAAAAACTCCCTGTTGAACCCTTTGCACCACAAAATTTGGTTTGAAAGAGGCATTGACTTCATGAGCTGGGATGGGAGGATGGGGTGAAAAATAGAAACTTGTTCGACATTTCCCAAAGGTGCTATCCCCAATTCCGCATGAGAGAAAGGACATTTGTCAAAGAAATCATCAACATCAACTTCAACCTCCCAAAGACAAAACTGACTTTGGATCATGTTATCAGTTATTTTGTACAATAGCTGAATTTCTCGTGAGCCGCCAGTTTATTGAACATGATTCATGTTCATCACCAGTGTTCAGAAGTTCAGAAGTCATTTTCATGGCAGTTTTGCCCCTTTTGTAATAACTGCATGTTCATACCCCCATGGGGAAAATGTAAAAAGTTGGTCTAAACGGGGTCCTTTTATAAAAGACTCGGCTATCAGTAGGTTTAGCAATTTGGGGGATACTCTAGAGTGTTTTTTCCTTAGGAATTATGCGCTACTCATCAGTGGCATATAATCCCTGAGTTTTTCACTCAAACCTCCAAAGCTGGAGTATTTCCCATGGTGGTCAAAACCTAAGGTGGTTATTAGAGTCTTGTGTCTAGGATTTTTTACGTGTTAGCCATCTCGACTGAGTCGTATGAACATGCACTAGGTCCCCTAGGCGTTTCGTTGGATTCCGAGAAGAATAAAGTTTTTCATAAATTAGACCATTTTTTAATGGTTTAATTAAAAAATTTCAAAAAGTGATAAAAACCTCATGCTGAGGCGGAATTTGGCATGGGGAGGCTCATTTTGATGCTCGTAGCATCCTCTTCACCTTGACACCTTCATTCTTCAGTTTCCGGGCAGTTACGTCACCCCAGGAGCAGTTTTGGCTAAAAATGCATCATTTTGGCTAAAAATGCATCATTTTGGCTAAAAATGCATCATTTTGGCTAAAAAATGATAAAATTCACTAAGTGACAAAAATCAAATAAGTCCAAAAGCATTAAAAAATGATTTTTTAAAGGTTAAAGTGGATTTTAATATGGTGTACGACTACTTAGGAGATATAAGGCATGTTATAAAATTCAAACTTTGGAAAAAATGAATTAATCATTTCGCATGGGGATTGACGTGAGCATACATTCACGTGGGCATCCTTTGGCATGGAGTATGAGGGTTGTTTCCAAACTAGTGTGGTGGCCTACCCTTTGACTACCATTCGAGTAATGAAACTATACTAAAACAAAGTTTGATTTTCAAATTGTTACTCCCTCACGTGGCCATCACCACCATATGGCTAAGCTCTCACGATTTTATGACTTGGCATTGGTTGAGTGGTATGGTGGGGTTGCATTCATTGTAAGGGAGGCGCATTCCTCAAATTATGGGTAGACTTAAGCTCCTTCACCAACAAAATCGAGTTTGCCCCCTCATGAAGCTCATGTCTCCTCCTTCAAACTCACGCATTTACCCTTGGAGCTCACATCAATCTATTTGGAGGATGATCATTGGATAGTGATACTTCCAACAACCACAACTTGGTGCTTGACTATTGGATCTCACTCCAAGCCATGATTTGATTGAATTCAACTTGCCTTTGATTGAGATTTTGGCTCTCCTTATGCCAAATTCGAATTTGGGCTTAGTGAGCTTGTATTTTGTATATAATGAGGTGCTTGGCTTCTCATTCAAGATGGACCTTTTAGCAAAGAAACTCTGGAGGATTTGTAACCTGTTTGATTATTAATAAAGTTGAGACTTTGGAGGTCAAATCGTGGAGGCTCTTGGTGGCCATGCTTCACTTTATAACGAGGTGATATTGTGTATTGCTTTTTTACTTAGGATTCTTAAGTTGTAGATCTATGTTTCAAGAGGGCTAACAATCTAGCACAAGTAAACTATGAATCTATTTCTTTTCGCTTGAGTACATTGGTTTTGCAGGTATTTTCCAAAGTATAAGGTTTTTTGCAGGTACATCTTCACTCTGCATGTGGCCAAAGAGTTTCAAGCTTTGTGAACTCAAGAAACAAGGAGTCTTGCTTCCTCCATCAACCTTTCAACAAAGTTTAAATCGGTTATTAGATCTACCTATCCAAACTGTGGATTTCCAAAAGCCCTACCTTTCTCCAAGTTTGAGATTTGTTGCCTAGCTTGCCTTTGATTTGTGGCTTGCTTGGTTTTTGCCTCACTTGTTTTTCTTCTCTCCTCTACCATTTGTCCCTCCCTTCCTTTAACATTCGTCCTCCTCCTCCATCCACCATTCGCTCCTCCTTGTCTTCCCTTCTTCCCTTCCATCCACCTACATAAACACATAACAAAACAAAAGCTTGTTAGAGTTAGTTTCTTTTGTAGTTTGTTGGTAGTTAGATATTGCATTTCTCATTCTAGGCCTTACATATAGTTTACTCCTTTGCATTTTAGGCATTAGTTTGTTTGCTGGTCCGTTTCATTTTTTTTATAATTTGGAATTGAATCTCATAATACTTTACACTTTAGATCTCATTTTGCAAGCTTAAACTTAACTAGTTTCAAGTTTGTTTTATTTTTCTAATGTTAATGGGTGCATTGTTGAGTGTTTACTAAGCTTGTGTAGGTCTCTTTGAATGAGAAGAAAAACTTGTGGAACAATACTCAAAGAAGAGCAAAGTACATTCAAGGAGAAGATTCAAACCGAATAATTGAACCAAAGCCACTCTCCTGTTGTAATTAGCCATTAAGGGCTCATAAAGTTTGTTTCAATACTTCTCTCAAAAAGACCTTTCAAGGGTTTAACTCCCAAAGGCATTTGTAATCCAGTAATAAAAAGGCTAGGTGGGATAGTGCCTCCCACACTTAGTTTCTCCTTCCCCATTTGGGGAAGTTTGTTCATGCATGCTTAGATTAGTTTTATTTTCAATTCTTAGATTAAAATCTGCTTACTGTACTTAGATTAGTTCTCTTCCAAGTCTCGACTTGAGATAGTATCCTTGGGATTTCATCCCTTGAAATCCCAAGGGTAGGGCCACATAGTTTTGTGGTTACTTCTCTTTCCCCGTTAGCATCCTTGCAGACATCCAGCTAGCTGGAAGGTTTTCGGGACTAGCGATTCTAGCGGTCGACCTTGTTCGGAGGTTGATCCCACTCCGTTATTTGTTTCTTAGCTAATTGTTAGATTTGGCCTAGTTTCTTTTATGCATCTTGTTTAGTCTTTCATTTTGCAAGTAGTTGTTCTTTCACTTATTCAATTTATTTCATTTTTTGTCATTTGTTGAGCTATTATATGAGTTCCCATTTATAACTGCTTCTATCTTAACAATGAACAAAGTCTCTTGAAATTGAAATAACCCAAGTCAAGAGCACAATCTATCGGAGAGCATAATAGTCTTGCATTCCCCTTGCATTAGGCATTTAGAGTAATTAAAGTCTCTTGAGCTTTGGTCTTAAGACTAAGTCAAGAGCGCTCTCTGTCGGAGAGTTGAACTGTGTGCTTTAACAACAATAAAAATTTCCAATTCACACTCCCATAACAATTCATCTTGGTTGCTATCTAACACCTGTATGCTCTGCTAATCTGAAAGGGTTGGGCTAGTACTCAGAAAGGTGTCAGACTTGATAACTTCTATAACATAATAAAATTTTCACCCCCACAACCAACGAACTGGCGTTGACTTTTCGACACATACTCAGGTAGTGAGCAAAGTTCCTAAACCTGGTGGGGCCGGAGGTTTTCGCTGTCAAGACATCAGGGTGGTTAAGTCATTGGACACTTACTCTTTGAAATCTGGGCGGACTGACATACCATCAGAAGGGGAAGCCACTGTAAGTATTTCTGGTCTCTTTGCTTACCTTGTGTTCTTATCCTAATAATCAAGACCATTAAAACTTTGAATTTACCAAGATAAATTGCAAAACGATCTCACGAACATATCTCTCGAACACTTGTATCAAGCAACCTGTTGTCCACCAATATGCACACCAGCAGCGGAAATCTTTCGAAAGCTGTCTCTTCACTACAAGTGAGAGAGGTGTGGCCTTGGGGGCAAGCAATGAGCCAGGTACTGTCACCTGAATCCCAGCTCCTCCGTTTAGGCAAAACTCCTAACGAAGCCAAGGGGGGTAGTCCCTAAAAAAGAGTTGTCTAAGGCTCTTTGTGTATTTAAGTGTTTTTAATGTAGTGATGCGGATGGGTGTTTTTTAGGAGTTTTTGTGAAATGAAAGATAATTATAAAACTTTAATGTGACACAAGATAGCGCAATCCACGTTGCAACAGAAGATAAGGGATGCACTTGAACAAGAAGCAAATCACTTTTTACACAAATTAAGACAAATACTCCAATATAGATATTTAAGCAAAACAAAGATATATGATGAAGGACCAGTGCCTTATGGAGTCAAGAAATAAAAGCGATTGTAAACTTGACACAAGTGCTTGAAATGGAAAATTTGTGAGAACGTTATGCAGCTTATCTTGGTAAATTAAAAGTTTTAATTGTCTTGTTTATTAAGGCTAAAACCAAGGTATCAAAAGATGGTGGAACCCTGCCCAAGAAAAATACTGGCAACCCTAAGTGACCTGTCGGAAGCACCCAGATTCAAAAGGATAGGTGTCCAATGTTTGAACCGCCCCTGAGTCTGACAGTGGATTCCCGGCGTCACCTCTCGTGGGAAGAACAGTATTTTTCCTTGGTTAAATTTTTGGGTAAAATTTTTAATTAAGTTATCGATCGTAAATTATCAAGTCTTCCACCTTTCTGAGTACTAGCCCAACCTTTTCAGGTTGGCAGAGCATACGGGTGTAGGACAGAAACCAAGATAAATTAATTAAAGGGTGTGTGAGTGGAAAATTTTATTATTAGAAAGCCTTGTTCAACTCTCCGACAGAGAGCGCTCTTGACTTGGTCTTATGACCACAGTTCAAGAGACTTGCTAAATTAACAATGCCTAATGCAAGGAAATGCAAGAAACTAAAATGCCCTCCGATAGAGGGTGCTCTTGACTTGGATTTGGCCAAGTTCAAGAGACTTTGGTTTATTTTAAGAAGCAGAAAGGAAGCAGTAGTAGTATATCTTAGATTGAAACAGATTTCAAGCAATAGTATTGATCACAAGATATAAATTACCACTAACGATAATGCTTGCAAGATAAACAAATCTAGTGTTCTACCACACAAAATTTAATCTACTAGGTGGGATTGATCCCCGAGACAGGATCAACCGCTAGAACCGCTTGCACTTGAGAACCTCCAGCTAGCTGAAAGCTCTACCAAGGAAACCGACGGGGATGGAAGAGTAACTACAAATTATGTGGTCCTGCCCTTTCGTCTCAAGGATACAACTTCCGGCTGAGGGCTTTGGAAGAGAAACAAGATAAAAATAAATGAGAAATAAAGCTAACTACCCAAGAATCTCTTTCAGGTTCAAGACCCTACTCGGGAGAGCATGGGGGTAAGTGAATATGGAAGATAACTTTGAACGACGTATTAAGCAAAATGCTAATCTAAGAAATTGAGATCACAAATCTAAGCTAAATCAAATCCCCAAGACCTAACACTCTTCCCCAAATGGGGAAGAAAACCCAAGAATGGAGGACCTCTCCACTATAAATTTTATTAATCTCTTACAAGTGCCTCAAGGGAAAATCCTTGGAAGGTCTTTAATGACTATCTATGAATAACTTATAAAATTTGGAAAAGTGGAGCCCTCAATGGCTTTTACAAAGCATAAGAGGAATCTAGCTTTGCTTGTTTGTCCCTTTGTGTTTTTAATAGCTTCTCGCCTTGAAGTTTCTTGACTTCTACTCCCTGGAAAAAATCTATAACAAAATAATTGCTCCAATACCCATTAGATGTTAGATAACCAAAACAACTTTGAAACTTTAAACTAGATCCTATCAATTAATCAAAGCTAATGAGATGCAAGCTTAAGCAAAAATGACAAAAACCTCTTAGGACCTTGAGCTTTTTAAAATACTTGCAAATTGAATAAACAAAAAATGAAGGGGCAGCCAATAAACCTTTACTTCATGACAGTCAACACACTGTTTTATATAGCAGCCAATGGATGTTTTAGGACGTGACAGTCAACACATTAATTTGAAAGGCAGCCAATGAATACTTCAATTTTAGGACAGTCAACTTGAAAAGGTTAAAAGGCAGTTGATACAAAATTTATGATAGTTTAGATAGCAGCCAATGTTTAGGACAGTCAACTCCTAGTCTATATGGCAGCCAATCATAAGTTAAACCAAACAATGTTATCACAGTCCTCTAGTATTTCAGATGGCAGTCAAGCAATTTGTAGGACAGTCAACAAAAGTTTGTAATGATGGCCAACAACACTACAAGATATGGAGCTCAATGCATGTTGATTAAGATTCGAGACTAGACAATAACTTGGGAAAAGATCTATGATAACACCCCTAACAATACAACTAACTATCAAAACCCAACAAATCTAATCTAGCATGATATGAGTGTTTAAGTCTTGAAGTGCAAATTAGCTAGTTTAACAAATTAACTAGATTCTAAATGATACAAAGCAAGATCTACAAATGCCAAAGACTAACACCTAGCTAACATATAATAACTTGATTGTTTCTTGTTGTTTGCTTTGATGTGTTTTAGGGCTGATATGAAAATGGACGAGGAGGAAAGGTGAGCAAAAACGGAAAGGTATGGGAAATAGGGCAGAATGGAGGTGGGACGAGAGCAAGAGAGGAGGCCCTAAAAAAACTAGGACGAAAGGAGAAGAGGGCTAAACAAAAGTGAAAGGGGGAGAAAGAAGCTTGGATGAGATGGATGAATGGAGAAGATGAGTGGGAGGAAAGCCAAAGGGTGAAGGATCTAAGGCCTAACTCTAGTAACCGAGTTTGAAAGTGAAGTTTTTTGTAACCTTGATGGGTAAGGAAAAGAACTCTTTATAGCTTGGTTTTGGGGACAAGATGAAGGAACTTGAGGATCCTGCAAAACAAAAATATTAGTGGGAAAAATCCTTGCTTGTGAAGTCAAGATAGATGCAACCTAGCTCACACTTGTCTTCACCTTTGACAATACCTGTAAAATCCCCAACACACTCAAACATACAAGTGAAATCAAATACTAGTATGTTAGATAACCAAGACTAAATCAACATTGGTATAACCGAATACTTCTTGCTCATTCAAATCCTTGGAAAACATCACACATATAATCAACTTGAATATAACAAATGACTATTCTCATGGACTAAAAATAGCCTTCTAGAGCTAGCAATATTGAAAGAAACACTTGCATAAATAAGAGGAAGGTTATATGAAGATATCACCTCAATGCATTGGACACATTCACCACGAAATTTGCAAACACATAGACCTCCAAAGTCTTGATCTTTATTCCAATATGAGCATAAAAATATTACAATTCTCAGCAGAGTTTTCTTGCATCCAAAATTCCATGAGATAATAGCCCAAATGGGCCTCTCTTTATAGTAAAACACACCATCTAACCCTAGGTCGAATTGGCAATGGGTAGATAGGTCGAATTCCAATCAATCAAAGGCTTGGAGAGGTAGACAAAGGCCAAAGTCGAGTTCTTGGTTGGTAGGATTTGGCAATGTGGCAAGGCTCGACTTTGAGGTAGGTGAAGATGAAAGCCTCAACGAATCAACACACTCCAATAAGGATGTATGCGAGCTAAGGTAGGAAAGGCGTGAGGATGTGGAGGGGTTGACGTGAGCTAAAGTAGATTGACGTGAGGGTTGAGGATAGTGCGAGTTACTTGGTAAGGCAACAAATGGCATGTGGTAGGTAATAACTCGAATTGGAATGGCATGGGATGTATACAACCAATTAACACACTCCAACAAGGCTAGACGCAAGCTTGGTGAGGATTAACGTGAGGATCATGGAGATATGCGTGAGCCTTGATATTAATGCCAACTCTAGCTCGTAGGTGCTAATTCATGTGATGTGGCCTTGAAATTAGGAGTGCGCCCACCATATTACAAATGCAATCTCAACCAACCATTAATTAAATGACAAATCCTCAACTCGTGAGAGCTAGCCGTACGGCCAAACCATGCTCACGTCACTCATTCCATGTCATTCGTATATCCTAACTTTGATATGATATAACATGTGATTTGTCTTTAATATGGTCGTACACCATATTAGAATTCACTTCAACCTTTAAAAAATCATTTTTTAATGCTTTTGGACTTATTTGATTTTTTGTCACTTAGTGAATTTTGTCATTTTTTAGACAAAATGATGCATTTTTAGCCAAAACTGCTCCTGGGGTGATGTAACTGCCCGGAAACTGAAGAATGAAGGTGCCAAGGTGAAAAGGATGCTCTGAGCGTCAAAACGAGCCTCCCCACGCCTAATTCCGCCTCCGGATGAGGTTTTTATCATTTTTTGAAATTTTTTAATTAAACCATTAAAAAATGGTCTAATTTTATGAAAAAAAATATTTTTGTCGGAATGGAACGAAACTCCTAGGGGACCTAGTGCATGTTCATACGACTCAATCGATGTGGCTAACACGTAAAAAATCCTAGACACAAGACTCTAATAACCACCTTAGGTTTTGACCACCATGGGAAATACTCCAGCTTTGGAGGTTTGAGTGAAAAACTCGGGGATTATGCGCCACTGATGAGTAGCGCATAATTCCTAAGGAAAAAAACACTCTAGAGTATCCCCCAAATGGCTAAACCTACGGATAGCCGAGTCTTTTATAAAAGGACCCCGTTTAGACCAACATTTTACAAATTCCCCATGGGGGTATGAACATGCAGTTATTACAAAAGGGGCAAAATTGCCCTGAAATTGACTTCTGAACTTCTAAATGCTGATGATGAACATGAATCATGTTCAATAAACTGGCGGCTCATCGGAAGTTCAACCAATTGTACGAAATAGGTGATAACACAACCCAAGCACTCAAGCATTTTTGACTCCATAAGACACTGGTCCTTAATCACATATTTTATTTGCTTATTATCAATCTGGAGTACTTGTGTTAATTTCCATATATGAGTGACTTGTATTTGAAGATTTCTTAAAGTGGTTGTGAATCAGTGTATCTTGATCTTAAACTGCAACGTGGATTGCTAGTATATCTTGTGTCTCTTTTACAAGTATTATTGTGTCTGTTATTATTCAAAAAACTCCTAAACAACACCCATCCGCATCACCTCACATTTAAAAAACACATTGATCCATAGTTAAACTCTTTGTAGGGACTACCCCCCTTGGCTTCGTTAGGAGTTAGCCTAAACAGAGGAGCTGGGATTCAGGTGACAGTACCTGGCTCGTTGCTTGCCCCCAAGGCCACACCTCTTCCCCATTTCTAGTGAGGAAGACAACTTTCAAAAGATTTCTGTTGCTGGTGTGCATCTCCGCGGACAACAGATCATATTTCCAATCACTTCATTTTGACCAAGGAGAAAGCAAGGAATTGTGTTGACATTAAGCATGACACTTTCTGATGGTTCCTCGTGACATTGATTCCATCTTGTAGGTTGCAACAAAGAACACTCAAGGTTGAGTTGATACATAACTGGATCATCATCATCTTGACAGGGAGGTATATGGATATAATCATTTTTAAAACCCCCATCATCTTCACACATTTGACTTTCAACCACATGATGATCGTTTGATCCACCCTCAACAGAAGTTTGATTATTTTCAATATCTTCTTTTTCTTCTTCAAAGATATGATTGAAAAATGAAACAAGTTCGGGATCACTTGAGCATTGACTTGAAAAATCGCCAACAAAGCAATGACTATGGCGCTGCCCCTCAAGAGGACTTTTAGTGGATTCATTGATTGAAAGCTCAACCACATAATTTTGTCTCTGATGATCAATGGGATCCCCTTCTTTAACTGTGCCTTCTCCAGGTAAAGATGACAAAGTGCTTCGTATGATTTTAGTAAGTTCCCCTTCTAAGTCAATATCAAGGTGAAAATCTTGAAGGGTTGAGATTTTCTCACTATCATACATAACTTCATCAGGAGATTTACTGCATATGTTCTTCAAATACTCAACTGCATTCTTATAGACTGAAGGCTCATTCATAAGCGGAATCAAAGGCACATTCACCATTGGTTCGGGAGAGGAGAAATCAAATTGATAAGGACAATCATTGCTCATTTCATCATTGCTATCCTGATCGTCTTCATGACATTGATCCTCCACCACATAATCCTCACTTGATTGTTCTTCCAGGGATTCATCAATGCTTTCACTCCGTTCATCTTCACAAAGTTGATTTTCAATTACATGATGATCGCTTGATTGTTTCTCAAATGCAATCTGACTACCCTCACCTTTCTCCTCTACAGAGAGATGATTAAAATCAGAGTCAAAATTTGGACTGTTTGAACATTGATTAGGACAATTGTCACCCTCGTGATGATTGTGAAGTTGCTCTTCTGGTGATGCTTTACTAGAGTCACAAATGGAAAGGCGAATTAGATATAGAATTTGGCCTGCAACTGCCTCAGGCAATAGTAACAAAGTATTTCGTATGATTCGATTGATGTCTCTTTTAACTTCCACACGAGATTTTGAAGCATTATTCTCAAAATACTCGGTAACCTTCCTATGGATTGTAGGCACACTCATAATTTGGAACATCACAGGAGAGGAATGATCCAATCCAGAAAGCAGATCATCAATAAAATCATCATCCATGACACAATCAGCGCTAGATTGACATTCCAAAGACTCATCAATGTCCTCACCCCATTTATCTATTAGCAACCTCGTGAACATGTCATACCCAGTGATGGATCCCGGTGCTAAATGCTCAAACCATAACCGGGCATCCCCTTCTAGAGAAACACCAAGGGCACACATGTAAACATCTTCATCATCTGTGCCTCGACATTCCATATGATACCAGAGAGCCTCCAAATGATTTTCAATTGATATTGCATTACTTCCATCAAAATGGGGCAAATCCTTAATATATTGATTTGGCATAGGATGTGGCGCCCAATATATTGTAGAGAAGTCAAAAGGAGACGGTTTGGCTTGGTTAACAGGATAGTTCAACCGATTGCTTTGGCTATAAATCCTTGGTAGGGATCGACATCTAGATTCAGGTTGACTTACCAATCTATTAGGGGTGGACGAGACAATGATTTCATTAGACTGATGACAATGATTTCATTAGACTGATGAGGAGCATCGCGGGTATCACTAAAATCTTGATATTCAAGCTCATACCCATAATCATATTCATACTCATCCCATTCATTTTTTTCCTCTTGTCTTCTTTTGGACCAATTTACACGTTCACTTAATTCTTTTATGGTTTGTGAGAGGCCAAGTAGAACATCTGGATCCATTCCGATTTATCAATTTAAGAGTTCCTTGTGGAGTCTCATGTGAAGTGTCAAAATGATCTAAGCTTCTAAAGCTGCAAGGATGGGTTCGGTCTCCAGTGGAGCCGCGGGGTGGAGTGGCCAGGTGAACGCAGAACCTTGTTCACCAAAGGTAAAGATGTCGTAAGGGGAGTGGTGAGTGAAACAAAATTGATGGCTGTAACAAATTATAGAAATAAAAATCAGCCAACAGAGTTTAAGTGTAAATGAGATATGATGAAAAAGAAAAAGGCAAAAAGACTCAAACTCAAAAGACCTCAGGGTGAGCGTGTACCTCCCTGGCAACGGCGCCAAAAATGTTATCACACAAACACTAGATGCTACTAAGGGTATCCTATTCGGGACGGTAGAGGTAGGCAGCTAGGCAGGTGACACCTGCAAACACCAGGTCCACTGCTCGGTAGGGCAGTTGTCACTCCGGACAGGGTGTTTGTCACTTTGGATAGGGCACTTAGCCTAATCGAGGGGGAGACCCTGTTCAACCAGTTATAGTTGAAAGACAAAATCAGACACTCCCAAAACCAAAATAAACAATGGAAAACAGAGAGGAGGTGTCTAGAGCATCTAAGACTCTTATCCAACCAACGGACTGAAATTAGGTGATGATTATAAGCAATGATTCAAGCAATGTCAGATCTAATATGAGGATATAAGCAGTGAAATTTAAATAATATGTGGCTGGAAATTAAATCAGAACTGAAAATTGTACTAGAAGTGCCAATTAGACTTATGCCTATGGGGGAAATTAGCTTAATCCAATAGGGCATACAAGGCAAAAGTAAAATATTGGTTTTTAAGGTGCTTCTAGTGATTTTTTATTGATAATAGATGTTATTTAACCAATAGAAAACGAAAACAAAAGTACCCACAAACCTAAAATGACCCAACCAAGCAAAAGAGCAAAAACGCCCAAGGAGGGCGAAATTAGTGAATGGACCAGTGCTGGAAATAAGGGTAGATGGAATCAAAAAGAGATGAGATTTTGGATTTAAGGTTTTCTACGCAAAACATAAGCGGGTTTAAAACAAAAATAAATTCCTACAGTGAAATTTTAAGATTTTATTGTTTTTGAGGGTTTTGATGAGTTTGTGTGAATTTTATCTCTTGGTACTCAGAAAATTAAACGAAGAGAAGAGCTGAAGTAGAACTTACTTGGTAGTGATGGTGTTGCTGTACCTTGTATGAAGACTACTCCCTGAAAGACCAAGTGCCAAGCTTGCAAAGATTTTCCCTTTGTTTTACTGTTGCCAGTGTGCCCAACTGCGCCCTCCTTCACCTGCCACAACGAGATAACAATCAACAATTGAAACAAGTGGAGAAATCAACAACAAATGACATGATACAAATGATAAAAGAGGAGAATAACAATATGTAAATTTACTCCCTTTCGTTGATACTCCAAAGAAGAAGAAAAAATGGAGTTTTCTCCAAGTAAATGCGCCCTTCTCACAATGGTCTCTGTTATCACATCCATGTTAGCTGGAGCTACCATGCTGCAGATTGTGTGGTTGGGGACCATACTACATTTTTTTTCCAGATCAGAGATCAGATGCCTTCGGAGGGGGCATCCGTTGTATTCAGATTGCCTCGAGGATAGATATCAGAGGGGACAGATTGTACTTTGCACTAGCCCAAAGCTGTTACAGAGCAGTGATTGCAGGGTCTCCCTTCCTTGCCGAGCTTTGCATGATCCCATTGAGAGAGTTACTTAGCCATATTATGATGAGAGCATTACAAAGTATTGTTGGTTTGCCACTTATTGCCCGGATTCAGCAGAGGTTCAGCTTCAGCAGCAGGTATATGGTATGGTAGGTATAGCACTTTATGGATTGTTGCTCATGTTGTTTGCTTTGAGACTTGTTTATTTATGATAGTACATGGACTTGACGTATGATGTTTGATGTGGTGATCTCGGTTTTCATTATGATATTGTTGGTCGTTGGTGAGGTCAGTCCACCTCTTTTAGTAGACTCCTGTTTATGCACACTGGTTCCTGTCCCCACTATTGGTATAGACTTGGTCATTTCGTCCTCCTAGGCAGCTAACCTTGGATCCACCTGTTAATTCCTTCCACCCAACCGACTCATCTATTTTTGGTTTTCCCCGACTTGGACCTTGATATGTGACCTTGAGGATCCCCTTCCCCATTGACCTTTGGGTATGCCATGACTCCCTGTTTATTGTGCCTTGGCTCTTTAGTGTGTGAGATGCATTCTCAAACCTGGGATTTGCTCCTGTCGGTTGCCCCCGATGTTGCAATGCAGTATAAGATTGTGTAGACTCACTGGGTGTTCCCCATTGGTCATCGAAGCATACACACTTGCCCCCATTACATTGCGGTATGAGTGCCATTGTTATTTTTGAGATATGTATGTAGCCCAGAAAGGGCCATGAAATGTACATGAAGCCAAAAAGGCTACCTGAATGTAAATCAAGCCAAAAAGGCTATGTATGAAAGTTAAATGTAAAGTCCAAGAATGTGTTTCTTAACACACACGGACACAGGCCAGCCATATATATCAGAGCATTGTAGTGGTTATTTCCTCACTTAGTCCTGTGGGGCAAAGAGGTGAGATGGAGTCCTGTGGGGCAAGGAGGTGAGATGGAGTAAGGGACAACTATGCGACTTGTCCCCTAAAGTCTCAAGTTACGGTTTGCCGGACACCCAGTCATGGCGGCTTTAGAAAAGATGATCCTCATGGAGTCTTCTAAAGGCACATATGTGAGTTGCAAGATGTGTGTTAGATGACTAGTGGTGGTTTCCTTGCACTATACCCATTTGTGAGGCACCACCCTTCCCTTGTGTTATCATGGTATGCTTATGTCAGTGGGTCCCGCCTTCCCCGTTTATCCGAAGGGTCACGTGGTCTTGGTCTTTGTCTTTCCCCCATCTTTTCACCTCGTTTGTCCACCTTACCCAAAGTTAGCTAAGTGGCCAAGTCTATAAGTTGTGCATAGCAGTTTTGAGTCTTTGTTGGAGGTGGTGGGCCCACCTCACCAGGGGCCTATTTTTATTGAGATATTTTTATTATGATCACCATGTCGTCATTATATTGTTTTAGTAATGTACTAACATAAATAAGGAAGCCTTGGCGCTTCATGTTGCATACATGTTTCAGCCATTGCCATTTTGACCAGATTTGACTTGGTCAAACCAGGTTGACTAGGCCAAAAATGGGCCCGGAAAAAAGTTGCGATCAAGATTTCGATTTTGGTCATTTATCATGTATTGGGGTCCTATATACGCCTCCAAGTGTTAGATTCAGAAAATGTTGAAGCGGTGATGAGATTTTTAATTATTATTGGTCACCAGGGACCTGTTTTAATTAAAAATCTTTGATCTTGAGCATACAGTGGTAAATTGTTGGATCATGGTCGTTTCAGTGACCCTGTCTTGTATATTTGGGGTCTACGATCATGATGCAGCAGACGGTTCGTCGATCCGGGCAATATAAGTGGGTCAAAAGCGCAAAATACATCTTCAGAAATAAAACCAGCATTTAATTAATTATGGAAAATCAAATTTGGCTAAGTTAATTATTGAAATGGTAAATGCAATGGTTGGTAAAGGTAAGGGGGTCCCCTAATGTCATTTTTGCTATGTTTGGACATTTAATATTTGGTGTGGGGCCCTCATTTATGCCCAGCTTCACTCATGGGACGAATTGGCCCATACTTGGGCATTTTTCACTATGTAAAATTTCATATTTTGCAAAAATAATGTAATGAAACTTTGGTTAAGTGATCTAGGGGGGGGCTAAAACAGCCCAAAGGCACCCTCTAGACACTCATTTGCTTGTTGTGTGGGCCCCACGAGTGGCCCCTCTCTCCCCTTGGGCGCATGAGGGCAATTCGCCCCCCTCGCTAGAGCACTCCTCCACCATTCGATTTGGCATTGAGAGAGATGATCTTAGCCATTGATTTTGGAGGGAGTTAGGTTTGAGTGTGAGCTATCTCTATAAGAGAAGAGACTCACCCATTCATATCTCTCTCTTGGCATTCTTGACTTGGAATAGAAGAAAAACGATTTGCAACTCTACTTGTGTTCTTGTGGTGATTTCCTTTGGAGAGTTGATTGTCTTGCTATCTTAATGTACTAGAATAGATTGTGGTTATCTTCAACATATTGTTCCTTACCATTTTTTGTAGCAAAAATGAGTTCTTGGAGGAGGGCGCACCACTTGGCTGCCATTGTTGCTCCACTCTCTGGGATTGGTCATCAAAGGGAAGTGTTTTTGCCATTTTAGCCAAGCATTTGTTCTTATTTTCATTTACATTGTTGTAGCTTTCATTGACTTGTCATACAAATTTGATTTATGTCCATTTGTGTTGGCAGGTAAGGAGGGCGAGTTGGTGGGATTGAGCAAATCGAATTCACCCGAGGACTTCTACAATCGCTTCTATTTGTTCTTTGGGACGCATAGCCTCGGCAAATCAAAGATATCACCCGGGTTCCAAGTAAGTGTTTCACTTCCTTCTCTTGCATTTGAATTTCTGAATGATTTTAGAGAGAAATTTCCATAAAAGCCCCTAAAAATTAAAATCTTAAAAATTCACCGTTAAAACCTTGTTTTTCTTTAAACTTGCTTTTGAAATAATATTAAAAGCCTAAATCCAAAATTTCAGTTTATTCCGACTCCATTTACCCATCCCCATAGGCACTAGTCTTTTTCTGATTGTGCCCTCCTTGGGCTACCTGATCAATCACGCTGTTGGTGTCTTTTTCTGGGTTTTGGGTGGGCTTGATTTGTGTTTTAATTGCCATTTCATTTTCAAAAATCAAGTTATCATTTGCTAGAAGTGTTTACAAATGCTAATTTGTTGCTGCCCTAGGTCCATCAAGCCATTTAATCAATCCTCTTCCTGGGGCAGAATTGCATCATTTCACAACTTCTAGTTTATTTTGTATCCCTAGTCGATTTCCAGCCATATAATTGTTGACTTAATTCATCTACTTCATATTCAAGAGCTGGTCACATTCCATACCATGCTTATCTTATTTTTGTGTCCAATCTTTGGCTGGAATCGAGCTTAGGGTCCATTTGACACTCATCTCTTGTTTACATCTGTTTATCTTTTGGGATTTGGGTGTCTGTTTTTGTTTCTCAACCATCACTGGTTGAGTCGGGTCTCCCCCCTGACTTGGTCACTTGCCTCGTTTGAAGTGACAAACGCCTCGTCCGGTGTGACGACCGTTCCTCGAATGGTGGACTTGGTGTTTGCAGGTGTCACCTTCCTGGCTGCTTGCCCTCTACCATCCCAGACGGGATATCTTTAGTAGCGTCTAGAGTCTGTGTGATAACATTTTTGGCGCCGTTGCCGGGGAGGTAGAGGCTTACCCCGTAGTTTTAGAGTTTGAGTCCTTTTGCCGTTTTTCTTTTCATCATCGCATTTATACTTAAACTCTGTTGGCTGATTTCCATTTACATAATTTATTACAGCCAACATCATTTTGTTTCATTCTCCACTCCCCTATGACATCTTACCTTCGGTGAACAAGGCTCTTAGTTCACCTGGCAACTCCACCCCGTGGCTCCACTGGAGGCCGAACTCATCCATACAATCTCCGTAGTTTAGACCGTTCTGACAACTCTTAGGACACACCCATTACTTACGTCAGAAGAGCCCTTGGTGAGCACTCCCCTAGCTCGTTTTGGCGGACAATTAAGTCTGCTGCTTCACCTAGCATAGTAGTGCCACCCAATTCTACAACTTCGAATCCACCCTTAAACAAGTAGATGGCCCACAACTTTCCCGGTCTGCGTGTCTTTGGAAATAGGGCGAGGGCTTCACCTTTGAACTTTGCCCAAATTCAGGGAGCTCCCCATGATATGCCAGATAAATACTTTGAAAAAATTCCTAAATTTAGTGGGAGCAATGCCATCACCATCGAGGACCACATTGTATTTGTGTGACAACACATGGAATCCTATGGGGTCATTGATGAGGATGTGTTTGTGAGAGGGTTATTCATGTCACTTGAGGGCGATGCCCGCAAGTGGTTTGACCGATTACCAGCTGGATCGATTGACGGTTACGACAACTTCATGACCAAGCTTACCGAGGACTGGTTGGTCAAATTAGACGACAAGTACTTGCATAGCCAACTAGCAGGAATTAAAAAGAAATAAAATGAAACAATACATGAATTTAACCAGCGATTCGACAAGGTCGTCGCTCAAATCCCTGAGACAATACGCCCAAAGGACTCGACCATTCTCATACACTACCTTGATTCTTTTGAGGGATGGCTAGGGTACCATCTGAAGGATAAGGAACCCACCACTTTAACAGTAGCCCAGGACAATGCGAGAAAAGCTGAAGCCAATGCAGCGTCCATGGGAAAACATAACTTTTTCGACCATTTTGCCCCCTCATCTTCGCGCACCGATTCCTGTGTCCGCAAGGGCAAGGAACCTGCGAAAGAAAACACCGAGTCTGAGACAGTAGGAAGTATGCAAGAAATGATAAAGACCTTGACTCTCCTAACTAGAGAACTTGCAAAGAATAGGGACTCGGACAGATACAAGGCTCCATATGGCCCCAAGGCGTATTGGAACCCCAACAGGAGGCCAAATACTGAAGAAAACAAAAGGCCCTCTGTTGCCCCAGATGCCCCTGACACGAGAGCCATCCATTGGTGCGAGAAATGTGAGGCCGAACATCCTGAGTCTGAATGTTATTACACTGAACCTGAAGAACACATGGAAAACGTTAACTTCATTAATGACATACCTTTTGACTTGGACTTCGGCCGGATCCTCATTGAGGACGAGGAGGAAGAAGAAGAGTCTGTAGAAGAGGTGGGCCCTGCCTATCTACCCGTTCACCCTGTGAGCCATGATACAGAAAGAATTAGAATCTATAGAAGACACAGGGATGAACCAAGACTTACTCCATTCATGGAGAGGCGCGAGGTCCCTCAACTCGACCTTGACACTAGCCTCCACTCATCTAATGAGGTCTTTGGGTGCGGTATAGAATTAGAAAAGGAGTTGGCAAGAATCATGCAGAGTGTCCCCATTGCTGAGCTAGCGAAGCTCCCTTTAGTCCGGAACTAGATTACTGAGTTCCTTGACAGCATTCCTGTAAAGAGGGAGCCGCCCACTACCTCCACAAATGCCCCTGAGGTAGCCCATGGGGATGAGAGGGACACGAAGGACCCCCCTATCACTATCCATACTGCCATATACGAGTGGAAGAATGGGGGGCATCAACCCTTCTATCTTACCCTTTGTATTCAAGACATGCTGTTGCATAACTGCATGCTATACTCGGGGGCGTCAATGAATGTCATGCCATTACGTATCATGAATGCCTTGGGCCTGGAAGTGACACGTCCCTACGGAAATGTGTGGAATAGACTCCAGACATGTTCCAGTTTACGGCTTGATTAAGAACCTCAAAATCGATCTTTTCTCATGTTTGGACATATCCACACTCATGGATGTGGTGGTTATTGATCTTCCCCCTGTTTACGGCATGCTCATGTCTAGGAAATGGGCAGCCGGGTTAGGAGAACATTTGCAGATGGATCTATCTTACGCCTCCATTCTCGACCCTAATGGGGTTTTAGTGAGGGTTTATCGGGAACCTTTTTATGAGGGACATATCGAGGGCATGGAGGAAGCCACGCGGAGGAATTATGGGGAGTGCGAACCAAGCCCTGAGGGGATGTTTATGGCCTTTCGTGACGATAGAGAGGACATTGATGACCACGCAAGAGTCGGGCACCAGTTTGAGCAATGGCTCTCTAGCCTTGGGATGCACTCGTCCGAAGGTGACTCCGAGGAAGAATGTATCCGCCAACTTATCCACGAGGACCACATGAGCGAGCTGAGCCCACCTCTCAAGGGGCATGAGCCTATTGAGATACGAGAGGGGGCCTCTAGGGGTCACCTTCATCTTTCAGGCCTCCGGGATTGGTTGGCTCAGTTATCCTTAGATGACCACTCCACCACGATAGATGAGGAGGCGGGGCATTCCCCGCCTGTTGAGTCACCATGAATTTCTTCCAAGAATTTTCTCTCTATTAGCACCAAGAGCCACCAAGAGCCACCAAGAATTTTCTCTCTATTAACACCATGAGCCACCAAGAATTTCTCCCAAGAATTTTCTCTCTATTAGCTTCAAGAGTTACAAAAAAATGTCCAATAGGCTTACAAATGAGAGAGCTCCTCTCTTAAGTAGATAGAGCTCACAATCAAAACCCTTTCCCACCAAAAACGAATGGCTGGGATTGAATCCCCAAAGAGCCAAACGAATGGCTGAGATGAGTGGAGGAGGGGGGGTAAATTGCCCTCATGCACCCAAAGGAGAGAGAGGGGGACCATTTAGTGCCCATACAACATACACTAGGGTGTCTAAGGGGTGGCTTTAGGCTGTTTTAGCCCCTTAGACCCCTTGCCCAAAGTTTCAACATATAATTTTTACAAAATTTGAAGTTTTCAATGGCCAAAAACGCCCAAGTATGGGCAAATTCGCCCCACATCGAGAGCTGGGCAGAAATGGGGGCCCCACACTAGATAATACATGTCCATACTATGTCAAAATGATATTAGGAGACCCTTTTACCTTTCCCTACCATTGCATTTGCCATTTCAAAGGTTCACTTAGCCAAATTTGATCTTTTTCCATTAATTAATTGCTGGTTTTTATTGCTGAAGGTGAAATTTTCTCTTTTGACCCACTTATCTTGCCCGAATTGACAAATTGTTTGTTGCATTGTGATCGTAGACCCCAAATCTACTAGGAATGGTCACTGGAACAATCAAGATCCATCAATTGAGCACTGTTTGCCCAAATTCAAGGATTTTTAATTAAAACAAGGCCCTGCTGGCCAGTAATAATTAAAAATCTCACCGATGCTTCAACATTTTTGCAATTTGATACTTGGAGGCATGTATAGGACCCCAACACATAATAAATAACCAAAATCGAAGTTTTGGTTGCAACTTTTTTCGTGAACCATTTTTGGCCTGGTCAAACTAGTTTGACCAACTCAACTTTGGTCAAAATGGCAATGGCTGAAACCTGCATGCAACATGGGATGCCAAGGATTCCTTATTTATGTTAGTACATAACTAAAAACATACAATGACGTCATGGTGATCATAATAAATAATATCTCAAGAAAAACCGGCCCCAAGTGAGGTGCGCCCACCACCTATAACAAAGACTCAAAACTGCTATGCACACTTATGGATTTGGTCACTTAGCTAACTTTGGGTGACGTGGACAAACAAGGTGAAAGGATAGGGGGATGACAAAGACCATGACCGTGTGACCCTTTGGATAAGCGGGGAAAGCGGTACCCAATGACATAAGCATACCATGATAACACAAGGGAAGGGCGGTGCCTTACAAATGGGTATAGTGCAGGGAAACCACCACTAATCATGTAACACACACCTTGCAACTCACATCTATGCCTTCAACAGACTCCGTGAGGATCTTTTCTAGAGCCGCTATGACTGGGTGTCCGACAAACCATAACTTGGGACTCTAGGGCACTTAGAATTAGCTGCCCCTTACTCCATGCCACCTCCTTTCCCCTTAGGACTAGGTGAGGAAATAACCAATACAATGCTCTGATACATATGGCTAGCCTCTGTCCGTGTGTGTTGACAAACACATTCTTGGACTTTACACTTCACTTTCATACTTAGCCTTTTTGGCTTGATTTATATTTCAGATAGCCTGTTTGGCTTCATTTACATTTCATTACATTTCATAGCCCTTCCGGCTTCATACATATCTCATAAGATATAACAATGGTGCTCATACTGCAAAGTAATGGTGGCAAGTGTGCATGCTTCGAGGACTAATGGGGAGCACCCGGTGAGTCTACACAATCCTATACTACATTACAACATCGGGGGCAATCGACATGAGTAAACCCTAGGTTTGAGAATGCATCTCACACACTAAAGAGCCGAGGCACAAGAAACAGGGAGTCATGGCATTCTTAGGGGTCACTGGGGGAAGGGGTCCTCAAGGCCACATATCAAGGTCTAAGTCGGGAAAGAACCAAAAAAATGGATGAATCAGATGGGTGGAAGGAAGTGACAGGTGGAACCAATGTTAGCTTCCTAGAAGGATGAATGACCAAGTCTATACCAACAATGGGTACAGGAACCAGTGTGCATATACAAGAGTCTATTGAAAAAGGTGGACTGACCTCACCAAGGGCCATAAGTATCACAATAAAACACGAGATCACCAAATCAAACATCATACATCTAGTCCATGTATTATCATAAATAAACAAGTCTCAAAGAAAAAATATGAGCAATAACCATAGAATGATATACCTGCCATACCATATACCTGCTGCTGAAGGTGGATTTGGAACTGAATCTTTGCTGTATCCGGGCAAGAAGTGGCAAACCAGCTATAAGTTTGTATTGCTCTCATCATAATATCGCTAAGTTACCCCTCTCAATGGGGTCATGCAAAGTTAGGAAAGGAAGAGGGACCCTGTAATCACTGCGTTGTAGTAGCTCTGGACCATCAAAACATATACTGTCCCCTTTGCAATCTCTGCTCCGAGCAATCTCAATACAATAGATGCCCCCTCTAATGCCATCTGATCTCTGATCCGGAAAAAAAAATGTAGTATGGTCCCTGACCACACAATCTACAGCATGGTAGCTCCAGCTAACATGGATGTGATAACAATGGCATGCCAAGTCATTTGGCACATGCAATTTTTTTATATTTTTTGATTGGTGCAATTTGGGTTTTTTAGCAATTAAATGCCAATTTGTCGAACCCATTAGAAAAAATTCTCCCAGAGGCAAAGTAGTCGCCCGAAACATGGGGAAAGTGGGTACTAGGGTAAAGAGGACGCTTTGAGTGTTGAAACGAGCATCCCCACGCCGGATTTCGCCTCCAGACCACTCTTTTTTTACAATTTGAATTTTTCCATTTAAACCATTAAAAATGGCCTAAGTTTATGGAAAAAATTATTTTCTTCGGAATTAAAAAGACTTAGGGGGACCTAGCACATGTCCATACGACTCAATTTTAATATCTAGCATGGTAATATACATTAACACCTGAACTCTAATAACCTCCTAAGATCAAGAAATCATGCTAACGACCCCAACTTTAGAGGTGTGAGTGAAAAACTTGAAAATTATATGTCGTTTATTCAACAACATATAATTGACAAGGGAAAAAACACTTCGGGATAGTCGAACTGACAACTGTCTTGGGAAAGCCGTGTTCTTTACAAAACCATCATGCTATGACATTTTTTACAATTTCCCCGTAGAGCATGGACATGTGAATTTATTAAAAAAAGGCCAAGGTGGCCTGCTAGGACTTCTGGTCTTTTGATTATGAACAAGTAAACTTGTTCTATCTTCACAGGCTCACTTGAAATCACCTAAGTGCAACTTAGTTGATAACACTGCCAAAGTATGTACAAGTTCCTTCTGCATAATCAGAGTTCAGAAGTCAAAGTATGTTACCAACTGGGTTGCACTTAGTTGGACTAACAAGTCAGCTAGATGAGCTGCCAAAGTATGTTACCAACTAGGTTGCACTTAGTTGGACTAACAAGTGAGCTAGATGAGCGTATGATATCATCTAACTTGGAGACCAAGTGGAGCATGCTAGCATCCTCTTTTCTTCAAGTAAATTTTGAGAAGAATTTGGTCTCTCCGATCCCCACTACAAGGACTCCTTTGTCCAAGTTCAAGGGCTTCTTTTTCTTCACTCCTCTCATCCTTTAAATTCAACTTTCTTGGATATTAGTTTGGATTTATTTTTCAGATCTATAACGAATGATTGAAATACATGTGGATCTAATTTTTATACTAGATCTTAGTTGCTTATGAAGTTTCTTTTTTTATCTAGATCTTTTGATCTAGTAAAAGCATTTCTCTCTTTTGCAAGTCCATTTCAGCAGATTTTAAGGCTTTGAGAGAGTAAATTGTTTGTGGTTTTAAATGTTTATATGGCAAGTTTTAGTGCTTCTTGATTTGCTGCCCCAAAAGGGCTTGCCAAGATCCTAAGGAAGCTTGTTTTCCTTCGTTCGTTATTTGCTCCTTGGTGTAGTTTAACTTAGAATAATTTTTTGAGTTTCACTAACACTACTAAATGATACTTTTAAAGTGTCTTTTAGTATCTGTCACATTAGATAGCTTGCTGATTTTTATCTTTTGTTGACAGGTTAGGGGAAATGCTGCCAAAATTTATGAAGATCTAAAGCATCCAAAGAACCGCTTTCCTCTCTTTTCATCTTGAGCTAACTTTCAACCATTGTAAACCTTCTGGATCCTTAGTTATAAAGGACCAGAGGCATTCCCAAAGAAAAATAGATTGTAATAGAAAATAATAAAGAGAGCAAGCGGGCTACCCAGCGCCTGCACCCCATCCCCCCTGGGAGGCTCCGTGTCGTCTCATTTCGTGGCTTGATTGTTAGATTAGTTGATTTTTCTTTTTTTGGTTTAGTTTTTAGTTTATTTCAATACTTCCTTTTTGCTTTAAGAGTAACGGACATCTGACTGTGCATTCCCGAAGTATACTGAAAGAGCTTGCTCAAGTAAGTGGAATCTCAGTCGTTAGATTAATTACATCACATTTTTGTTGGTTGTTCTTGTAAAACGAATCTCGACTTAGTTGCCCCGTATGCTCTTGTCCACTGCGGGATTTGCCTGACCATCTGGATAATCAGAAAGGGAACTAAGTGGCTAGTCTTAATAGGGCAATCCACTTAAGGCTTATCTTTAAGAACTTGGGAGGTCCCTTAGAATTTGCCATAGAGTCAGGAGGCTGCCGAAAGCAGACCTAGGTCTCGCCTCGTTGGACACTTGGCATAGTTTCTATTGCGTTCAGTTCAAGGGTATAGGTTCTTGGTGGGTCAAACCAAGAACGCACCCACTGACAACTATCACCTAACATTAATAAAATTTACCAAGAACAATTCACAACATTTTCCTTTTCAGCATTTAATTTTTGCACTGGTCTTTTTATTGGATATATTGTTGTGTTGAAATATTGATGCTTTTATGATGATGATATATCGTGAATGCTGTGAAGTGTAATTGTTAACTTGTTCTTGCATTTAACTCCCAGATTTTTGTAGTTTTTTCTTTTAGATTAAAAGCTATAGTTTATTTTATAGGATCATCCCTCTTGGCTTAGCTAGGAGTTGGCCTAGACGGAGGAGTCAAGATCAAGTGACAGTACTTGACTCTGGCTTGCCCCCAACGACACACCCAGTGGCTTGAAGATTTCTGCCATGTGACCCGAGGTGCTTATTAGGCGGCTGCAGTGAGCATTGTAAAATCCATAATCTACAATAGGAGTTGAATGTCTCTGAACGGGAGAATAGTAGTTGCAAATCCTATTTTGTAGAACTTGCTTCTCAAGGATAATATTTGAACTTGAAGTTATGTTGACTGACAAGGTATTTGGTGATCATGCATCAAAGTTAAAGTTGTAATCAATATTGTAAGAAGTGATATTAGTGGTGGACAAACGTTTAGGGGTGAATCTTTTTCCAACTCATCAGTGCTCTTGGTTCTGATCGAGAATGGAAATCAAAGTCTGGAATAAACCCAGGGAATTGTGACGGCACATTCACATAGGAGGTGCTGGACAGCCCTGTCGAATGGATTTGCAGTTGGAGCGAATCCCAGATTCAGCCATTGACTAGCACCTAGGCTGGAGCTTGAGATCTGTACAGTAATTACTTGTCAGACAAGGTTTAGAGACAATTATCTAGACTCTAGAGGTATTGAATGGGTTTTGAAATTGTGCCTGTCTTGGGAAGTTTGATTGTGGTGGTATTTGTTGTTATATAATATTTGTTTGATTGCATTCTTATTTTCACAGTTTTTTCTTCTTGTTGATAGTTCTTATCTATAGAGTTGTGATACTAACCAATTGAGCACATCATTTGCGTCTAATCATGAATTAGTTAAATTGGAAGCCAAAATCTTCTGCAGGGGAAGACCTTTGCGTAAAAATATATTTTCAATGAACCCTCCAGAAAGTGAACAGGCTTCTCACAACTTTTACTAGACTCTAGGATTTTAATTGGCTTTTAACACCTTCTGCCTGAGTTTATGGGGCATTTGCATAATGGCTAACTTGCTAAGTGATCCTTTACTGTTATACTATCTGTTTGACTCCTTTATCAATGTTCTTACTATTCTTTGCAGGACATCATTTTATCTGCATTGTATAAGCCTCTTAAGTAATTTTACAAAATTTTCAGATGTTATTATTTTTATCATAATCATGCACAGTCATACTTTTTTTGACTCACTGTAAATACTTTTGGGAATGTTTTAGGAGCCTGGAAGTGTAGAAAAAGAATTTGCCAGTTATGATTGTGCAACAGTCACAAAAAAGTTTCTATTGGGACTTGGGCCAGGCCTGTTTGCTGCATCTCCAGACGAAGGCATTTTAGATATTTTGGAGACTCCACCAACTCTTCCTTCTTGGATTACAGAGGAAGAAATCCAATACTTTGCCAAACAATTTGAGAAAACAGGTTTTACTGGAGGTTTAAACTATTATCGAGTAATGGATTTGTACGTTCCTTATCCTAAATTTGCATTTAGATTGCTGAAGAGACTTCTCTTTTTAGATATTTTAGTTTACTAATTGTTGGTTTATCTTTTTATTTTTATTGAAAAATATGTTTTATATTTACAAACTTAAAAGCAAAATATGGAAGGTTATAATTATATATAATGTGTTGTTGATGTAGCTACGTGAGGTATCCTCACCAGCCCAGCCGACCTGCAAAAATAAAATAAACAAATAAATGTAATTTCATTATTTCATAAGACAAGTTGGCCCAGTAAGGAAGACAGGTCCGCCCAGTTGAAAAATCACTCAAAAGTGCTGTATAAATAGAGGAGTCGCCCTCGTCATTTGCCACTCACCTTAAGCAAGTTCGCTCAAAGAAAAGGACTGATTTTGGGTTGTAGAAGAATTTTGGAGCTGTTTTCTAAGGCATCTAATCTTCTTATGATTTTATCTTTATTGTACTGAATCTTTGAGTAAGAAAGGCTTGCTGGGTTTTTCCCGAGTTTGGGTTTTCTCAGGATAAACTTTTGTGTCTCTATTGTTTCTGTGCATAGGTATTCTTTCAGTGATCCTATATTGTTTATAAGTTGAAAGAGATGAAAATTATACTGCTATAATTAAAATCTAACATGGTTTCAGAGCAGTACTGAAGGAGACTATTGCCGGGAACTAGGGTTTGTTGTTTCTTCAGTTTTCAACCGCCAATTTTTCTTGCTCTTAGCGTCATTGAGCTCGCCCTAGGAAGTCTAATTTTCTTGTGGAAGCAGTTTTTCATTCTTAAGATTTTTCAATTTTTGACCTAATTACTATTGGAGGTCAAATTTAGGGTTTGCTGTTTCTCATTGTTTTGACCACATATCGGGAAGAAAAGGAGACTAACTGAACTCTCCTTGGGAGGGAAAATTCATCTGTGGAAGTGGTTTTCCAAGAATCCAAAGTTCATTTTTGACGTAGCTCCTGCTAGGGTTTCTGATCCAAGCTGCAGTTATGCTTTTCAGTCAATATGTCAAACATCAAGGTTGAAGATAGGCTTGAGGGAGCCTCAAATTTTCATTCATGGAAGTCTAGAGTGCTCATTGCTCTAGAGGAAAATGACCTTCTAAATTTTGTTGTGAGTGGAGTGTTAGAACCCGAAGAAGAAGCAAAGAAGACTTAGTGGAAGAAGAATGATGCCAAGACAAGAAGGATACTAATAGATTTAGTCAAGGACCATTTGATCCCTCAAATTTCTCATAAGAAGACAACTAAGGCAATGCTTGACACCTTGAAGAAGTTGTTTGAGAATACAAATATTAATAGGGCTCTTGCCCTAAGACAACAACTCTCAAACATCAAGATGTCTAGATCTGATTCTATTGCGTCATATTTCATGAAGATCACAAAGATCAAGGATCAATTGGGCACTATCAGTGAGATAATTGTAGATAGTGAATTAGTCATGATGACTCTGAATGGCCTCCCTCAATCTTGGGAATCATTCACTCAAAGCGTGACGGAAAGATCTAAGCTATCAAACTTTGAAAGATTGTGGGTATACTGTACATAAGAAGAAACCAGACTAGTGGCCTGTCACCCCCCATTTTGGCAGGGGTGTTCATAGGTACCATATCAAATTGCGAAGAAGTAAAAAGATTGGCTGGACTGTTCAGTTTGAGGTTATGAGAAGTCTCTGAAGTAATTCAAATTCCTGGCCCAGGATCAGTTTTGGATCATGGCGGCAGAAATCTTACATGGCTAAAGGTGGTTGAATAAGGCATGTTTATAATGGAATCATGAATTATGGAATTTAGATGGTATTTCATATATTGGAAGTAGCACAAACATACATGTTTCATAAATTTTGCATCTAGTTTGGCATTCTACATGTTTTTTAGAATATATATATATATAAACGCTCCCGAGACGCTTCGCTTCCGACCATTTTTTGAAAAATGCACACCCGCGCTCCCGCTTCGCTCCCACGCTCTGGCAACCTTGGCTCTATCTTTCATTTTTTGGTTGTAAATTCTGAAGGCAAACTTTCTAACTTAGCTAGAGAAGTTGCTGAGCCAGAACATATTTCATATGGTAATGTTTTAATAAAAAACCATGTGATGAAAATAATTCGCATCTAAATCCTTTTTATGAGCATTCTTATATTTTTTATGGTTGCTTTTCAGCTTTCATATTTTTTGCATGCATCAGGTTTCAATCAAGAAAGTATTCCCACTAGCAATGAGGAAGATATTTTCCAAGTGACTTCTAGGATTAGGAATTTTTTTACAATCAACAATGCACATAAAAGTCATGCATCAGTGGCTTTGCTTTAAAGTACTAACGAGTTCTACCTAATAATAACACGTGTTTAATTTGCTAAGATGTTAGGTTTGCTTTACAGACTTCAATTTTTTTCCTTCTTCCAAATAGAAATTAGGTGCCAGGGATATCTACCCTTTGTACTGAATCTGTCAGGAAAATTCCATGAGAAATTATGTTTCTATCTTAAATTTGTTAACACCGATGTTTATAATTAAAAAAGTATCTTTGCAAATTCCTATGTTTAATTACAGATATTGTACGAGTGCTGAAGCTTTTTTTTACGTGTTAACACTATGCGGGGAGTTATTTCTTGCCCAGTCATAATTATCAGTTTCAGCCTTCAGGAAGTTACTTCCAGTATGATGATTCAAGCAAGACCATTTTTACTAATATCCAAGGATCGGGATATTCTACCTAATTATCAAAGACTTTGTTGCATATGATGTTTTCTAAGCTTATGGCATGAGGATTTCTTCTGAAGTATGGCGATGCTTATTAGTTGAATCGTTTTGGTGCAGAAATTGGGAGCTTACGGGCCCTTGGACAGGAGCCACAATTACAGTCCCAACAAAGTATATAGTTGGAGACAAAGACTTGGTATATACTACGCCTGGTATGAAGAAATTTGTTCATGGAGGGCAATTGAAGAAAAGTGCTCCCTTTCTAGAGGAAGTAGTTGTTATTGAAGATGGTCATCACTTCATCCACGAGGAGAAACCAAATGAAGTTTCTGATCATATTCTGAAATTCTTTGGAAGACTGTCGGCGTGAGAGCCGTGTCAACTTGAATTTGTTGATAGTTGCTTGTTGAAGGCACAGGAATGCTTGATTTATATGTTTTTATATTAATGGGATTACAGATTCTTAATGCTTATGAAAACTTAACTTCTCCCAGACAAATTAAACAAGTTGATGTTATAAAGAACATAAAATGCTGGATCATAAATGATGTCGACAGTGATAATATTGTTCTGTTGAGCTCCACGTTTACTTGGTCTTGTTATTTTCTACATTATGATTCTAATTTTCGTAGGCGCAAGTGATTGCCTGAAGGCTGGCTTATGCCAGTCGATTATTTTCACTGTTGGCAAGCTGTTGAAAATACAGCATATCTCATCAAGACAACCTTGGAGACCTGGAATATCTTCTGGTCAGTACATCAAAGAAAAGAAAAGGACAATTGAGGTGTATTTGTAATTGGTACCTAACAAGATTTAGTTGTAACGTATTTCAGTAGAACACACCACAAATGTGTGGCGGTTATCCTCGAAATTGACTAGATAAAGATCGTCATCTGTCAAGTATCCCTAGGCTAAAAGTTAAAACATAACTCAGGCAACCATATTCATTATTCCCCTTTGTACTTCGCTGTCAAGCTTTTTTCAGCGAAGTATTGCTTATCCTAAACTTGATGGCAAGTACTAAATTGTGACAACCCTAAATGTGGGGGTCTTATGTCATCTAGGTAATGAGTTTTCCATTTAATCTAGTAAACCTTGTAATTACCTAGGATTTGGGACTCAGCAGGGTAAGCAAACAAATACAGTCCCAACAAAATATACAGTTGGAGACAAAGACTTGGTAATAGGTATACACCATGCCTGGTACATAAAGAACTTTGTTCATGGAGCATGCTTGAAGAAAATTGCTCCCTTTCTAGAGGAAGTAGTTGTTATTGAGGATCATCGTCACATCATCCAGCAGGAGAAATCCAAAGGATTTTCCTGTCATAATCTGAAATTCTTTGGAAGACTGTCAGCCTGACAGCCATGTTAACTTGGCTTTGTTGATAGTTGCTTGTTGAGGGTACAGGAATGCTTGGATGTATATGTTTTATATTAATTGGATTACAGATAATGCTTATGAAAACTTAACTGCTCCTGGACAACTTAAACAAGTTGATGTTAAAAGGAGCATAAAATGCTGCATCATAAATGATGTGGACAGTGGTAACATTGTTATGTTGAGCTCTGTGTTTACTTTGGTCTTGTTCTTACTGACTACTTTATGATTCTAATTTTCTGAAGCACAAGTGATTGCCCAAACGCTGGTTTATGTCAGTCAATTATTTTCACTGTCAGCAAGCTGTTGAAAATACAGCATATCTCATTGAGACAACCACGGAAACCCGGAATATCTTATGTTCAGTAAATCAAAGAAAAGAAAAGGACAATTGAGGTGTATTTGTAATTGGTACGTAACAAGATTTAGTGGTGAACATATTTTAGGGAAACACACCACAATGTTTGTGGCAGTTATCCTCTAAATTCATTAAATAAAGATTGCCAGCCATAAAGTATCCATAGGTTAAAATTTAAAACATAATTCAGACAACCATATTCATTATTCCCCCTTGTCCTTTACTGTCAAGCTATTTCCAGCCATGTATTGCTTATCCTAAACTTGATGGCAAGTACTTAGTTGTGACAACCCTAAATGTGGGGGTCTTATGTCATTTGGGTAATGAGGTTGCCATTTAATATAGTAAACCTTGTACTTATTTAGGGTTTGGGACTTGGCAGGGGAAATAGAACCACAAGAACATTAGTCAGAAATACAGAAGCAATAGCTAGAAATGAACTCAGGACTTGGGAGAGAGAGATATAGTGAGAGTTGAAGCCAAATAAATGAGATGGGATCTATTCTAATTTCAGATAGTTTCTTCGATTCAAAAGCTCAAGATTGATCAGGATAATTTACAATTGACCTAGATAGGTACTTGTAGGATTATTACACTAAGTCTCATTAACCACTCCAATCACACTTGTCATTTATGATTTCAATAACTCCACTATAACATTTGTATTATTTATGTTGCCGCCTAAAACACACTTGGACACGGGTAAGTCTCCCAACCGCTGTGTGTGTTCCAAGGGACAACTATGAGTTATGAAACCAATGTCACCTTGGTCCTAAACTCCTCCGTTTAGACCACAACTCCTAAAGGTCAAGGGGGGTAGTCCCTAATTACTAAGTTTCTTTTGTTTTAGGGAGTTGTAAGTTACAAAAATGGAAATGACAGTCAACGTGCAATGATGCAAATTTCTCAATGACAAGCAATCCCTTTAGCAATCGACCAATGATAAACGTGAGAGATAAATAATCAATTAATTTAAAGACCAGTGCTTCACTACTCAGGCTATGGAGTCACAATAATCAACTTAAACAAGTACTTTTCCAAAGTTATTAACTTATTCACTTTAATAGATACGACAACAAATAATCAATTCTAGTAAATGAACAAGTAAATGAAATGCTTGCAACAAGATGATCAATATATCACATAAGCATTAAAATGAGAACATGAACAACTTAATTGAACAAAGATATGTGTAACAATATTAAGCTGAAAAACAAAGTACTTGAAGCAAATGTTGTGAACTAGATAGCAATGTGAAATGCTTGCGAAATAGAAAAGAGATTGTAACAATGTTGTGCAAGTGGTCCTGTAAATTTTATGTCTCTCTTTGACTTAGGGAATTTGTTGGAGTTTGTACAACTTCGGAAGATATTATTCATTATATTTTATTGTACTTTCATTGTACTTGTTTATACCTCCTAAGGGAGAAGGACCTTATGTAATCAATTATGTAAACACATGAAAGAATCAATGTAAGCCTTGGGGTGCAAAATGAATTAATAAAAAGATTAAAAATAAAATATTTATTGCTCCCAAGACAAGTCGGCCCCATAAGGGATTTTCTGGTTTCAGCACTTGTATAAATATGAGGTTAGTGCTCCTCATTTGTTCATTCTCACACTTGAGAGTGGCGCATCACTTGGGAGAGGAGAATTTCGCATCACCTAAAGGAGGAGGCTGATTTCTAGGGTTTCTACTTGTGGAAAACATTTCCACACTTTCTCTTTCTTCATCTGTACTTTGATCTCAGAATTATCATCTCTTTGCGAAGCTTGCTGGGTTTTCTCCCTATTGGGTTTCCCAGGGTAAACTCTATGTTGTTTTTTTGTGCTTTGTCTTACTTCTAGTGATCATGGTAATGCATTTATGTTTTATGCTATGAATGTATGAAATTTAACATGGTATCAGAGCCATTCTAGAAGAAGCCATTGCCGAAGCATTGTCAGAACCCTGCCGGAATTAGGGTTTCATCTTGTGAAGTCTTCACCCATTATTTTGGAGAAAAAGAGCCATAGGAATTTCGTTTTTGGCTAGACTAATTCATTGGTGAAAACGGAATTCAATTCCGAGAACTTTCAATTTTTGACCTAACTCTGTGGCTGCAACAGAATTAGGGTTTCAGTTTTAACTCATTTCTCTCCACGGATTTGGACCAGCCCACCCTCTATTCAACTCTCCTTGGCAAGGTGAATTTATCTGTGGGTTCAGTTTTTCAAAATATTAACTTCCATTTTTGACCTAGCTCCAGCTAGGGTTTTTGAACCAAATCTGCAATCAAGATGATTGGGATGAAGGTTGAAGATCGGTTGGAAGGAGCTTCCAACTTTATTTCCTGGAAGTCAAGGGTTCTTTTACTCCCAGAAGAAAATGACCTCTTGCTATAAGTAAATGAGAAGATCCCCGAACCAGAAGCCGAAGAGGATAAATCTCGATGGAGGAAGAATGATGCTAAAGCAAGAAGAATTCTTGTGGATTCCGTGAGAGATCATTTGGTTCCTCAAATCTCAAGACAAAAGAATGCTAGGAAAATGTTTAAGACCATTATGAAGCTGTTTGAACACACTAGCCTAAATGTATCCATGACTTTGAGAAACCAACTCTCAAATATGAAGATAGCAAAGTCGGAATCCATTGCCTCATACTTTATGAGGATCGCAGAACTCAGAGACAAACTCAGCACCAGTGGAGATCCTATTGGCGATAAGGAGCTTGTCCTCCACACTTTAAATAGTCTTCCACCATCATGGGAGTCCTTCATCCAAAGCACAAGTGGTAGATCCAAACTACCAAAGTTTGACAAGCTTTGGGCAAATTGCTCTCAGGAGGAGACTAGGATTGCAGCATGTCAACGACTCCATGGCCATGACACTCACCCTGAGGAGAACCAAGCTTTTGTTTCTCATGCCATGAAGGGTAAGGGAAAAGGTAGGAAGTTCCATAAACACAAGCACCAAGATAGGAGACCAAGTCCTCGCCCAGATCAAAAGGAGAAGAAGGACATATCTCAAGTTCAATGCTATAGGTGTAGAAAATATGGACACTACGCAAATAGTTGTCGAAGTTCAAGTAAAAGGAAGCATGAAGCCTCAACTGTTGATGTAGAAGAGGATCATCATCGCAAGAAGCAAAGGGATGATGATCGTTCATAGTTCCTTCTTTAGAAGATCCAAAATACAAGAACATAGATCTCTCATGGTTCCCACAAGAAGGCAGTGGGGGCCCACACACCAAAACAATAAGAGATAAGTATTTTGTTTTCTTGCTTACATAGATCTGTTTTGTCTTAAATGTTTTTTATATGCAGATCAAATGTATTGAGCAGTTGATATAGTTTACCCTGTTATATTATGCATATGAGCTACACAACATTTTAGGAAGATTAGTCTAGATGATATCTCCCTCCTGCATGCTTAGGGTAGTGCACACTCTTGATGGCATGGTCTAGTGGAGATAACCGACATCTAGATACTTCCTCATATTCATGATTGTTAGACATGTTCATGATTGTTGTGATAAAGTATTAGCTAAGATGCCTGTGTGAACTATTTGTTTTTCCAGATGATTATAAAGTGTCATTGATCATCAGTCGGGATTTGACTTGTAGGGAAAAGACCATGTGATTTGGCCTACAAGAGAAGACTTGTTCCAATGGACATATGAATCCTGTTGGTATTCATCAAGAAGCTTCCTGGAATATGACTCTCAACCTAGAAGGTTGACCTCGGAGGAAGCTTTCACAGAGGTGAAACCAAAAGTAAGCCACCTTCAGATATTTGGATGTCCAGTCTTTATACATGTGCCCAAGTTGGAACCTTTAGGAAAGAAGGGAACCGTTATGGGATACAGTGAGTCTTCAAAGACTTACAGAATCTACATCCCAGGGTCCAGACAGATTGAAGTCAGTGGGGATGTGACCTTTGAAGAAGAATTAGCTTTTGGGGAAGGCAGATGATCAGACATGGAGATCGATGATGAAATGATAGAATTAAAGGAGATGAGATCATCTCCCCCTCTAGTTCAAGAGGGAGTTAGCAGAAAAGGATGAACCTGTCGATTCCATTGATCCAGTTGATATCCCACGAAATGTTGCAGTAGTTCGGAAAAGACCTAGATGGGCACAACAGACTTGGCATGGAGCATATGGGAAACACAAAGCCAAATTTGTTGCCAGAAGATTCTCTCAGAAAGAGGGAGTTGATTATGATAATACATTTTCTCTTGTGGCTCAAGATACTCCCATCAGATTGATCATTGCTATTGCTTCAAGATGGAAGGTGCATCAAAATGATGCAGACCCCAACCTTTGCTTTAAGGTTGCAGATGATGAGCCACTGATTTTTGTATTGTATGTTGATGACTTGTTTCTCATAGGAAATGAGAAACTCATTGTATGGTGTAAGAAGAATCTTGCCTCTGAGTTTGAAATGAAAGATCTTGGATTGATGCAATACTTCTCGGGATTAGAAGTATGGCAGAGGCAGAAAGAGATTTTCCTAGGACAAGGAAAATATACCATTTACATATTGAAGAGATTCGGGATGTTGGAATGCAAGTCCATGACTACTCCGATGGATACGAATTGGAAGAAGTTGAGAGATTCTACTTCAGATTCTGATTTGATTGATCCCACCATTTATCGTCAGTTGATTGGGTCATTGATGTCTCTAACCAACACCCGACTAGATATATGTTTTGCTGTGAATGCCCCCAGTCAGTTCATGTTCGAACCAAGGTACATTCACTGGATTGCTGCAAAACATGTGCTCAGATACTTACGTGGCACTATGGGATATGGTTTGAAATATGCTTCAGATAGTGACCTGAGATTGCAGCGGTTTACAGACTCGGACTGGGCCGGATGTGTTGCATATCGGAAGAATAATTCCGGATGTTGCTTCAATTTGGGTTCTGCGGTTATTTCCTGGTATAGCAGGAAACATAACTCGGTAGCACTCAGTACTGCAGAGGCCGAGTACATGGCTGCTAACTAGAGAAGTAGTTTTGCTTCGTAAACTCTTGGCAGGACTGTTTGGCCAGATTCCAGAGTCGACCATGATTCACTGTGATAACCAAAGCTGTGTGCAGATGTCAGTGAATCCTGCATTTCACGACAGGTCGAAGCATATCGAGATTCGATATCACTTCATTCGTGATATGGTGCAGAAAGGTGCGGTCGAGTTACAATACGTGCCGACAGACAACCAGACTACAAATGTTCTCACCAAGGCTCTTCCTAGGATGAAGTTCAAATACTTTTGCGGAAGACGTGGAGTCGAAGAGAACATATCCCTCCTTGAGAGGGAAAGATGACATTGAGATGCTTGCCCTGCTTTTCCCTGGTGCCTTCTGCAGTCCAGTTACTCAACTGGATATGGGAGAAATCTCATAGGCAGATGAATAGGACAGTCAGCAGTTGGTCGGGCTCACCCAGGCACCTTCTGCAGTCCAGTTATTTAGCTAGATATGGGAGAAATCCCATAGGCAGATGAATATGACAGTCAACAGTTGGTCGGGTTCACACTAGTGCCTCTGCAGTCCGGTTACTCAGCCATATATGGGAGAAATCCCATAGGCAGATGACTAGGATAGTCAACAGTTGGCCATGTGGTTGCACAGGTGCCTCTACAGTCCAGATACTCAGCCAAATATGGGAGAAATCCCATAAGCAGAAGAGTAGGACAGTCAGTAGATGGCCGTGCCCTTTTGCTCGTTTGAGATCTCAGCCAGTTATGGGAGGACCCCATTGGCAGATGAGACAGACAGGTAGCAAATTGTATAGCAGTGATGGCACAACTGATTATCTCAGATATCTAGGATTGAGTGATCCTCCTGGATCCAGGATCGAGTGATTCTCATGGACTCATCGAAGGAATGGTGAGGATGTCACAGATATTCAGGATTGAGAGATTCTCCTAAAATCTAGGATCGAGTGATTCTCCTGGACTCACTGAAGGACTGGTGAAGATGATACACTGAGACTGTGTGGACAACCTTCAGTATGCATAGAGATGATGGAGACAGAGTAGATTACAAGATGAAACCCAAATGATCGTGATGCTGATGAAGACCGACGAATACCTTCCTCGTTGAGAGGGAGTGTTGGATTTTGTACAACTTCGGAAGATATTATTCATTATATTTTATTGTACTTTCATTGTACTTGTTTATACCTCCTAAGGGAGAAGAGCCTTATGTAATCAATTATGTAAACACATGAAAGAATCAATGTAAGCCTTGGGGTGCAAAAGGAATTAATAAAAAGATTAAAAATAAAATATTTATTGCCCCCAAGACAAGTCGGCCCCATAAGAGATTTTCTGGTTTAAGCACTTGTATAAATATGAGGTTAGTGCTCCTCATTTGTTCATTCTCACACTTGAGAGTGGCGCATCACTTGGGAGAGGAGAATTTTGCATCATCTAAAGGAGGAGGAGGATTTCTAGGGTTTCTACTTGTGGAAAACATTTCCACACTTTCTCCTTCTTCATCTGTACTCTGATCTCAGAATTATCATCTCTCTACGAAGGTTGCTCGGTTTTCTCCCTATTGGGTTTCCCAGGGTAAACTCTGTGTTGTTGTTTTGTGCTTTATCTTACTTCTAGTGATCTTGGTAATGCATTTATGTTTTATGCTATGACTGTATGAAATTTAACAGAATTAAGGTGTTTGTTGCAAAGAAATGAACTAATCTAGATGTCTACCCCAAGAGACTATCTCCTTCGATTAGAGAGAGAATGTCGGATGCTCAACCTGAGAACACAAGGTTCTCAACTAGCTCCACGGGTCAATCTTGAAACTTGTTGGGTGCTCAACTAGAGGACACAAAGTGCCACGAGACCCCCCACGGTCTCTAACCCACTAGCTCCACAAGTCAAGCCTCATTTTCTTTGATCTAGTGAAGATATGTATTTGGGTGCTTATTAAACTAGCCAACACAAATCTTTGCACTTTCTCGCCACCCAAGTTCAGTTGAACCGACGAGGGGAGAGGATAAGGGGCAGAAACGGGGCTTAAGTTAAATTTATTCTTTAAGCAAAACTAAATTAAAAAAAAATGTAAGCCAAGCGCAATATCACTGGAGTGGCAGAGCCACTTCACTAGTGAGGTGCGGGAAAAATAAAAATGTTTGAAGTAAAAACAACTAGTAAGCAAAACTACTTAACAAAACCATGCAAGGATGGACATAGTCTCTTCTTTTGCATGCAATTAAGAGTAAACTAATCTAGGAAGTAAATGCTTGAAACAAAACAAAATAAACTCAATCCCAAGAGACTATCTTGGGCTTGTTACAATGACTTAGATTTCAACACTTATTATTATGAAGGAAAAAGAGAGAAATAGTGTTTTTTTGACCGTTTTTGAGTGAAGGACTTGAAGTAGGCCTTCTTAGGTGTTGTTGGTGCTAGTGGCTGAATTTGGGCATTCCCTCCCCCTGTAAGATCAGAAACCTACACAAAACAACAAACAATTATGGTACAAATGTGATAGAAATAAGTTTTAAATGAACTTGAAATTTTGCATGTAAAAACTAGAAATATTTCTAAGGCAAACTAGCATGTAAAAACTTGAAAAATGGTGATGTAGAGTGCAAAAGAAAGACTTGTAAAAATATGCAATAAGGATCAAATTTAGTATTGAGATGCCAAGTCCTTTGAAAATGTTGAACAGTAGGGTATTCCACCCGGAAATCCCACTCTTCAAACTTGCGCAACCTGTGACAAACAAGCTCAACAATGCAAAATGAGGTGAGAGATTCACAAAGACTTGAGAAACAAAAATATCTGAACTAAATATTTATTAACTTCTCAAATACTAAGCAAACAACCCACATAGCATGCAACAAAACTAAAACAATGCTATTCTCAAGCAAAAAACTTTGCTTGAGATTCCACAATGCAAAATAGAACAAAGATTGGAACAAGGTCACCTCAAACACATAGCATGGACAATACTTCCTCCAAATATTTACTCATTAACATCAAAACTTGAAAGTACAATGGCTTCTCTTAGACAAGAATGGAGCAAGAGAGCAAGAATGAAGCAAGAGCATACGCGAATGTAACCCAAAAGAGGAGGAATGACCTCCTTAAATAGCAAAATAGAGGAAGTAGACTCCTCTTGCATGCCAGGCAAGTGTCAAGAAGGAGAGAGGGGGGCCCAAGAGAGGGGGGCGAATTTGCTCAAGGAGGGCATAACCATGGTTTGAGATCTCAATAATGGTGGGGGGGGGGGGATCCCCATTTTAATGCTTCTAACCTTATTGCTATGTCAAATGGGGGGGAACCACCCAAGTGGGGCCCCTCTCATTGACTTTAACTCACCCCACCAATCAAAGAGAGTAGGGTGCACTTACTAGAGTGGACACTTCATAACTTATGATATGTTTGATTGGGCCCCCCCCCTTTTGGTCTTAATTTTTTCTTAGGAACATAATATAAGATTTAGAACCTTTACTTGGCCACCCAAAGTGACTATAGTCACTTTTACAAAATTTGGCTCATTAATTAAATGCCTAATTTCCTGATTTCCATGATTGACCTGGGCAAAAGTGACCAAAACCATAGTAATACTCGTCTGAATGACTTCAAACTTGGTCCAAGGGTGTATAGGGTCTCATGCCATTTGCTTTGAGTACCCATACCCCTATACAACATCAAAATGGACCAAGTAACCCTCTTTTACATTACAACAAATTGTCCTAAGTGACAATTTTTAATGACCAAAAATTTAAAAAAACCTATATAAAACTTAATGAAATTCCGCAAGACTTTGGATAACGTCTAGCATGGTAATATAGAACATTCCTAGGCCCCAATCACCCTATGGACTCGATCACTAGAACGTCTTTCACCACTTTGGAGGTATTTTTGAGTGAAAAAATCAAATAATTAAAATCTCCAAAAAGAAATTTTAATTATCCAAGTGAAAAAACACTCGATGAAATGACTTCCCTAATGATAAAGTCCTAGGTGACCAAGTTACAAAAAACTAGACCCTCATGCTGACATATCCTTAAAAAATCCCCTGCAGGGGTGCGGAAATTTCATGGAGAGAAGACGAGAAAAATAGCTGCCTCGCTTGAATAAATCATTAAGTACATCCTCTTGGTCTTCAAGCCACATTAAACATGTGCATGGTACATCATTGTCCACCTAGTTGGTTTTGGTGGTCAACATTCTGGCTCCAACTCGGGGACATGTGCTTGATCATCAGAAAGCATGTGGGAACCTCAGAATCTGTGATAAGAAAAATCAACATACCAAACGTAAGCACCATGTGTGATATGATAACAATAAATACAACCAATGCATATATTACAAAAACTAAGAATGCTATAATCAGGGTAATTTTTAGGGGTGAATGTTTCACCAATTGGCTATTTTTGGGTTTTTTTTTTCGAAAATTAAATTCGTTATTTGGTCATTTTAAGTCTCTAATATCACCTATATTTACAAAAAATATGTTTTTTAATCATAATATTCGCCAAAATTCACATGTTCCAGTAATAAATTGAATGTTTCATATTTAATATTCGCATGCCTATCTATATACATGATTTTTCCAATCGAAAATAATCGCATATGATACTATACTTACGTATAATATTAGAATCCTTAAAAAATACCCTGGCTATAATACATAAATTCATCTAAGTTTATACATATGCATACGATAGAATTAAAGAACAAAAGAGTAAGGTTAGAGATACAATACAGAGGGTACCCCTTTGGGCACCAATAAGAACTCATCTGAAAAATAACTTGAGTTGTTACCCATTCACTGGCAAGTTCATGGGTTCACCATCCAAGTGGCTGGGGTGGAAAGAATTTGGCCGTGCTTCATCCCTGATGATAAATGGACCCAACCATAAGCTGTCAAATTTTCTGTGTTTTCTCGGCTTTTCCCTTTTTTTGTCCCAGAACAAAACTGTATCCCCAATACTGAAAACTCTTTGTCTTGTTGTCTTGTCAAATTCCCTTTTAACCTTTTCTTGGTTCTTACAATTTTGTTCACAAGCCTGCCTTCTACTTTCAGCCAGTTCCATTATCTGATTAACCCTGTTTTCCATTGCACTTTCATCACTAATAGAAGTTTGAAGTAGACCATGAACTGGAAGCCTAAGATGCATAGGTAACTGAACATCCAAACCATAAACCAACTCAAATGGACTTTTCCCTGTAGAAGCTTTCTTTGTTATCTTGTCAGCCCATAATGCATATTTAATTTTACTATCCCATGCCTTCTTGTTTTCTCCAACAATTTTATTAACTATGGTCATTAGATTTTTATTACTTGACTCAGCTTGACCATTTCCTTAGGGATAGTAATTTGATGAATGAGACAGAATAATGCCGTATTCAAAGCAAAACGATGACATCTTTGTAGAGCTAAAGGCTTTAGCATTATGTGTTGTTATCTTTGTTGGCACACCAAATCTTGTTCTTATTTTGTCTTCAAGAAAATCCATGACCACCTTTTCGGTTGCTGTTTTGGTAGGAATGGTTTCAACCCACTTAGTGAAGTAATCTGTAGCTGTTAAGATCCATGAATAACCATTGCTTGAATTATCTTTAAATTTTCCTATGAAGTCCAAACCCCACTGCTGAAAAAAAGCTTCTACAATAACTAGTTGTAAAGGCAAGGAGGCTAACTTTTGTTTACTCGTGAAAAGATGACAAGGCTCACAACATCTCACAAACTTGTGGACATCAGAAAATATTGAAGGCCAATAGTAACCAACTCTAATGATTTTATGAGTCGTGGTTATAGCTGCATAGTGACCGCCACACAATCCACCATGAAATTCATTTATGAGACTTTTAGCTTCATCTTCATCAACACACCTAAGGATCATTCCATCCGGATTTTTCCATCCCACTCCTATCTGGGTAATGACATACTTAGATGCTTTAACTCTCACGGACCTTCTCTTATGATCCACAAGATGATTTGGGAAAGTACCATGCTTAAGCTAGAAAATAAGATCTACATACCATTCAACTTGTTCTAGCTTTTGAAGACTAAGAGAAATTTTTTGTTAATCATTATGGCAAACCATATCTAAAGAATTTTCATTACCTTCTGTCAACATTTGAGCTAGACCTTGCCCTTTGACCAATTTTGTGGGTTTAATTTCTAAATCATCTTCTTGAATTTTAGCAACACATCTTCCGCTTTCACCTTTCCCTTCTACTAGAGACAATACTTCTTTGACCGCTGAGTTGGGAACATATCCAATCACCTTAGAACACCCAATGAAAGTTCTGAAACATTTAAGGGACTTAACCAAGGCATAAGCTTTCTTTTCTATTATGTGATACTTTAATTCTGAAGCTTGCAGGGCCCTACTCATGTATGCAATGGGTTGATCTTGACCTTGATCATTAGTTTGAATCAAGACACCGGCAATAGTATCTTCAGAAGCAAAGGATAAAATCTTGAAGTCCTTAGAATAATCCGAGGTTACCAAGACAGGGGCTTTAGATATGGCAGCTTTAATTTCTTTAAAGGCTTTCTTACCTTGTTCACCCCATTCAAATTTCACATCCTTTTTAAGCAATTTATAAAGTGGCTTATCTATTTCAGCATAGTTTGGAATAAACTTGTGAACAAAGTTGATCTTTCCATGGAAAGATTGGAGGGAATTTTTTGATGCGGGAAAAGGGATCTTTGCAATTGCTTCAATCCTTTTAGGATCTACCTTAACTCCATCTTGAAACAATATGGCCCAAAAGTTTTCCTTCAGTTACCTCAACAACTGTCTTAGAGGGATTTAATGAAATCCCAAATTCTCTGCATCTTTCAAAAACTTGTTTTAGATGACCAATATGACTCTTCCCATCCTTTGAAAAAACTGTTAAATCATCTTGATATATTTCAAAAGTTAAACCACAAGGCATTCTTAAATACTCAAAAGTGCCCCAAGGCGTAATAAATATAGTTTTATGCCTATCTTCCTTTTTGACCATGACTTGGTTATAACCAGAAAAACCATCAAGCATTGACATCATTCCCGAACCTGTTACTCTTTGAAGAAGTGTTTCCATTTTGGGAAGGGGATAGTTGTCTTTATCACCAGCAGCATTTAGATTTTTGAAATCCACACATAATCTGATTGAACCATTATTTTTTCTAACCACGACGAAATTTGAACACCAAGAGGAATATCTTGTTGGAGCTATTATTTTGGCAGCCAATAGTTTTTCTAACACTGCTTTGACCAAATGAGTTAATTTGGGATTAATTTGTCTTAACTTTTGCCTAACTGGCTTAGCTCCATCTCTTAAGGGAATTGTATGCTGAAGGATATCCTCCTTATAGACTTTAAGCAAATCATATGTGAAAGCTAAAACATCCCTATAGTCCCTTAAAAGATTTATTATTTGTTCCTTCGCATCCTTAGGGGTATTTTTTCCAATTTTCACCATTCTAGGATCCTCACTAGTTCCTATATTGACTTCAATATGATCACCTGGGTTCAAATTTTCTTTTCTTTCTTTTTTTTGTCCACCATTCCTATCAAACAGTTGCTCAAGTGCAACTATAGTTCTAGAGGTTGGGTTAACTTGTGGATCACACTCACGGTAATCATGACCCTCTTTTTTACAATCAACTTTAAAATCAACAAACTCATGCAAGTTGTTTAAGAAATTAATGACTTGCTTATCATCGTTGAAAACTTGCCAATGATCCATATTATCAGGATCTGAAGGCCTAAATATAATTTCCATTTTAATTTCTTCCTTAGCCAAATTTTCCGAAGGTTGTAGAGTAGAAGCAGCAACAAGAAGTTAATCAGCTTCAGAATTAAATTCTCTAGGAATAGCAGTAAGATTCAATGCCTCAAAGAATTCCATACTGTTCAATACCGCATCCCTATATTTCATATTTCTATGCAAACTGACCTTTGACTTGTGACACAATCAAATATGCATCCCCCTTAATATTTACTAGTTTTATACCCATGCCCTTAGAAGCTTCCAAATCAAGCAACAAAGCTTCATACTCAACTACATTATTAGTGACATCAAATTCTAATATGTAAGCAAACTTGTGGACTTGACCAGAAGGAGACTTGATGACAATACCAGAACCTTTACCAGATCTAGAATGTGCACCATCAAAATGCATATGCCATACTTTATCAAAATATTTGCTTTCATCTGTTTCTTTTATAGGTTCTAGAATATTAACAAGGATGGCATAATTCCCAATCCTATCTTCTTTATACTTAAATTCATTCTTTGGGAACTTGGGATCTTCAATATGATACCTTCTTTCTGGCTCCCTGTTTAGCCTAACCATGGTTCCATCTACAGTAGGAGTAGTAGCATAAGTAAGGTCCATTTGTATATTTCGACCCAAATCAGCAGTAGTTTTTCTATAGATTAGCATGCCCAAGGAATCAGGCACATCAAAAACTACTACATCCATTGTTAATTGTATATCAGGAAACATAGCCAAATGTACTTGCAGATCCTTTATCAAACCACACACTTCCATCTTTTTACTATCCATGGCACAAATGTTATGTTAAGGCCTTGAAATTCTTAAGTTAAGTTGTTCCATCACTTTCTTAGGCATAACATTTGAAGTTGCACCAGAATCAAGCATACAATTGTAAAGGTTGGATCCATTCACAAGCAAAGTGATGAAAAATGGTTGATTCTTTTGATTTCCTCTATCAGCTACTTGCAAAATAACAGGTGCATCTTGGTAGGATGTAACTTGTGGCTTTTCAAAATTCCTTTTATTATTCTTTGGCATGCTAGCTTCAGTTGGAGGGGAATCATTTATGGCTTGGAGAAGGCTATCCCTTTGACCATCCATCTTCACGCACTCTAGAAAAGGAATAGGGACTTTTAAGCGTCTCACATAATCTCCTAAATCAACATTAAAATCTTCTCTTAAAGGAACATAATCTTTAGGGAGAGAAGGTACCTTGGGAGTGCTTGCTTGGATCTTTTCTTGAATTTGTTTTCCTCTCCTTTGGTAAGTGAACCCTTTATGTCTAGCCATTTCTAAAACTTGCCCTTGAGTGGGCTTTTGTCCATAGACTTTAGTTACCCTATCAACTAGATCACTCACATAATCCACTCTACTTTGTTCTATCAACTCCAACCATTCTTCTCTTGATATAGGCTCTTCATCACCACAAACATTAATTTGCTCATTTTATGATGTGGAAGGCTCACCTCTACAAAGTTGAAGGAAAAAATGACAAGTTGAATCTTCATGAAAAGTCCCACGAGTTCTGCAATAAGGAATGGCTTGATTATCAACATAGTTAGCAGACTCTAAAGTGTTGGGGAGACTTTGTTCTTGAAAATGAGGCTTCTTTTGCCACTTATCATTATGCTTAGGATGGACTTTATGTGTTTGAGACCTTTCCATGGCTATCAATCTGTTTTGCATGGTTGTCATTTGACTAGCATGGTTCAACTGCATTTGCTTAATCATCTCATTAATTTCTTTAACAGATTCACTTGTTGACTCATGAAATTCAGATTTCTTCTTCTTATCCTCAAGAGGTTTCGAAGAAGTTCCCCTTGTAAAACCATGAAGATTAGACTTGCAAGAAATTTGCATATTCTTATCAATTTTGATTGTCGCTTTTTGTGCATCGCTTAAAGTTGTTGGTTCCTTATCTCTTAACTCATACACAATCTCGCCAACAAAGGATTCCATATAATAAATCAAAATTGCGTCATTTGGAGGTTTGATATTTTGAGGCATAGTTTTGACCAATTCATTAAACCATTTATTGAACTCTTCCATAGTTTCATTTTCTTTTTTCTTACTTGAATGTAAATCAGCCAAAGATATCAGTAAAGGCAGTCAAGATATCTTGAAGGGTCTTAAACTTATCATCATCATGTTCAATGAACCAATCAAGGGCATCTTCCTCCATGGACAAGACAATGAGTTTCATTTTCACATCCTCATAATTATGGGCGTTGCACCACTTGCTAATACATGAGCTGAAATTTTGAATGTGAACCTTTGCACTAATAGCATTGTTTCCCTGAAAAGAAGGCAACTTCTCAAGAGCTTTTTCAGGAATAGGATGAGGAAAATCAAGGATGGTTGAAAAATCACATGGGTCATATATAACATCCATTGGTGAATTTATTAAAGGATTATTATTTTTAAATCACAAATGTATACCAGAAATTGCTTCTTCTCCGAGATTTGTGAGGAGTCTACGAGGAGCTAGTTTGTTTAATCTCCTCCTATAAACCCTTTTAGGTTCAGGGAGGGTGCCAAACACACCCCTAGTGTTGCTCCTTGTAGAATATCTTACAGAATTTGAAATTGGAGTCGCCACTTGAAGATTAATCAATGCCTAACCACTTATGTTGTAAAAAATTTAATCTTTTTACAAAGTTCAAAAATTTTAAAATTAAATTTAAAATTAAAAGTCGATTAACCAATGACAAGAGACTTGTCCCCGACAACGGCGCCAAAAATGTTGCCGCCTAAAACACACTTGGACACGGGTAAGTCTCCCAACCGTTGTGTGTGTTCCAAGGATCAACTATGAGTTATGAACCCAATGTCACCTAGGTCCTAAACTCCTCTGTTTAGACCACAACTCCTAAAGGTCAAGGGGGGTAATCCCTAATTACTAAGTTTCTTTTGTTTCAGGGAGTTGTAAGTTACAAAAATGGAATGACAGTCAACGTGCAATGATGCAAATCTCTCAATGACAAGAAAAACTTTAGCAATCAACCAATGATAAACGTGAGAGAGAAATAATCAATTAATCTAAAGACCAGTGTCGTCACTACTCGGGCTATGGAGTCACAATAATCAACTTAAACAAGTACTTTTCCAAAGTTATTAACTTATTCACTTTAACAGATACGACAATGAATAATCAGTTCTAGTAAATGAATAAGTAAACGAAATGCTTGCAACAAGATGACCAATATATCACATAAGCATTAAAATGAGATCATGAACAACTTAATTGAACAAAGATATGTGTAACAATATTAAGTTGAAAAACAAAATACTTGAAGCAAATGTTATGAACTAGATAGCAATGTGAAATGCTTGCAAAATATAAAAGAGATTGTAACAATGTTGTGCAAGTGGTCCTGTAAATTTTAGTAAATTTTATGTAAAATGAGGTGAGAGATTCACAAAGACTTGAGAAACAAAAATATCTAAACTAAATATTTATTAACTTCTCAAATACTAAGCAAACAACCCACACAGCATAAAACAAAACTAAAACAATGCTATTCTCAAGCAAAAAACTTTGCTTGAGATTCCACAATGCAAAATAGAACAAAGATTGGAATAAGGTCACCCGAAACACTTGACAATACTTCCTCCAAAGATTTCTTCATTAACATCAAAACTTGAAAGTACAATGGCTTCTCTTGGACAAGAATGGAGCAAGACAGAAAGAATGAGAGAAATGGGAGCAAGAATGAAGAAAGAGAATAAGTGAATGTAACCCAAAAAAGGAGGAATGGCCTCCTTAAATAGAAAAAGAGAGGAAGAAGACCCCTCTTGCATGCCAGGAAAGTGTCAAGAGGGAGAGAGGGGGCCCAAGAGAGGGGGCCGAATTTGCTCAAGGAGGGCATGACCATGGTTTGAGATCTCAATAATGGAGGGGGAAATGCTTCTAACCTTATTGCTGTGTCAAATGGGGGGGAACCACCCAAGTGGGGTCCCTCCCATTGACTTTAACTCACCCCACCAATCAAAGAGGGGAGGGCACACTTGCTAGAGTGGAGACTTCATAACTTATGATATGCTTGCTTGGGGGGCCCCTTTGGATCTTAATTTTGTCTTAGAAACAAAATATAAGCTTTAGAACCTTTACTTGGCCACCCCAAGTGACTATAGTCACTTTTACAAAATTTGGCTCACTAATTAAATGCCCAATTTTCCATGACTAACCTGGGAAAAAGTGACCAAAACCATAGTGATACTAGTTCAAATGACTTCAAACTTGGCCCAAGGGTGTAGGGGGTCTCATTCCATTTGCGTTGAGTACCCATACCCCTATACAACATCAAAATGGACTAAGTAACCCTCTTTTACATTACAACAAATTGTCTTGAGTGACAATTTTTAATGATTAAAAATTAAAAAAAAAACTATGTAAAACTTAACGAAATTCCGCAAGACTTTGGATAATGCTTAGCATGGTAATATAGAATATTGCGAGGCCCTAATCACCTTATGGAATCGATCACTAGAATGCCTTTCACCACTTTGGAGGTATTTTTGAGTGAAAAACTCAAATAATTAAAATCTCTATTTTTTTAATTATCCAAGTGAAAAAACACTCGATGAAAGGACTTCCCTAATGATAAAGTCCTAGGTGACCAAGTTACAAAAAAATAGAACCTCATGCTGACATATCCTTACAAAATCCCCCGTAGGGGTGCGGAAATTTCATGAAGAGAAGACGAAAAAAAGAGCTGCCTTGCTTGAATAAATCATTAAGTACATCCTCTTCATCTTCAAGGCACATTTAACATGTGCATGGTACATCGTTGTCCACCTAGTTGGTTTTGGTGGTCAACATTTTCCATGATACATCATTAAGATTTAACACTAATGGAAGTGGGCTTGTGGATCTCAGCAAGCCTCATGCTTCTTTCATGAGAGACTGGTGTCTGTACCCATTAAGTATATATATGGTAGTGTTGGGAGCTTTTGTTTTTCCCTTTCTAAGTTATGACTTATCTGCTAAAGACATCAGTTCATATACATTTCCAATTCATGTTGAAATCAAATCACATCAAGGAATTGTCCACTACAACATGCATTATAGATAATGTACATGACATACAGATTGCAAATGCAACCCCTTGATTTTATGTATTAGTAGAGCTAAATACCTAATTTTCTTTAGTTCTAACAAGGCTATATCAAATTGAGTTCTTTAGGAGCTTGAGTACATTTGGGAAATCCAATATAGTATGTACATGCCAATCATAAAACGTTTCAAAGAAGGGCCTCTGTGGTAGCTAAATGCCCGCATTCAATGCATTTTGGAAATGGATGTTTGTTAACATGTTTTAGATTTCCAAAACTGTTTTTTTCTTATATTTTATACATACAACTATTATAAACTGACAATAATTTTTATATTAGTGTTTTCCATAACAAAGGTATTACATTGGACCCATACTTCCATAAAAATACATAAATATCTCTAAATGTGTCCTAAGGGCCGGTGAAGTCATTATGAAACTAGGGTGTTGTAAATCATTTTTGGTCCAAAGAATTTTTTTTTAATTACATTCTTCAGGTTTCTTTGGCACTTGTAAAAAAAGACATGTTCAAGTAACTTTGTCTTCTTGTACACGTAACTATCTTCTACATGTATTCATTGTATGAAGAAAATCCAACTATACCAAAAAAACACATACTCTACGCATAAGATCTTGAAAATTCAGTCCAGCAGCTGGACTTTATACATACCCAAAATATTAAGAACAAATAGCAACACGATTTCCCAAACTTTAAAAGAAATAAGACAAAAAAACAATTGACACTAGCAACTTTTAGTTGAAATCATCAATATACTAGCTTTGTAGTTTGAGAAAGAACTCCATCTAGAGATTATTTCAACATCAAGAGCCTTGGATTAACCTGTTAGCCTTATTTTGTATAAAAAAAATTGGGGATGTTTCAGATAGCTAAATTTTTAGGATCCTTGGGAGACATCCCAAGCTACGTGTGGTAACAAATTTAGGTCTTGTTTCACTTAAAGTTTAGGTTTATAGTCTATGGAAATTAGGATTGTTCACTAGTCCAAAAACTAGTCTCAAAATGGTAGTATGGATAAAACGGTTATATTTGAAGCTTGCAATATCCAATTTGAGTTCCACTTGTTGCATGGGATAGTATACAGACCAAATTATTTAGGTAAAAATTTCAGAATCAGATTTGAAAAGCTGGACATGTGGTAGGATGTGCAACGTTTGTCTCTTGAAAGGGCTAGAAACAATAAGTTGTGGTAATGTTACCATAACTTCCTCTTGGACATTCAACATTTGGTAAAACCTATGGCATTTCATAGAATATTAATAGATTTTTTTTTAAGTTATAAGGGTCGAAATTTCACAGTTACCTTAGGTGGAAGGTCACCCAACAAGACATGCTCCAAATCATGGTTTGAAAAGGTATGTAACTTATAATTGACATAGATTTGATTGGAAGATCTATTTGGGGTGATTTAAAGACTATGGTAAAGTTGAAATATATAACTGTATATAAATATTATTGAGTCCACATGGCAAATGGTAGAGCAAAAAATGCTACACTAATTAAACCTCTAGATAACTCAACTATGACTCAAGAAGAAAGTGAAGATGTATATAACAAACATTCCAAATCTGAGAATAAATGGAACGAATTGAATGATATTTCAGCCAAAAAAGTGGATTTGACATGTCATGCAAAAAATTAAATAGAAATTAAAATGAAAAAGTTGGATAAAAAGATGGAACAAAATATGGAAAAGATGGCTTGTAAAGATGATATCGAAGATATGAAAGGGGTAATTCTAAATGAGATAGGACATCTCTTTACCCCTAATTCACCTCCTTAAGAAGAGTATAAAGAGAAAAATAGGGTCATGTCCCATTCACATATGGAAAAAATTGAAAAATAGTTGGAGAACAAGAGGTTTCAGTCCTCAACATTTGATTATTTATCACTCCATGATCCACATCATCATGGGTTCAACTCGAGACCAATGAATTACTTCATTCCAAATATTGATATGATAAAGTTAGATGACAATGATCCATAAAATGGATATTCTAGATGGAGTGGTTCTTTGATCTACACCAAGAGCCAACTTTACAAAAGGTAACTATTGCATCCTTGTATTTAGAACTTTACAATTTGTGTGGTACATGTTATCACACACACTATAGTTGCCCCATAGTAAGATCCTATCCAGAACGGTAGAGGTATGGGAAATCAAGTTGGTGACACTTCAAGTATTAGATCCACCACTATTGAAATGGTTGTCACTCCGGATAAGGTGCTTGCCACTTTAAGTCGACTTGTGAGATGGCTAAGGGGGAAACCCTGGGTCTTTCACTGAGGAAAGACCGATCGAAACAAGACCAAGACACCAATATAGATAGCAAGCACAAGGAAAAATAGAGATACCTTGGTGAGTTGACCCTAGATCGTAATGTCAGCTATTGAGTGGTGACTTGGGAAGTCCAATTCGAGTACAAAGGATATAACAATGAATATAACTAGATTTGAAATTATCAGTAACTTATGAGATTAGTGACAGATCTAGGTTGAAAATGAGTGCCAGAGGTGAATAGATAAAATGCTACCTTGGGGGGGGTGGCTTAGTGAACCAAAAATACCCAAGATAAGATTTAAATCAGTAGGTAGAGGGTTGGTTTAACACTCCAAAATTGTTCCTTGGATGACAAATAAATGAAATGTTGAAAAGCACAAGTAATACAGGTCATGCATAAGAAGCCCTAGGTCACTAGAAAAGCGGGCGCATTAGCTAACAGATAAGTGCCATGTTCCAGAGGGTAAATGAATTCAAAATAGGATAGTAACCAACCTCTAGAGGTTTTATGATATGGACAAAAATACCCAAATGCTAGAATTTCAAAACTCCTAGTAGATAATTTGCCAAATTTTTATGGTGGTTTACTTAAGTCAAATATTTTAGCTGACTATTGGAATGGAAATGATAGTGAGAGAGATGAGTTAAATACTTGGTTCCCAAAGCTATGACTGAAAATTAATAATTTTTTCACACAGCGATCAACATAGAAGATTTTGGTGTCAAATGAATCTTCCCCAAGTGAAGAAATGTGCCCTCCTCCCACCAAGCAAACAACCAGAAGTTAGTTTGATTCTAAGAAGAGAGAACAATCACATACATGAGATTCATGGAGAAAATAATGATGTTAAAATACAAAATAACTCCCTGAGTTTCAACCAAGTGAAAGAGAAAGAGATGGGGATCCTCCCACAAGTGCGCCCTCCTCCACTTAGCTACCATTGTATGCAATAAGTTTCACCACAAAAATGTTTGAAACAACACCAAAGATCCTCTAGTGCAAGGGATAAACAACATGCAATCAATATTCCAATCATTCGCCATGAAAGAACACAAGTTTTTAGAGCTGTAAATTTCTCTTTATTATGCAATCCAAGAGCCAAGAGTCAAGAAGAAGTATAATGAGTTGCTCGCTCCTTTAAATAGGAAATGGAGAGCACAATCCCTAGCATCAATGGATGGGATTTAATCAATAATTGGAGTGATCAATGGTTGAGATCATCTCTCAAAATATATCATCGCCGACTAGCAAGTGGGGGGCGAATTTTCCCAAGTGCGCTTCTCTACTCATGAGAAATACATCATAAGTGAGGGATACATCATAATACAAGTCCTAGGGGGTGTCTAGAGGTTTTTTTATCCCCCTAGGCATATACAATAGTTCCCCATACAATAATTTTTATGCCAAGGTTCAAGTTGAAGTCCAAGTAGTGCGCCCTCCATGGGGAAGTCGACTTCCCTAGTGTAGGAAGTGAGAGGTGGGGGCCGCATAACATGAAATAAGTGCCCAAGTGAAGCATATACTATGTCTAATGAACACATATATTATCCCCTTGCTGATTTACCATTCACTTCGCCCATTGGCTAACTTAGTCATGGTTTCCCCGTTTTAATTAATTAACATGCTGATGTAATTTCTAGATCTGATAATTTATCCAAAATGTTGCCTTCTCTTGCCCAGATGACTGATCCGAGTGTATAAATGGATTTAGGAGGCTCAAATCCATTAGTAACATGTACTCACATGCCCCCAAAACTTTAATATATGATATGTCATGAGAATCCATGCTCCAACAATTTAATTATGGTCATTAAAAATTAAATAACTAAAACTCTCACCCACCGTGGCTCGAAATCACTAACTAATGCATGTAATGTTGTAATGGAGGTCTAAGAGTATCAAAGACGTAAAATCTAACATCGGGATCCGAATTCACCCCGGGGCCTATTTTTGTTTGGGTGATGTGGATGAAACAAGGCTTAGGCCTAGTGAAATTGACTTATTTGACTACAACAAGGTGATCTCTTGGAGAATAAGGGTGTTGTGCTCAATATGCGGAAGCTTGAAGTATTTAAACATCAATTGTTCAAGACAATGTTTTATATGTGTGTAATGAAATAATGAATAATGAATGATTATTACAACCAACCTTGTGACGGTTTACTTATACACATTTGGAGGGATACATGCCCTTTGACTTTTTATTAACTCACTAATAATATAATCATATTTATTCTAATTATTAATTGTTATTATGTCCGTGACATATTGCAACGATTTTGGACATATTAGTTTATTGGCACAAAATTCAAAAAAATATTTTCTTCTTCGCAATGGTAAACTTTGGAAATGTAGGTGTATTTCTCCTCATAATTTGGAGTGTGGAAACCATCCGCCACTTGTCTCTAGCATGTCAGGGGACATAAATTCTATCTTGTGCTTTCCAGTATGCTCCGACCGGATTTTACTCTCTTCCAGCTCGTTAATGTATTTGAATGTGTGAATGGAAGTCCATTGCCTGTATGCTATTGTAATTTTTTAAAAACTATAGATTAAATTAAATTATCTTGCATTATTGGCTCTGCAAGAGTGATGTTTGTGTAGAAATTTGTAGCAGGGAATGAGGTAGCGCGCTAACATCAGCATCGTATGCAACTCATTAAATTTTCCCAGCTCATTAAATTTGAATGATAATTTCATTTGTGTGTATGTGCTCGTTGGTTTTACGTTAAAGTTGGCTTCACAACCCGAAACCAGACCTGTGGGCTGCTCTCGGCTTCCACTATTAAGTTCATGATAGAAAGTATATTAAACGCACCATAACTGACCTTTTGAACGCCATGATATGGAGTCTTTTCACTTGCCATATCTACTTTTATGAACGCAACTATGTGATGGTCTTTTCAACCCATTTCTTCCCTTTTAAACCCCATATGTCATTCAGATTCTCTGGTTTTCCAATGCATGTGCGAATATCTATGAAGAATATTCTTTCGACCTCTCTGGATTTAAATCCAAACTGATGTGATTGGAAATTTGATTGATGATATTACCCCCTGCCATACGGGACTATAGCTTCATAAAAAAAGGCAAAATTATTTAGATTTTTTTTTCTTTTAACTATTTATTTTATGAATTTTATTTATTAACTTTTCTATTTTTAATAAATAAATTAAAAGGTTTTGAATTTTTTAAAATGGATATTTTTGTTTTTATGGGTGGTGATTATGATTTGATTAAATATAAAATTGTTTACTTTGGTTGTTGACAGAGCAATGCTCAATCTTGTTGAGGTACTTTGGACATTGTCATAGTGAGAACCCTTTTCTTCATGGTTTCATTTACCTTGTTCAGCTTGTCATTATCTAGTAGTGGGAAGTGACATAAAGAACATTACAAAATAAAAGAATTAACTCAAAACAACTAAGCAAAGCAAATCACAAACATGGTAAACAAGTGTTCATGAAAGAGCCTAGTTGGATGCATCAACTCTAACAATGTGATGTCATTCAACAAGGTCATGGTTCTTATTCTGCAACAAATAAGTTTTGGTTAAGTTTCAATTCGATCATGTAGTACATCCAACAAGCTATACTAAGATTCTAACTTTGATAATTCAATGTTATGAAAACTAATAAACTAATCACAAACATGGTAAACAAGTGTTCATGAAAGAGCCTATCTGGATGCATCAACTCTATCAATGTCATGTCGTTCAACAAGCTCATGGTTCTTATTCTGCAACAAACAAGTTTTGGTCAACCGCTATCAATGTCATGTCGTTCAACAAGGTCATGGTTCTTATTCTGCAACGAACAAGCTTTGGTTAAATTTCAATTCAATCATGTAGTACATCCAATAAGCTATAATAAGATTCTAACTTTGATAATTCAATGTTACGAAAACTAATAAACTATATTTTTTAAATAATAATAAAACGATATTTGAAAGAGAACATTATCACTTGTGATTTCATTTTACATGCATGTGTATTAAATGACATTGTTTAAAAGCTAAAATTGCCTTTATAGTCATTATTCATATGTCTTGTCATTGTTGTCTTTGGCATATCGGATGCCATAGTTGATTTGGTTTCACGTGCTCTGGGGATCCACTACATATATGTGTGATGAAAGATTCTGACTCCTAATATTACAAACACATCCACACATTATTATTCACATTTCCAAGGTGCCATCCACTCCATACTCATTAACAACGGAATTAAGCTGTAAATTTTGTTTGGCTGGTGGAATATGGTTGTATATGTAGTTAGTATTTCATTTAAGCTAAAAATGGATTGTTAGATACAATGGACATTTTAAGTTTGTCAAAAATGGTTTTGACAAAGTATTTCTTACTACAATGGAATGATTATTTCAGTCATCTATGATGTATGCCACTCTTCACTATTTTATGATAGTGATAACCTTGTTATTCTATGTTATTCTATGGACAACGCTCTAGTTAGATTGTAACTATATCATGCTTTAATTAGCTGGACTCCAATGGTTCAAGTTACCTTGTAGAAGCTACATTATGTAGCAGATAGGTTGTCCAATGATTATTGGAATTTTATTGAAGGTATGGTTTGGGGACCATAACTTGGAGGACTAGATTGAAGCACAATAGAACCATCTAAACATCTCCATGCCCAAAGATATGACTCATGTTCTCAGTCTTATATATATACTTTTTTTTTATATTTTATATTTGACAATTTTTTCCTTGTAGCATGTCTCCAGATTTCAAAACAACCTCTTGAAAATAACACATGACATTGCCACTTCGTGGCTCTTGTTTTCATTTTCCACATATTAGTTGATTAGTACAGATTTCATTTTTGAATTTACAATTTCTGCAAAGTTAAACTTTCAGAGAAGACCTCTTGACATAGGGAAACCTCTTGACATGTTTCCCATTGTCACGTCACCTGTCATAAATTGGGTTTTAGATGAGGATTATGTTGTCTGTTTGGTTCTTTCTATTTGTAGCTAAGGTAGAGATGGCGCTTTTAATTTACCAAGTAGAGTTTGACTTGTATTCTTTCAACAATACGATGGCTTGATTCAGGCTGCTAGAACGGTTGTGTCTCATGGATAGCAGCTGTGTCATTGAGACAACGACAGTGACAGTTCACAGTTTGTAGTTTTGCAAGACCAGAAAGCCCTATTATTTTCTTTAGCCCACAACAATCTCTAATGTCTAGTGTTATTAAGGTTTTTGGCAGTGCTCTGACCTCCACTTTATCATTGCAAGTTGTAAGGCTGAGCCATTGAATAACTGGGCAAACACCTTCACCAAATGATATTTATGTTATTCTCGTTTCCTCCTGTTTTAATATTTTGATTCTAGACATGCATTTGTCGACAGAAAATGTTCAAGAATCTGCAGCCTCCTTGGCACTTCACGAATCGAAGAATTAGTTATTGACAACAATGTCAACTGTTTCAACTCTCCAAGCGAGCCAGGAAAATATTCCCCAAGCAGAGTCTCTATTCCTTTAAGTTTGTTAGTTTACCGATTGAATCTGCTAGGGTTTCCAAGCTATTGGATTTATTGTCAAGCTTACAACTGATTTTACCTAATGATTTTTGTTATGATTCAGCATCTCGACCTCCTTCTGACATGTCAGAATCATTGTCTTCTTTATTGCGGGTGTCTTGAAAACCCACGAAGAGATCCTGACTGCACCATTATTTATTCAACTACTCTTTAGATGGTTGCTCCTTCTTGGTTAGCGGCACCACCAATGGATTGGTTTCACCATCCTCGGCACTGTCAGCTGAATAGTATTCGTGAACAACAATGTCACTAGCTTCATTGTCTTTTGATTTTGGATTATTATTTCCATGCTCTACTGAAGTGTCTATTCTCTCTGCCTCTGTTTCCATGAATTTTCCCTCGCTACTATGAATTTGGAGCAGTTTTTTCCTTTGAATCTTGACAGATCTCTATCATGCTCTTGTTACTTTTCCTTATTTCTTTATTTAGTTGAAGGCCCTCTCCCATCATTGTTCTATATTTACGGTCATTTTTATTAATTCTTCCACTAGGTCTTGAATTCTTAGTATGTGTATGCCCATTGACATAGAACCGCTCCGCTCTGATATCAATGTTGTGCTAAATATGCGGAAGCTTGAAATATTTAAATATCAATTGTTCAAGACAATTTTCTATATATATGTGATGAAATAATGAATAATGAATGATTATTACAACCAACTTCGTGACAGTTTACGGTTTACTTATAAGTATTGATTGGTCACAAGGTGAAGGGTTTACTTATAAGCATTGACGGGTCACAAGGTGAAGGGATACATGCCCTTTAAATTTTCATTAATTCACTAATAATCTAATCATAATTATACTAATTATTAATTATTATTTCTTATTATTAATTGTTATTAATGAGTGTTACAAAGGGACAAAAAGGGATCCACAATGACATGTACAAGACATATAACATTAGGGGAAGGAGGTGTTTCATAGATGGAATAAGTTGAGTGAGAAGTGTTCCATTCAACTTTAACAAGTGTCCTACGAATTACTTCCAAGCTTGATTCAGGCTCCATTATTGTGCTAAGTACACAATTGATTGTAACTGTAAACTCAGGTTCTAGGGGACTCTTAGAATTAGTAGTCCCTTGTTCCATCTCACATCCACGCCCTTTTGGGATCCATGAGTAATAATCATTACATTTATTTGAAACAATGGCCAACAATCATTTTGATTTTCAATAATTGCACATCTATTGTTATTTGGCCTTTTTCTTTCCATGATTTTTCTTTATTTTTCATAAGGCTTCTTAGCCTGCATTTCTTTGGATATAACAAATCATACCGATGCATGTAATGATGATAGGACAACTTGATTCAAGTCTAGCTAACACCACTCGGGCAACTAGCCAGCCTTAGCTCATGTCACAACACCATCGGGTACTCCTGGCCCAAAAGTGAGGCATGGGCTCAACTGGCGGGAATCATCCACTATCAAGACCTAACATCGGGGGTAATCAAACAGAAAGGTCAAGGCTTCAAAAACCCAACTCTCCTAGGCTCAATACCCAATACCAACGGGTTCCTTCGACCCATAAGGGTCAAGCATTTGGCAAGTCCTGTTGTACAACTTAGAGCCGAGACACAATACACCATGGAGTCTATCTAATACAAAGGTCAAGGTGGGGGGAAAATCCTCAATCTCACAAGTCTATGTCATAAGTCAAAGGTCACATAAAAAAGGGTGAAGGATACTGGATGGATGTAGATAGTGAAGGATGAAGCCAAACATAGCTGGGGTCATGGTCAAGTTTGTATAAGGTAAGCCATACTAGTGAGCATACACAAAGGCCTTAACAATTGGGACTAATCAACTACTCATGAGAATAAGTCTATCAATGAAAACCAATAGAAACATATCACCATTGCTAGCCACTAAATGCTTAGTCAAAGCTATTAAGATAGACAAAAGAGCTAAAATGACAGTACCCCCAAATACCATACACATATACCTGCTCAACCATATACCTGATATACCGGCAAGGCAAACAACTCTCATCATCCTTGTGAACTGCCACTGCTTTTCTCATAGTGAACCATGACATAGCAAGTCTCCCTCTGGGATCAGCAAGAGGGTTCATCAACAAAGGGATAAAGGGAACACTACTCTGGTATATTGGATGTACTCAACCACTGATCACTGTTGCAAGAGTGTGCTCATCTCAAGTGTAAGACTAGCTCTAGGACAAAAAATACATTTTGTTGCATCATGGTAGCTTGGCTACTATGGCTGTGATAATAGTACCAATGGCTTTGTTGATCATAAAAAAATATCTATTTTCTCTTGGTTTGTATTTACAGATGAAATGATAGCACATTATGGAGATATTAAGAGAAACACCTTCTTTATCCATGTGTTCAATCTTTGACAAAGAGGTCCAGTTACAAAGCACATTAAACATTTCCAAAAGTTGAGGCTTCGAGTGAAGAACATTCCAGATGACACTTTGTTGGATCTCTTTATGGGCACTTTAAAGGATAGCATTGAACATGAGGTACCTCTCTTTGAACCTAAATCATTGGATAATGCTTTTAGCTTGACAAGAAAAGTTAAAGTTAAAATATGGCTACTAGAAGGTCTACCACTAGTACCTAGAGAGGGAAATGTTCCTACTCCTAACCTCATTCAACCTATGAGGTTTACAACTCAACAATCAAATGAAAGAAGAGAAAAAGGAGTGTGTTTTTGTTGGAATCTAATCCTTGGTGTGAGGAATATTAATGTGCAAGGGAGACCAAGAGTCACGTGTGAGTCCAAGAGTCACCTTGGAAGAAGAATCCAAGGGACATCTCAATGTATATATTGATCATTTGTTAATGAATATAATGCGCTTTCACGCCTATCTCTTATGTATTCATGAGTTTAATGTTTATGTGCCTGTTTGGGCACCTTACAGTGGTATTAGAGCTTGTCATTGACACGTGGCCTGTGATATTTTGCAGAGATTCCTCTACCTGCTCAGACCTGCCATATTCTCTACTCATATTCGTTGTCGAGCTCACACCAGGTGGCATTCTTTCTCCTCAAATTTGGTGCGTTACTTCTGAGCTGCAATCTTACCTGTGCGCAAACAATAACTCTGTTGGAGTTGCATTAAATACTACGAACTCAGCAATTGGAGTTGGTGCTACTCCAGCTACGTGAAGATTATTTGTTGCTCATTTATAAAGACCCTATTTCATCTACATGAAGACTATGGGGAATGACCTCTCCTCTCTCCACAGCAAGATGCGCCTTCTTTTTTGAAGGCTACTCATAACATCTCTCAAATGAAGCGAGCAGTTTAGCTTCTGTTGTGATGGGAAAACTCATCTCGCAGAGTTTTGTTGAAGTGAGATGAATATTTCTTTAGTGTGAGGATTCTTTGGAGAGTTTCATTTTTATCATTTGTTGCAGATGCCTTGGAGATCTGAATCTATGCATGAGAATATGGTTTTGAAGAATGGCTGCAAAATGTGATGTGTGATAGTGTAAAGAAGAAGACTCAAGCACAGTTTGGTGTGTATGCTTGAAATCCAAGTTTGCAGTTGTTGCTACAACTACTCCAAAAGAAGAGAAGTTCTACATGATTCAGGTATAGCAAATGCATCATTCAACTTCAGGAATGTAACTTGCAGACGGTGTTTTGTTTGTGATTTCTAGTATTTGTTTTGGTACTTGCATTCGTGTTTTGTGTACAATACCAAACTAAAGTCAAGTTGAACTGTAGATTGTATGTGGGTGCATTTTCGGCTGAGACCGACATCCCTTCTCTTTTAAGTTTGAATCTATTGAAACTTTGCTTGTAAAAGGCACAGTTGCAAGAATCCCTCAGTATGATTGAGTCACTTGTACTTGGTTCTTCTGGCACAAGGAGGCCTAAAACAGTTCTTAGAATGTCTCAAACCAAAAAAAATTAGAGTTGTTGAATACTCTAGTACATTCAACTGCAGATGACTCAATCACAATCAACAAAGACACACTACAAACTGTCATAAATCAATTGCAAAATTTGAAATCCATTGAGGAAGATGCACAACAAAGGAATCAACATTCTGAACTAGTGCTTCTTCAGAATAACCCCTTGTTTGGAGATGATTCCTATCAGGTGCCAAAAAATAATGAAATCATGCCAGAGTACTACCTATTCAGAGTTACAGATGCCAACAATGTGATAGATTTGGCCATGTGAAAGATCAATGTTTTGATCTTCATCCTTGTCGGCACTGTGGGAAGCACAACCATTCTTCAGATCGGTGTGTGAAGCTGAAGAAACCTGTAAGAGTGAAACTTGCAACAGATTATTGTACTGCTTCTTACTTTGTACCTGACAGGGGGGAACATGATGTCAGGCTTCAAGTTTTGAAACCTTGTCCCTCTGACAACAAATAGTTCCAGCCTTGCTCAAGTAAGTCATATCAAGGGAGCCTGATCCACTATGAGTTTGGACAACCACCAGATTCATAGATGCCACCTAATATGCATGTATTCTGAAGATAAGAGATATATATATGACATAGAGTACTCATGTGTTTTGTGTCTAGTTATGACACCATGAGACTCTCCTCTCCTCACATTGTTCCTGACAAGGGGGAATGAAGACCGTCAATAAAAAGCGAGTGAGTGCAAGCGAGCCTATGAAGAGCTATGTTCAGCTGAGATCCAAAGTTGGTGGTCACCCTAAAACCACCGGTATCGAGAGCCTCTTATATTAGTAGAAGCATGTGCAAGATTCTAGCTAGATTGTCAAGATGTAAATGTTCAACTAGTTGTTGAAATATTGTAACTTCGAAGAATATTCTATTGTATTTTATTATTGTAATTTATTCGGAGATGTTTTATTCCTCCGTCGGTATGTTATTATTGTATTTGGTCATCATAGAGTCATGAGGTAAATCCTCCCTTGTAAGTCGTGGAAATAGATCCCCTAGAGTCAAATGTAATGGGGTTTTGAAGTCCCCTAGAGGAGTCGGCCCAGTTAGCATTAGTTGAGTGGTAAAGTTAGTTGAGGCTGACATGTCAAGTTATAAAATTAAAGTGGAAGTGAATGTATAAATAGAGAGCTGGGCTCTCTCATTTATTCATTCATTCACACACACACCCACTTGTGTAATTCGCAATGAAGAGAGAGAGAGAGATATCTGCAAGGAGAAGGAGCACTTGTTTGGGGTTTTGTATTTGTACTTTTGATCTTCTATATTGAGGAAGTTTAGCTGGGTTTTCTTCCCCTAGAGGGTTTTCCAGGATAAAATTGTGTCTCTTGTGTTTATGTCGTGCTTGTTATTCTTTCAGTGTTCCTATATATGCTATTGTTGTGAAATTGAATTGAATACTAATGTTATCTATCTTAGCATATTGAATCTTAACATGGTATAAGAGCTATCCTAAAAGAAGGCAATGTATGGCATTTACGACACTTGTTTCACTTGCGACAATTTGAAAGCTAGGGCTTTGTATAGAAAAAACTAGTCATCTTGGAATTTTTGCTATAAATCACTTTTGGCGAAGGTTTAGGAACTGAAACTTGGACAAGCCAACGATGACATGTTTCTGTACCTTGTGTCTGAGTTTCAGACTCATATTCATTTTACTTTGTGAGATGTGATCCGTACAAGTTAGGGTTTCTGCCTCTTCCAGAATGCATCCCTAAACATGTGACCTAGATAAAAAGGTCATATCTCGGGATAGGAAGCTCCAAATTGAAATCCGTAAAAAGTGACAGTTAGGGAACGGACTGTAGTTTCACAGTTCCAAGTATCAGAGGCCGAAGTTGAAACAGTGACATATGGAACACCGTACAAGTTCGTTGTGTTGTTTCATCCCATAAACAGGTCATGTTGGGAAACATAGCATATCTCTCTTATGGAAAATCCAATGAAGCTCAAATATGTGGGGTTGGAAAGATGACAGGTTAGGCTACCACGGGTCGAATTTTCAAACCTTAAGGATCCGAAATTTCAGAGATACACCAGAAACAATACGGCACATCTGAAATGGATCAACGAAATCCCTTCATCATATATATTAATCTTCTATCAGATGTTGCGAGAAGAAGGAGATTAAAAAATAGGGTTTATGGGTTCTACAAGTGAGAAGAAACCCTAGCAAAGTTGGGAGAATCATAGGGCAGCAATGAAGGAGGTTTAAATGGAACTCCTATTCTATCATACTATCATCATGAATCTATATAAGATGTTTACAAGTGATCTACCTTGGAATATTAGGGTTTTACCCTTATAGAGAAGACTACAAGCAATCTCGACAGGTATGACTTGAGGAGATGCAGGTATGTTTTGAAATTAGTTTTTTTTAATCTGATGATTAAGTTCATGATATGTTTATCTGCATATGATTAAGGATAGTACAATCAGAATCAATTTTTAGGGTTGTATGATCACCTTAGTAAAAGTATGAATGCATGCGAATGATATAAGACATTCATTGATTAGGGTTATGACACTCATGATATTATGACTGTACTAATACACTTATGGTGTTGTATGAGGATGATGTTGTCTACTAACATGAAGGGTACATGAAGAAAGACAAATCAAGTTCTAGATCAAGAATATATAACCATGATGACATGAAGACAAAAGACTCATCCATAGTCTTTGATCACATAGAATCTCTACTTACAAGGTATGTACAATTTGGTTCTAATACACCTAACATATGAGATTTAAGAGATGCAGGTTACTAGCACAAGATCTCTAAATCTTTGAAGAGAACAAAGAAGATAATGTTTAGGTATGTTAGGGATAACTGGCAAGCATGCTAATCTAGGTATGTTTTCCTATATCGAGTAAGAATCCTACTTTGTGTTAGGATCTTAGATAAGTATACTTTTGTATGATTGATAATGATTATTCTTGAAGTTTAAGTAATCAAGGGTTTATGCATATTATGTTTCTTAGTTTGATTAATGATATGACAAGCTAGAAGAGTCCTATGGTCAAATAAGAATATGCATGAGTAAAAGAGGTACTCCATGAAACCTTGAATACTAACGCTTGTGATAGATTACCTGTGTATGAAATGATCATGACAATACATGTTTAAGATTATTTAGGATTATAATGTTTTGATAGTATTGAGATTATACTAATGAATGTGTGAGATCTTGAGGATGACACAATGATGAAACTAGTTCACACCCACTTCACACCTAAGCATGCATAGTGGTACAGGATGGATAGAAGTTCAAAGACATATAATCACAATGCTATCATAAAGGGAAAATAGCGATTAAGAGGGAGGCAACCACACAAACATAAAAAATAAGTATTTGAGTTGTTATTTGAATTACTTCTTGAATCTTTGAATAGTTAATGATATTGCTTGTAATAGTTGTATGCATATTTTTATTCCTAGAATCAAGAAATATATCATGCATAGTGTAAGCATTCATATAGCATTGAACATTATACTACTAATATGCATATGATGGGTAAGTTGAACAAACATTCCATTGTTGCTTGTCTAGAATGAAACTGTTCTTTGCTAACATGCTAGGAGCTGTGCACGCTCTTGATAGTATGTTATGGTAGAGATGGAAGGCATCTAGATAGCCACTGTATGCATACAGGATATGGAAAAGTGTTTTTGATCCAGATGGATATCGGTGGCCACCCACCTATTCCACTGGCTCAAAACAGTTTCCCATTTTGACAATTTTCTAGTAATTTTTCTACGGTTTTCCAGGTCCTAAACTTTCGAGGTCGTTTTGAGGCCCTAAACGACCTTTTTTGGCATTTTGGGGGAGAAAATGGTTGCCAACAGCATGCAATTTCTACCATTTAAAAGTTGTAAATCTCAGATAGACCTTTCCAATGGGCTACCGAGCGCCCCAAACAGAGATCGTATGCAAAAGTTATGACCCCGGGAAGTTGATTGTTCAACTAACCACCTTGGGGCCGCAAACTTTATGACGGCTCATATTCTAGGGTTAGATTTTTGGATGTTTGGGATTCTTCCCCTCATGCTTATGATAAATAGGCCCTTTCGGCCTCTCTTTGTATTCATCTTGGCACGAATGAGCATAGCGACCACATCTCTTCTCAGAGATAGCTACCACCATTCTAGCTATTGTATTTTACAGTCTGTTATATTTCCACTATTTAATAGAATATGTGCTTACTGTATCTCTGTGTTCTTTGCAATATATCTCTGTATATGATTTTGTATCTTCTCTTTCATTTCGTTCCCACATAAATCTGGATCAGTGATATCAGAGCAGTCTGCTCTTTGATTGTTTCTCGGTGCATGTCCCCGACGAGGTCAGGATATAGAGAGTTGGGTCTTGAACTAGTTTCACTTGGGGAAGACCACTCTCGCCTCCCCAAATGGCCTCCCATGGTGGAAGAAAAGAGAGACGACGGTGCAGTATATCCTATCAAGTTGTTGCTCGAGTAAGCCCTCCCGCGACAGAGGAACGAGATGGTGGATAATTTCTCCCAAATCCTTTGACGCATGCCAACGACGACATATACACCTTCAACAAGCAATCGTTTCAGAGATACGACTCCATTCAAGGTACAAGTTAACTTTGATATACCTTTATTTGAAGGGCAGATCGATGCCGATGCCATAGATAAATGGTTAAATCTACTAGAAGGGTATTTCTCTGTCCACAATTTTTCCGACAGGGAAAAGATCATCTTTGCGCTCCTCAAGGCTGTCCCCCATGTCAAAAATTGGTGGGAAACTTATTGTGAGCAAAACTCATCAGACGAGTCTGGATTGTTTGAATATGTCAATCCCACTTGGGCCTCTTTTATAGATGCCGTCAAGGAACAATATTACCCTGTTGGAAACTATGATGACTAGTACACAAAATGGACCATTCTGCATCAAGAGAGGGACCAAACGGTGTCGGAGTACACCAACAAATTTCATACCTTGTGCACAAAGCTAGGTATCAAGGACTCCGAGCGGCACCTAGTACTGAAATATCGTAGTGGCCTACACCAATACATACGAACATAGATGGATTTCTTGGAAATCTCTTCGCTCGGATCCGCCTATCGATATGCTGTCAAAATTGAGCAGAAATTTCAACAAAAGAACAAGTGTGACTTCGGACCTGTGCAAAACCAGGGCAAGGGAAACTCTAGATCGCAGAACACAGGGCAGGGAAAGGACAACCAGTCCCAACCACAAGCGAAGAAGGGTAACGAAAAGACAAAGAAGGACACCGGGAAGTGGTGCGAGTTCCACAAAAGCCCCTGGCACAACACTGATGAATGTTGCTTAAAACAGTCATTGGTGGCTGAAATCAAAGCTTCAGAATCAGATCCCAATTCTGATTCTGACTCAGAACCTAATTTCACAGCTGCGCAAAAAGGGAAGCAGATCATTGATGCAGAACCCAGTGCCGTTGTTGCCACCACACAGATTCAACCAGAGGAACCTGAAGAGTCGAAGGCAGAGGAGCGCCTTTTCCACTCATAGATGTGGGTGAAGGGAATTCCCCTACACTTTGTTGTGGACAGCAACAGCAAAAAGAACCTGATCTCAGCAGAAGTCATCAAGAGATTGGAGCTACCAATAACACCACACCCACAACCATACACCATTGGATGGCTAAGCCAAGGACGAGGGATCCGCGTCAGTCACCAATGTCTCCTACCATACGACATCAAGCCCTTCAAAGATGAGGTATTGTGTGATGTGGCCCCACTTGAAGTATGTGATGTTCTTTTATGATAGCCATATATGTGGAAGCGTCATGCTGTATATGAATCACGACCTCGCAGTGTCGTTGTAACTTTGGGAGGACAACTCTATCGGATACCAGAGATAGTTGCACCTACCCCAACCAAGCAAGGCAGGAAAATAATCTCCCACACTGGGAAATTTTCCCTATTCGTAATTGCCACTGAAGGAGAACATCATATCGCAGATACGTCCACAACCTTTGCACAGTATCCTTCTACTCAGCAGAAACAAGAAGAACACCAAGTCAGTGCAGCGTCGCCTATTCGGATACCTCCACAATGCAAGGCCACGCATTTTAGGTGCTCCTCCAAAAAGAAACCATCCACACCGGTGCAGACCAAGGATACCACAACAACCAAAATTGTTGAACAACTCAAGCGCATCCATCAACAACAATTACAACCCTCTGAAGATGTCAAAGTAAGGCAACCTTTCCACTTCAGCAAATGCTGCACCAGGAGCTCAACTCGACACACAGCTCGACACATGATAAGGGATTTGACGCAATGGAGACCATTGCTTCCTAAGGGGGGAGGATTGATTGAGATGGATATCGGTGGCCACCCACCTATTCCACTGGCTCAAAACAGTTTCCCATTTTGCCAATTTTCTGGTAATTTTTCTACAGTTTTTTGGGCCCTAAACTTCCTGGGTCGTTTTGAGGCCCTAAACGACCTTTTTTGGAGATTTGGGGGACCAAATGGTTGCACATGACATGCATTTGGCCCCAGTCGAAATTTGTAAATCTTCGATAGACCTTTCCAACAGGCTACCGAGCACCCCAAACGAAGATCGTATGCAAAAGTTATGACCCCGGGAAGTTGGTTGTTCAACTAACCACCTTGGGGCCTCAAACTTTATGACGGTTTATCTTCTAGGGTTAGTTTTTTGGATGTTTGGGATTCTTTCCCTCATGCTTATGATAAATAGGCCCTTTCGGCCTCTCTTTGTATCCATCTTGGCATGAATGAGCATAGCAACCACATCTCTTCTCAGAGATAGCTACCACCATTCTAGCTATTGTATTTTACAGTCTGTTCTATTTCCGCTATTTAATAGAATATGTGCTTACTGTATCTCTGTGTTCTTTGCAATATATCTCTATATATGATTCTGTATCTTCTCTTTCATTTCGTTCTCACATAAATCCGAATCAATTGTTCCAAAGTATTGGTCAAAATAGTTACATAACTATGTGAATCATATCAATATGCATAATAGGTTATCAATTAAATGTCAACATGATTTGATGATTATGAAGTGTTACTAATCATGTAATTGAATTTGATTTGTAGGAAAGAACGTGTGCTATGATCTACAAAAGAAGGATGATGAACACTTGTTCCGAAGAACAAGTAATGACTATTCAACAAGAAGACTTACAAATCAAACATACTATAGAAGTACAAAGCAAGGCTCGTGGCTAGAGGATTCTCTTAGAAAGAGGGAGAGGATCATGATGAGATGTTTTCTCCAATGGCTAGACACACTTCCAGAGATAGATTACACCCATGGATGACAAGACCGTTCTCTTGAATGGTGTAATTGAAGAAGAAGTGCATATCGAGAAAACTCCCAATATTTGAAAGAGAATCACATGATTGAAGAAGGCTTTGTATGGGTTCAACAGGTACCGAGGATCGATAGTCATTTGACGAGCTTGATGATCACCACGGGTGATGCGGATTTCAACCTTTTCTACAAGGTTGAAGATGGTTTCTATATAAAGATGACATGCTTCTCTCAAATGGATGCAATAAGGAACTCACCATAGAGTTCAAGTGATCTTGAGGCTCATATCAGTAGACCCATCTGACGGGAGATGGCACAGATAGATATGTAGAAGATCACTCAATGCAGAGTGTGCATGATGTTCAGTCACAGAGGGAGGACAATACTCAGATGTAGAAGACTCCACTTCAGAGGGAGTAGACCTAAGAGTTAAAGAATCTTGGCATGATTCTTGTGAGTAGATATGTGGCTGAGATTTTTCCTTAGCCAAGGAAAATGTGAAGTAGAGATACGGGATGATGGACAGTGGTTTCTACAGTTTACAGACAAATGATGTATTTGACGAATACCAGGCCAGATATATGCTTTGATGTGAACACCTTGGGTCAGTATCTAGTTGAGCCTAGACGTGTTCACCTGGTAGTTGCAAATCATGTGATGAGGTACCTGAAAGGTATGATAGACTTTGGTCTATACTATGTTGGACATCATGACTACATATTGTATGGTTATATAGATGCAGATTGGGCCAGAAGTGTCTTGGACAGGAAGAGCACCCCATGTGGATGTTATTTTCTAGGATCCACCATGATCTCATGGTTTAGCAGGATGCAGTCCAGTGTTGCTCTCGGCACATCTGAAGCAGAGTATGTGAGCATTGATGAGCAAGTTGCTGATGTGTTGACTAAGCCTCTGTCTCGAGTGAAGTTTGAGTACTTTCGTGACAAGCTTGGTGTGGTTTGAAAGGACCTTCCTCAAAAGGGGGAGTAGTGCTGATGATGATGATGATGATGACATTGCAGTGGGATTGTATCATCCCTGGACACATGGCCTAAAGGGATCTGTAGACTCTTGTCTCCGAGAATGTGATGATGATGATGTTGTGGTAGGGATTGTATAATCCTTGGACTTCAGTCCAAAACTGAGCCGGTCACTTCTGTCCTTGAGAATGTGGTTGGATTGTATCATCCTTGGAATTCAGTACAGAACGGATCCGTTGACTTCTGTCCTCGAGAATGTGGTGGGTTTGTATCATCCCTCAAATTATGTCCTAAAGTGAGAGGGACTGATCATCCTATAACTAGATCGGGATTGCATCAACCTTGGACTTATGTCCTAATGTGAGAGGGACTAATCATCTCATAATTGGATCAGGATTGCATCATCCTTGGACTTATGTCCTAAATTGAAAGGGATTGATCATCCCGTAATTGGATCATGTGTGTTGCAGGTTATGTTATTGTTGATCGAAGTATCAAGATGATGTTGTTGTTGATCGAAAGATTAAGATGATGTTGTTGATCGGAAGATCAAGATGATGTTGCTGATCGAGAGATCAAGTGTTGTTGTAGACGATCGAGCGATTGAGTGCTGCAGAAGATGAAGACCAAAGATGAAGGTTGGTGGGAATTATATTCTTTAGGTATGAGAAACTTTGATTGAAATCTTTAACCCTTTATTTTCCTTTGATCTTCATGGAGGATAACTCCAAAACAAGATCCTGTGGTGTTTTGTCATCTCCAAACTTTTGGATGAATAATTTCTCAAACTCATCCCAAGAAACGATAGACCTTGGTGGTAAGGAAAAATACCATGCAGCTGCCTTTCCTTAAAAAGTATAAGGAAAGAGTCTACAGACCACATCCTCGTGAATGACACTCCTAATTCTAATAGCCTGCATGAAGGTTTTAACATGATCTAGTGCAGGTGACTTGTCATCTGGGTTAAACTTGGGTAACCATTTATCAGGGTTTTTGGGTAGTCTATGTTTGTCTCCAAGTACCCATACTACATCTTGGTCAAGCCATGGTCTATTTTGGCCTTCTCCAGCCATCGGTGGTTCTTCTTCTTCTTCTTCTGATGAAGAACTTGAAGAATATTCACTGTCTAAGGAAGATGATGAAGATGAAGGGGGAGATGGTGGTGGTCCACTATCTCCAAGTTTTGGTTGATCTGGCGCTTCCTAAAAGAGTTGTTTGAGGTTATATTCAGGAGAACCTGAATGATCAACTGTTTCTTGCTGTTGTGTGTTTGGATCAGCTGTTTGTTGATGTTCACTGTTGGGATCAACTGTGTGTTGGGTCGGTTGATCACTGGTCTGTGTAATCGTGTTTAGTTGACCCTCTTGATCACTGGTCTGTGTAATCGTGTTTTATTTTTCTGTTGCACTGCAGGTGTAACAGGAATAACAGTAGGTTGGACAGATGTAACAGGAAGGACTGTGGTTTGTAACTCAGTGGGTTGTTCAGAGGTTGAAGCCCTTGATTGGATTCGAGTTTGAACCATTGAAGCACATGCTGGAGGAGGTTTCTTAGTAGCTTGTTTAGCCATGTTGTACTAGTGGCCCTCCTTCTAGAGTTATTTGTTGAGGCCTCGATTGTGCAGGTTAGATGAAAAGGTGTTGAAAAGGTTCCAAGGCTCCCAACAGAGGAAGAAAACCCAAGTTGAAAGGCTTCGAAAGACCCTGCACAAGGGCAGTTCTATCCCCAACTTGTTTGGTATGGTGATCCTCCACGGATATTCGGCTTCCGCTAGCACTCTAAGAGTTGGTGATTTGACCAATTAGGTCAGTTTTCCAATCAAGGAAAACAAGGGTGTGAAAATGGTAAAGCTAAGCTAACCTAACCTATTTTAGAAGAGGAAACTAATCTAATTCAGTCATATTCTAAAAAGAAAGATTGATATTGTGCAAATCAACCTTGAGGTATGATGAATAAGTAAATTACCACCTTCAACAGAAACATCTTTGATGTGTTACTTATTAACTTAAATCACAATCTATTAATGAAAATTAAAAGACAATAATTCAAGTACTTAAGCCTTTTCAAGATTCAATCTGTAATCATTCTGTCAATTGAAAAATTAACCATGATTATTGTGTGCAATGAATCATTTGCAGAAATCGCTAAAGAAAGCATTGATATTGAATAAACTCAATAGAATACTTCACAGCATTAATCAGTCATACAGGGAAACAAATATAACAGATCCATACATTACTTATATATGCAAGATGATATCATTCATTGTAGATGACAATCTAAAGTACACAACCAGTAATTCTCAAATAAACTTGAAGAATAACAAGAGATAGATCAAAAGATAACGTTACTGTATTAAAAGAGTCTTGTACAGAAATTACAAAAGCTCTGATGAACAGAGTATCCCAGTCCTTTCTCCTGTTGATGTGTAACTTCAAAATTCCCAACCCTTAACTACGAGAAGCATTGCTCGTTAAATAGGAAATTACAAAAGAGTGCAGGTGGGACTCCCCCAAAAACAGGGATTACAAATTCGGATCTTACTAAGGATCCAGGAAATCCTGCCACTTTTCATATATTTCTAACAATTCATCTATATTTGGAAAATTAACAGATTCTAAAGCTATCTGGACGTTGCAAGTATTATTCTCCATGTCATGTTTAGCCAGCTTATGCCAGGTGCAAAGGTAGATGTGGATTTTTCCCTCCACAACAAGCAATCCTCTAACTAATCTGTCCATGTCATCAACACTGACTTAATCAAGGGCTTGAATCTTCTGTGCGGCCTCCTCACATTTGCGCTCAATTTCCTCAAGCTTTCATTTGGGCGGCAAAGCCTCTTGAATATGGTCCATTAGTGGAAGCTGTAAGACGTCCATAATGTTATCAACTGCGTACCAACATCTTTTGCAGATACCTTTAGATTTTTTGATGATTTCTTGAGCCGATTGATTGAAATCAAGCCATGTATTCAAAGAAGTTTTGATCTTCTTGTTACACCAAAATGTCATCACCCTTGTGCAAGTGTCGCAAGTGTTGCAAGTGTCGTCATCATGACCTAGTGTCGTCATCATGACCATTGCAACTACCATGATTATGACCAAGTGTTGTCATCATGACCATTGTGATAATGTCGTCATCTTGACCATTGTGTAAACTCTTTGCTATGTTACCTAAACCCATTTTAGAGTAAAAACACATCCCTGAAGTTTTCCATGACTGGAGGGCTTAACTGACCCACTTTTTAAGGTTGTCGCCGTCTACCCTTATGCAACATGCGATGTCACAGGTTGTCCTAATGAAACCTGCGACGATGTCAGTTATTTGGAGAAAAGAGTATCTTCGAGCCCATTCTCGAAGATGAGTGATGTGGAGGCCTATCCCTAGGCTCTAGGTGAGGTGACATTTCGGTTCCGAACCTTATGGGAAGATCCCTTAACCATCTCCCCCTAATCCTCAACCTATCCTATCTCTTTAGCCCTATATAAACACCCACTCTCTCCATGAGAGGAGGGAAGGTATATGGTACCCTTATGCTGATAGAACCCATATTGGTGATTGGGAAGTTTGTACCATCTTGGAGGCTTGACTTGGACATGTTGGATGGAGGATGCAACGTTGAGGCTTTGGTTGTAGCTTCGTCCTTTCTATTGTATTCCTACTTTTATACAGTTAATATAATCTCTTTCCATAAACTGTTGTCTCATTGATGATGATGTTTAGAGTTTTCTTCCTTAACTGTTAACTTAGATCAATCATATGAAATGTATGCTTTCACTATTTGCTAGTATCTATATGTTCAACAGGGTCTTGCATCTTGATATCTGATGACGCTGGAGCATTGGATCAACAAGGAGCAAAGGGATCTGTAAATATGAGGTAAGCAATATATCTACTAGTTTGCACTTCTATTGATCTAGGAAAGTAGATCTATATTATGTTTGATTTGTTCTAGACTTGCATTAAGCTAGGGAGATCACGCCTTAGATCTGTCTTTGGTAGATTGTCCGTTAACAAATTTGGTGACCATACTGGGGAAGAACACAGTTTTAGTTGTCAATTTGAAGCCATTTTCATTTGATTTCTTTTACAAGCCATATTTTTGCCTCTTAATCCCTTTCACCGTGATATCTTCACTTTGAAGAGTCTGATTTCCTTCCTTTGAGTTTGTACTTCTCATCTGCAGACCTTTTTATGCTCATTAACTGGAGAATTGGTTCATTTTTGGACTTAGATCTCTCCTGTCGCACCTGATCAGTGTACCCAGAGCGACACTGTGTTGTTTTTTATCTCTTTTCTTTGTCTGTTGGCTTCTCGTTGCAACCCTTCCATTGGTATACTGCGACGTTGTCGCACTTCTCGCATTAATGAACTGCGACGTCACACTGTGCACAAGCACAAAGTGGGACGATCTGCCAAAATTACCTAACAGGCATCCCTTCTCCTTTCTGCTTTTGAGCTTTGGTTTGTGTGCAGACTCACTTTGTACTGCAAGATCTAGTCAGAGACCCCATTTTATTTTTGTGTGTTGAAAGTGTTTGGTTTATTGTGTGGATTTGTATTGGGTCCCATTTCTTGACAAGTCTCAGTTTGGTAGTGGTGGACACTTTGGGTTTCCCCACCTTCATCCACTTAACGTTGTCATCCCTCCTCTCCTCACCTGATCTGATCTTTGCATCAGACTTGATCCCAAACTTCTTTTTGCACTTGTTATTCAGCATTGTTTGCATTTGGTTTGCTTGTGTTGGACTTTTGGATCCATGTTTGGCCTCTTGAGTAAAAACTAATGTTTTGCTTTCATTTTTAAGCGAAATGGGTTCTATTTTTGACCCATCTTAAGGTTTTCAGGTCATTTTTGGTTTAGTGTGATTGATTTGTTTTAAAGACTTGAAGAGTGTGGGATATTCCATGGCTTTTTGAGCCTCTCTTTCTTGGGTTTTGCATCTTGTTTCCCTTACATGTTGAGCTATTAAATAATTTTTGGGAAAGATTGATTCTTTGTCTCCGCTTTAGTTTAAAGAAAAGCTTGATTTTTTTCACTCTTTTGCTATATTCATGAATTTGGAAAACATAAATATTCTTCTTACTTTATTTTGATCATTTGGTATTCTTGGTCTTATCATCATAAGAAGAAGAAAGGCTTGTTTCAGATTTGTGTGCATTTGAATTAGATAAGATTGTTAAGTGCTTGTCTTTGTCTTACTTTTGATTGGAAACGTTTGTGGAATCCTTCTTTCCGTAGCTTAGATGTGTCTTTTTCAAGTGTAAAAAGATAGGAAATGAGTTATAATTATTGCATTTGGTAGATTCTGAGCTTTTCTTGAGTGCCTTTGAGTTGTTTGGGTGCTTACCATTTTTCTTTGGGAATTTCTGAATGATTAGAATGTTGTAGATATTCTCCCACTTTCTGTATATAGATATGAAAAGCGTTTAGCTATCAAATTCCATTTTTGGTACATGCATTTGAAAATTGAAACTGCTTCATTATTTTGTCTTATACATTGTTAAGATATGTGGCATCTTTCATTCTCTTTGCGCTTTTTAGTTGATTATTACATAAAGTTAGAGTTATTGCGCTCTAGGAAGGAATTCTTTTTTTCCCTACTACTTAAGCACTTTTGGTTTGAAAGAAAGAAAAATCTCTCCTTACCTTAAGTAGATTTCATTGAAAAGGAAAAGAAAATGTGCATTATCATGTAATTGAGGATTGTATTATGTTTACATTTATGTACTCACCTCATGCATCCACCTAACCGTACAAGATAAAATTAACGCTATCTTAGGTTAAAATCATTGAGTAACTGTGTGTAAGTTAGAGACGTGTTCCGGTGTATTTAAGCATGGCAGCTGTCATTATTTGTCGGTACTGTATCCCGGGGGTATTGTAGTCTTCCACGTACATCGGTATATCGAGCTCCTTCACGTACCCACCAAGTACCATAATCCGTACTTAGCATATATCGAAGGGTGTATCACGTACTCGGCACGTATATTGGAAGGTCTCTTGCCGAACGATTGTGCATTAGACAACACCACTACGGATTTGAGCTCCCATGTACCTTGCGTATATCGGGAGACACCCTTAGGATTCCTGAAACCAATTGAGTTAACCATTTGGTCGTATTGGCAAAGAAATACACCGAGAACAGCACTCGGGGAGATTAGCACGCACATACTGTCCAGGTAATCGGGTATGCAGGCAAGGGTACGGTCCCAATCCTCTTTGTCACATCATATTGTTGGACCCTGTAGTATATAGCGGTTTGCGATGCCTTGATAATCCTGTGAGGTTCCAGACTATGAATCCACTCCTATTCACACAGTTTGCTTGTTGCTTTTAGACTTGAGTAGTGTTTGACTTGTGTGGTACTTTAGAGTCTCTTAGGGCGTTCAGATATGGAAGATTCTTCTAGGACTACCAAACAAGGCGCCCCATTCCAGGGTATGCCATTTGTTATTCCCCCTTGTGGAACTATTGGTCCTCCCTTTATGGCTACGTTGAGTCTTCCTGGATTGACAATAGGATTACCAGTATGGTTATTCTCCAATCCGGTTACACCAAGTGCACCAATTGTGTCAAACCTAGGCCCATCACCACATGAGCATCAATCTCATGGTGACCCTTCTCCTTCTCCATCGAAAGTTGAATCGTCTTTCGTCTCTTCCTCTTCTCCTACTGAAAACACTAGTGTTAGTAATCAGGTGGAAAAGAAGAAGAAGAAAAGGAAGATTAATAAGAAGAAGGATAAGAAAGAGACCAAGTGTCAACCATCTGCCTCTGATGGCACTCATTCTATGAGAACACATCATAAGCCAAAGTTCCCTTGCAAACTTTTCAAGGGTGATCACCTTCTCAAGAATTGTCTCGGTCTTTCCCGTGTGTCAGAAGTGTGGTCTAAAAACCCCAAACCATTTGTATCATCGAACTCTGACCATCATGTTGATGATACTCCCTCGACCAGTGACCCATTGGTGAAGGGTCAGAAGGGTAGAGCCGCAGACCCTTGCTGGCTATGCAAGGGCATGCATCGTACTTACCTTTGTCCAAGCATGGATGAAGCTTCACGGTGGTTGGAAGATATTACTAGTTCTCAACAGGTGCTTCCAACAAGCAATAGTAAGTTGTCCCTCGACCCCCCGCTAGTCGACCAAGTGATCGATTCAGTTTCATCTGTAATCAATCCCACTCTTCCTTCCGATAGTGAAGTGATCGAGTCAATATCATCTCCACTCAATCCCGCTCTTTCATTGGAGAAATTCCATACTGAAGCAGTCACCATGACACAATCTTCGTCTCATTCTTATCTTCCAAGTGAGAGTGAATTGGAAACCGCTGATGTTTTCCTATTCAGTTCAGAATGTCCTAGGCAAGGGGAGACCCTGCCCATTCCTACAGGACCCCCCCCAAGTACTGAGGTCATTTCCTTTGATTGGAATGGTCTAACGGAATCTCGTCTTTCTTCGAGTATTCCTTTTCAAATATCTGTAGGAGTTTTCGATAAAGAAATTTTTCATACGATAATTGATGAGGGAGCTTCTGTTAGTATTTTATCCTCAACTGCTTGGAAAGCTATAGGTTCTCCTCGACTTGTGCCAGTAACTGACCAGATCTTGGCTTTGAATAGAAGGCCTACTGGACCTTTAGGGATTCTCCCACAATTACCTGTCACGTTGAAAGGTAAAACTGTTTATACTGATGTCATGGTTGTCCAAGGTCCTTTGGATTTCAATCTGCTCCTTGGACGTGATTATGGCTATGCTATGAAAGCTGTAGTGTCCACACTCTTTCGAGTGATGTATTTTCCCTATGATGGGAGGATTGTGACCATTGATCATCTTTCCTTCGTGACACCCACTCATCATATGACTCCTAGTCATCAGACTTCCCTGAATGTTCCACATGTTTTAGTGGTTCCTTCCCCCTGAGGATGGGGGGTATGAGCACGGTTTATGTTATGTTTCAAGCTCATTAAAAAATGAAACCAACCACCCTAGCATAGTTTACCTTTGGTTTCAAGCTTGCATAAAAATGAAACCATCCACTTGAGCATAGTTTTATTCTATTTCAAGCTCGTTAAAAAATGAGATAGACCCCTCAAGCATAGTTATTGTCTATTTCAAGCTTGTGTAAAATTGAAATAGATTTCCCTCCCATCGTTTCGAGTCTCTCGCTAGAGTTAGAATTTGAACTTTCATTTCATCTAATTCTCATTTTCCCCCCCTTGGTGAACATTTTCATATTAGTAGCCAGGTTGGTAGTTGGGTTAGCAAGCATCATTTTCAGACGAAATGAAGCTTGGGGGGCATGTCACATGCCGTACCGTCAACAATCATGTTGAAGGATCACCACCATGTTAAACCGCTAGCAATCATGCTGGGGGCATTTACCAACCTCTGGGCATCATGTTGGAAAGGAACCCGTCAATGGGCCTTAACCTATGAGCATAGTTCCCTTTCTATTTCAAGCTTGTTAAAAAATGAAATAGGTTCCCGTGAGCAGAGTTCTAATCTTGTGTCAAGCTCGTTAAAAAATGAAACATATCCTTTCCCTTTGAGTCAAGTCTCCTCGTAGACTTAGTACATGAACCTTCTTTTCACCCACCTATGCCTTGGGTGGATGAAATGAATCTTGGGGGCATGTCTTCAACCTCTGGAAGTTACGTTGAAGTCAACTCGATCGCCTCTCCACACCATGTTGGAGCTAAGACACTTACTTCTAGCAATCATGCTGGGGGCATGTACCATCCTTTGGATTTCATGACGGGAAGAAGGTCACCATTGGGAACATTTTCGAGCATACTTTCCATTTTAGGTTTCGAGCTCATTAAACCATGAAAATTACCCCGAGCATAGTTCATTTTCTGTTACAAGCTCGTTAAAAAATGAAGCAGACATCATGAGCATTCTTCCAACCTATCTTCGAGCTCGTTAAAAACAGTAAGATAGTGTTTGAGCTTACTTTTCACTCTTTTTTCGTGCTCTGGTTAAAACATGAAAAGTGGTTTGAGCTTACTTTTTACTTTTTCGTGTTCTGGTTCAAATATGAAAAATATTTCGAGTGCTTTTGATACCATTCTCGTGCTCGTTAAAAATTTGAGTAAAAAGGTGTGTCTAACGAGTATAGGTTTATCACTTTATCCGGCCTCACTAGACTATTTACGGAAAAGGAACTGTGTCGAGTTTACTTTTCCTTTGTCGTACTCGGTCATCAACCATGACAAAGTTGTTCATGGAGTCCTTTTAAGCTCTTTTTAGACTCCCTAAATAGGAAAAGATTGCCAAGCGAACTGGATGCTTTCACGCTTGTAAAAGCATTTGAATGATCATCTTGCTGGTGATAGTTTACCCCTTTTTCGGACCAGGAGGCACTAATTACAAAAAAGGAATACTCCAGCCAATCATGACTGGAAGAGTCCTCTCCTGCGTTGTTTTACCCTTTTTCGAGCGATGAGGCTAACTTTACGAAAAAGGACCGTTGGAGTCTCCTTTAGTTCTTTTCAAACTCTCTAAACATGAAATGATGCCGAGTTTTCCTTCTTTGGACTCGTTAAATTTTAAACGTTGAAGGGCCCATTATGGGATGAACCCCTCCTTTCTCAGGCTCGTAAAATGTTTGGGATTGGACTCATTTATGAGATGAGCTATATCGAGCATCTGGTTACCCTCATCAAGCTCGTAAAAAACACATGAGGCACTCATCAATCATGATGGGGAAAAAGGGAATATTTTATGTTACATCTTAATTATGGCAGTACGTAGTCACTCTTGAACATGGCACTAGTTTGCATTTTGCATTAAGTACTTGGGTAATCTGTTTGTCTTCAAGTCCTGTCAATTCCATGAGTCTTGTCACTCTTTTGGATCAACCAAAGAATGCTTCCATCATCAATTGCCTTAGGGGTTGGGATCATTATTGTCAAGTCAATACTGCCAAGTCATGCCATGGCCATGTTCAAGAGACGTTTGTTCCTCATTATTTGCAGTCAGTACACCTTCAATCATGTTGGTCTACCTTGAGTCAGTCTTGCACATTACTGTACCGTCCGATCTACTCTACACATCTTTTGTCATGTTTCGTGTCGATTGATGGGGGATTCATCATGGCCCTCCTTCGATGGATTCATCCTTGTCGACATCAACTCATCATCCGAGGATTGAATCTAGAACCCAACCAAGTACCTTGGCCCTGCATGCCTCAATGGTAGGTTACCTTGTTTTCAACATGAGTTTACATCATTGACTCTTGATTGAAAGATTTCACCTTGCGTTCGACTTCAACTCACTTATTCACGTTTGATGATATATACTATGATACCTTGGGAATCATTGACATCAATGGTGATTTCCCTCGCACTTGTTAACGGTATACATCAATGATCGATAATCAAGTGGTTTCTACCATGTTCGACATCAAGACCTTTGTAATCACATGGATAGATTCGTATCATTGTGGGTTTAGCTTGAAGACCCTAGGAAGTCATATCTTACCCAGGTTGCGATGGAGTTTGTATTGAGTTATATCACATGGATCCACTTTTTTATTGGTCGTGGCTGTGTTATCATTTCATCATGGATCTACGATTGTGTCTAGTAGCCATGATTGTGTTCTGTCGGTCTTTACTATCATGGATCTGCAATGTATTGGTCGATAGCCATGTTTTGTATTATATGAGACTTGTGGATCTCAGGTCATTTCTGCAGCAACTCCTTCCAACCAGCAAGTCCTTGCCATTTTTCTTACTACAAAGCATTTCACCTGTCTCATTCCGCCAGCTTCATGCTTTGGGGGGCATTTTGTTACACCAAAATTTTGTCACCCTTGTGCAAGTGTCACAAGTGTCGCAAGTGTTGCAAGTGTCGTCATCATGACCTAGTGTCGTCATCATAACCATTGCAAGTACTGTCATTATGACCAAGTGTTGTCATCATGACCATTGTGATAATGTCGTCATCTTGACCATTGTGTAAACTCTTTGCTATGTTACCTAAACCCATTTTCGACTAAAAACACATCCCTGAAGTTTTCCATGACTGGAGGGCTTAACTGACCCACTTTTTAAGGTCGTCACAGTCTTCCCTTGTGCAACATGTGACGTCGCAGGTTGTCCTAATAAAACCTGCAACGATGCCAGTTTATTTGGATAAAAGAGTATCTTCGAGCCCATTCTCGAAGATGAGTGATGTGGAGGCCTATCCCTAGGCTCTAGGTGAGGTGGCATTTCGGTTCCTAACCTTATGGGAAGATCCCTTAACCATCTCCCCCTAATCCTCAACCTATCCTATCTCTTTAGCCCTACATAAACACCCACTCTCTCCATGAGAGGAGGGAAGGTCTATGGTACCCTTATGCTGATAGAACCCATATTGGTGATTGGGAAGCTTGTACCATCTTGGAGGCTTGGCTTGGACATGTTGGATGGAGGATGCGACGTTGAGGCTTTGGTTGTAGCTTCATCCTTTCTATTGTATTCCTACTTTTATACAGTTAATATAATCTCTTTCCATAAACTGTTGTCTCATTGATGATGATGTTTAGAGTTTTCTTCCTTAACTGTTAACTTAGATCAATCATATGAAATGTATGCTTTCACTATTTGATAGTATCTATATGTTCAACAGGGTCTTGCATCTTGAGATCTGACGACGCTAGAGCATTGGATCAATAAGGAGCAAAGGGATCTGCAAATATGAGGTGAGCAATCTATCTACTAGCTTGCACTTCTATTGATCTAGGAAAGTAGATCTATATTCTGTTTGATTTGTTCTAGACTTGCATTAAGCTAGGGAGATCATGCCTTAGATCCGTCTTTGGTAGTCCGTTAACACTTCTTGATCTGAAAGGTATTTAAAATGGGGATATCCTCTGGTATATCCTTTATATATCCCTGCCATTCCCTGATCTTTTGCTCTGCTTCTAAAGATCGAAGTCTTTTATCCTTTTTCTATTGCAGAGTAGAAGACATCTTTGAAAAAGCAATATAATTCTCCTTGATCTCATCCAAAGCAATGTACAGTTTCTCAAGCAGCTTATAATGATCCTGATTCACCTTAAGAGCCAAGTCCTTGAACTCTTGTGAGGAAAGCTTAAAGAAACTTGTTGAGGATGCGCTTGTAGTTGCATCGTCAATTTGCTTTTCCAAAGCAATTATCTTTTCTGTATCATAGGAGCTTTAAGCCTGGGCTAGTCGGAGTTCAGTCTGGAGGGTAGCATTCTTTTGCTCGAGATCCTGGACTTTTTCTGCCCAAGTATTCCTAAGGTCAGCCACATCAGTCCCACGTTGTTCGTTGGGGGTGACCAACTCTCCTTCCAACCTCTTGATTTCTTCTTTCTTAAGGTCAAGTTCCCTGCTTAGTACCTGTACCGAATCCCAATTTGCCTTCCCAAAAGCTCTTAAAGCTACAGCTGTCTCTATAGCCTCAAACTGAGGATCATTAGTCCTAGGGGCCCATATGACCTGATCAGGAACTGGTGCTTCTAGCTTATCCTGTCCTTTGCCTCGCTTTCTAGTTCTCCTCACCACTGCCCTATCTTCTTGGTTGTAGAAGTAATCCCCAAGAGGGACGATATCATCATCTATGTATTTAGGCACTAATTCTGTGGAAGAAGAGGGAACACTCACCGTGGAGATCAGAGAGGATGCATGAGTGACAACTGGACTAGGTATGGGTAAAGTGACATGGGAGGTGACCAAAGGAATTGAGGTGGTTTGGGCAACTGATGAGATTTTGGCTAGTGAGGGCACTGAAACACAAGCTTCAGAAACTAGAACTTGATTTTCAACCTTTGTTTCAGGTAGTTGGAGTTGACTATCAACATTAGTGGGTGGTGATGAAGAAGTGAATGAAGATAATTCGCCAGTGGAAAAAGATAAATAAGTAGACACCGATGAATGTAAATAATCAAGGGGAGATTGAACCTCTGTATCAATAGGTGGTGGAGTGGAAAAAGGGGTTGAAAGATGTGATGATGGAACAGAAGTAGTAGTGAGAGCATCATATAATTTTGTTAAAGAGAAAGGAATGGACAGTCCTGGAGGGAGAGCAGACAGTTGTTGAATATATGGTAATACCAAAGCCGAGGATGAAACACCAGGAGCAGCATTAAATTCCAACTCTGGTTGATCAGGGAATGATTGATCTATGTCAATACTGTTCAGCAAATCATTCACAGTTTGCAAATCTTCGGTAGGTTCCTGTGTTACTGATACCGGAGGGTGTGGCACCACTTCCTCATCACAATCTATTATATCAACTGGAGGGACCTGTGAGGTAGAATGAAAAACTTTCTACCTCTTTGCTGGGCTAGCTTGATTTATGACCAGGTCCTCATCTTCTTGAGTCTCTGGAGTAGATAACTGTAAATCCACAGTAAGCTTAGGGGGTTCCAAAGGTTGAGTGCTCAGCATTGCTGAGCTCTGTGCCAGCTTCTCTGTGGAATGACGAGCTACCTGCAATAATATTTTAGTTTGATCAGTTACCTTGACTTGAGGGGTTTCCTGCATGGGAGTTTTCCCTTTGTCCCCATCATCGATGACAAGGATCTGGGAAGATTCATCCTTTTGAGCTTCTTTCCCTTCTCTATCCTTTCGAATCTAATCAAGCAAATTCAATTGCATAGCCCTGTAACTCAAAACCCTAGTTTTGAGTTCCCTCTGATACTGCAAAATGTTGTGTTGATCTTCCGGGCTCTTTTCCCTAGCAAGGACTTGGGAAAACTTATCCACAGCTTGATAAATAAAGTCGTCTGGGATTACCTCATGTGCATAGTCCATCTTAACATGTGTTTGCTTTAAGTGTGCATCTAAAAATTTGTTAGGATCATGCTTCCTCTTGATAGCATGTCCTAGTTTCAAAGCCACTATCTGATCACCAAGGACTGCATCCCAATTGGAAGTTGGAATAACCAGTTGCCCAAGATTCAGAGCAAACTTAGGCCAGCCTTTCTTGCTAGGGACTATAAGTTTCTTATACATGCCATCAGTGACAGTCTGAAATGATACTTCCTGTATGACCATTTTATCAGGGACTAACCTCGGCAAAAGGTGTACTGTATCACTTCCCCAAACCTTGATGTATGCAAAATATTCGCCTACATACCAGTCCCCAATGGTGTTGATGAAGGTTTTGACATCTTCTGAAAATGCTGGTGCTTCTTCTCTGAAAATCTTGAAGTAAAATGTACCCATGAAATGATCACAAATATCATAGAGTGAAGGAACATAATTTTCCTCCCACAACGCCGAGTGATAAATATGAATAGGAGGGTCTGAGGGGGACCAATTCTAACCTAGGTTAGGGTACTGGAACTCGGCACAGAAAACATCAATTACATATGCAGACAGATAAAAATGTGGTTTCTTGTGAGCAGGTGCCTTCTGATATTCATGAATGGTGTTCTTTATCTCAGATGACAGGATAGAGGCCCACGGAAAAGACTCACATGTAGTTAGAACATGATGTGCAATGGGGGCCCATTCAGCCTTGAATAGAAAGAAATTAGGAAGACCAAACAGTCGGCATAGCATGGCTGCTAGCAAAGAGTAGGGTTCCTTGAACCAAATAATAGGGTACAGGTGGTCCACCTTTGACACGAAGATATTGGGTTTGTGCATCCACGATTTTATCATCTCATCGAAATTATACCGGGTTTTTGAAGATTGTAAAAACTCGGATGAAAGGGTTTGCACATGTGGTTTAAGGGCAAAGGCCTGGATAAATATTTCTGAGCGAAAATGAGACAATTGAGCTCTTGCACTATCATTAAAAGAGCGGTCTTTGAGGTTTGCGTTCTCAATTATCCATTTAACTGGGTCCGTGTAAGGTAAAATAGCTGGACGTGCGGCAATGTCGTGGATTTGAGAAGACCTAATCTTCTCATACGCAGGTCTGTCATTTTCAATGCGGGAAAGGTCGTCATTGTCGAAAATAGCATAGATTTTGGACCAATCCATCTGGTAGGTTTCAGTGACTCTTCCACTCGTGTCCGAAAGGATACCGAAATTAGGGTGCTTGGTAAGGGAATCCCTCTGTGCTGTCTTAGACCGGGTGTTTTTCGACATGGCGACTGAAAACGTAATTTCTGACAAAATAAAAGAATTTCAAATCAAAAATTAAAACGGAAAAGAAAAACCCAATCGAAAATGCAAGGGTAATGGCACACTTACCTAAAATAACTGGAAAACTGACACAAATCACCCTTGGCAACAAATCCGCAGTAAAAGTCGGCATGGCGCAGTAATTTCGATAGTAAAAATGATAAAAGAAAAATAGAAAAACCCTTATTTATCGAACTTACAAGATGAAATCCTGACTGTGCGATTGGAATGGATGAACGGCTCAGATTACTCAAATTGGGATTCGGGATCGGGCCATTGGTGCTTTATTCACAAAATTTAAAAAGGTTCACGAAAGCAGGAACCCAAAAAATCGGGTTTGGGTTTTGGGATTGCACACTTGCAAAACATAACGAGAAAAGTAATTTCCGAAAGCCGCAACTCGAAAGGTCAGGTTCGGGTTTCGGGATCGCAATCCAAAAGAAAAACGCAAAACAAATTCCCAAAAGCCGCAACCCAAAATTTGGGATTCGGGTTTCGGAAACAAAATAATAGTAAACAAAAACGAAACCTTTTCCTGAATCCCGAAACGCAATGTTGTCGGGTTTCGGGTTTTGGGAACACACAAAAATGATAAAAATAAAATGAAGTCCCGAAAGCCGCAGTAGCGGGTTTCGGGATAGAATATCCCAGAATTATTAAAAGAAAGAACCCGCAACCCGTAAATGTCGGGTTGCGGGTTTCGGGTTGACACAACCGGAAAACAAAGCAAAATGGAATCCCGCAACTCGCAACTATTGTGTTTCGGGTGCGCAAACTGTCGAGTTTCGGGTTGGAGTAAAAAACAACAAAACACTAAAAAATTAAGGTTTTCTCCAGACCGAAACACTTAGAAAAAGAAATCAAAAGCTTGGCAAACAGGCAGACTAAAAGCATGGGTAAGGGGTCTTCAGGATTTGGTGTTTAGAAAGAACTTACCTAAACGCTTTTGCGTTTACTTAGAAATGGGGCTCTCGTGCTTCATTTAAGCATGTGATCTGTTGTGGCCACAACACATGGTCGTGGCCCCATTCAAATTCTCACTTGATAACTGGCAGAAGGATGTTCTTGGTGGAAATATGGCAGTTATACATGTTGGCATTGATGGCAAGAAGATTTTAATGTCTCCCATAACTATGGGTATGAAAGACAATGTTGATGAACTGATTAAAGGAGTTAAGACAAAGTAGATGGCATTGGAAAATATAGAAAAGCAATGTGCATTGGGCATATGAGCAGTTATGTATGTTGAGGGAATCAAAGAAGGTTGTGTTTCGTGAGCTTCTTAATCTGCAAGAAATGGTAGATGCCATATTCACTAGAAAATCGATAAGAAGGGAAAGTATCGAAGGATGTAGGAGCTGCAGAGGATGATAATCATGAACGATGAAATGGTGAAGCGTGCTTGGAGAGGGATCTCGACAAAATAGAGATGAAGAGGTGCTGGATGATTCAAGCTAGCCTCTACGAATGGTTTGGAGGTGCAAGAAGAGGTATCTGTGCTTTCTCATAAGATTGAAAAAAATAAAATGAACGTTGTTGAGGGAAAGAGGTCATATATGGTATTGGTAAAGTGTACCATATACTAGAATATGGAATACGTGCTTACTCATTTACAAAAGAGCGGTTGAATGAGAGTGAAGATGAAGATAAAGCCAAACAAGAAGCGCAAACCCTGGAGTCACTCTTGGTTTCTGATGAGCGTAATTTTGTGATCAACAATAGAGGTGACCAAGTCCCGGTATCTAATCTTGTGGGAAAGATAGTTGCTCTGTTTTTCTGTAACAAGTTTTCCTCAACTGCCAGTGCAGATATTATAAAGGTATACAATGAACTCAAGGAAAGCGAAGAAGCATTTGAGATTGTTTGCATATCTGGATACGAAAATCAAGAGGCCAAAAACATGCCATGGTTGGCTCTTCCGTTAGGAGATCAATCTCATAAGGGCCTAAGAGTGCCCAGAAGGGGCCAATGATGCTCGTAGAAGGAGAGCCAGTGTGAGGAAGCCCGCAGGATTGGAGTTTGGCCATGAAAGATCATGCCCGCATTTTTAAAGGCAATGAAGATCGCAGAAGGCATGAGAGAAGCTCATGATGGTTCAGGAAAAGAAGAAGTAGATGTTAATGTCGATGCTGAAGAGACTCATGGATCGTTGGATTAAAAAATCAACCGTGGAGATTGTTTTGATGATTGGGATTTATCCCACATTGACAGTGCGGTTAAGTCAATATGTGTTTATAAATCCTAGCCTTAACATTGATATTTTGCGTGGAGAGCAAGGGTATGGTGGGGGCTCTGGGTGCTTGGACTCCACAAGAAGTCGCCAGCTCGGAACCCGAGACAACCTGTTAGGCCCCCTACCTTTTGGAAAAAGTGACAACAACCATTGATCTGCCGAGAATATGAGCTCAACCGTTGATTTTTTTTTAAGTATTGGCATGATGGTCATATGGGTAATCATGGGTGTAAAAGAGTTGGTAGAGTGTGTTTAATAAGTTGACAAATATGGTGAAAAGCCAGATTTGTCTATGACATCAAAGTTAATCTTGGGGTGATCGTGGGTGTAAAAGTGTTGGCAGAGAGTGTGTTTGATAAGTCGACAAATATAGTGAAAAGCCAGATTTGGATACGACATCAAAGGAGCTTGTATAAGCCCGCGAATTCTTGAGGGAGCCCACAGAAAATGAAGGTAAGCCCAATGGTGGAGGTTACGATGTTGGCACTGAGAGACACAAGACCCGCAAAAGGAGTCTCTATGGGGTTGCGTTGGAGGTAGTCGTTGAAACTAATGATATGAAAATATCTTTGAAGGAGGAGTCCCCATATGGAAATTGGATTTGAGCAAGAAACATCCACATGAAGAAAAAAAACCAACATTAGCTAGGAAGACACTTTTGTATGAGTAATAACCTCATAAATATAAAATTATATATATATATGAGCAAACAAAACTAAGTTTTGAAAGTAAAATATCTCTTTTATATATGTGTATGTGGAGGAAATATAAGTTTTGAAAAGCTCAAGGACTTGTGTATGTCTAATTATCCCATAAATATACATGTTGTTTTTATATATGGGAAAACAAAATAAGTTTTGGAGGAAATATAAGTTTTGAAAAGCTGAGGGACTTGTGTATGAATAGTCATCCCATAAATATACATGCTTTTTTTTATATATTGGAAAACAAAAATAAGTTTTGAAAAGTCAAAGGTCTCGTATATATGTATGTGTATGTTATAAGTTTTGAAAAGTAAAAAGCTTCAAAAGTTGTTTTTTAAGTTGAAAGTTTATTTTAAACTATTGTTGGGAGTTGAAGCTACGAGCCAAGACTTAGGGTGGATTATTTACTGAATAAAATTTATGTGGAGATCATTGTGTGGAAGAATGGTGAAAGTGTCGAGTGCAAAGTTTGAGGTGGAAAAATTCAATGGAAAGAATAACTTCGAACTCTAGAAGATTAAGATGTGGTATTTACTAGTGCAACAAGGATTGTGAAAGGCGTTGGCGAGCATGACGAAGAGACCTACAAATATGACATATGAAGATTGGGAAGATCTAGATATGAGATTTCTCAATGCTATTTGTTTGTGTTTGGAAAATGACATTCTATTTAACATTATTGGAGAAGAGATGACATCATGCTTATGGATTAGATTGGAAAACCTTTACATAACGAAATCCTTGATGAACATGATCTACTTGAAGAGGTAGTTTTATAGTTTGTGAATGAAACAAGGTACAAAAATAAGTAATCATTTAAATGTTTTTGACATTGTGATTTCCCAATAAACTAGTATGGATGTAAAGTACAATGGCAAAGATAAGGAAAATTTCACACTATTATGTTCGTTGCCTGAATCTTGGGATCACTTAGTCACATCTATGTGGTTTAGCTCAACAAATTCTCTTGATTTGATTCTGTTGTGGGAACTTTGTTATCTAAGAAAATGCGAACAAAATCTAGTTTACAAACCTCCACATCAGAAGTACCAATGGCTAAATATCAGTCCACGGAAAGAGGGGAATATTAGAGAGGTACATCAAGATCTAGAAGTCAAAATCCTAGAATGAGCAAGGGAAAATGTTTGTACTACAACAAATCAGGCCATCTCAAGAAAGGTTTCTAGAAGAGGAAAGAATCTGAGGATGACTTCCCTAAGGAATCTAATCCAGTTGAGGTAAGTCTAGGTATTGTTGATGAATTTTTATCTATTTCTAATATCCCTCAATATCATGAGGATTGGTTATTAGAGTTTGGTGCTTCTCATCACATGTGTCCACATAGAGTTTGGTTTTGTACTTATCAATCTATTGATGATGGTGTTGTTCTCTCCAGCTATGCCTGAAATGTGTGCTTGGGAGGAATTAATACACCCTAATTCAACCCTTATACTTTTAGACACTAATTAGAAACTTTCATGGTTTGCAATTCTCAAGGAGGAAGGAAGGGGAATAAAACTAGTTGAATTGGATAGTTGAAAACCCCACTAGTCTGGTGACTTTTTGGCCTTCCAACCACTGTACGGACTTCCATATTTTCTGATATGAGACTTGGAACTGACATAGGACCTCAAGGGAAACCCAACTGCATAATTATATTAGGTTTTAGGGTCTTCTACAACTCCCCAAAAATAGTAGGTTGTATGACATCGAAATAGTGAGAAACTGGTCAACAAGATCATAAAGTTTAATGCACAAAATTTTAGCAAAAATCAAAGGGTATGCACACAACATTTGGGTCATTCATATTAATTCATATGCAGCTTGAAACATAAGCTAAAACTCATAAAATATCTGATATCAAATAGACACAAAGTCATCACAAAAACACCATGTAAGTCATTATGGTAATATCTTTGTTCATATTTAAAAAATAGATACTACCATAATAAGTAAGAGAAACCACTCCTAAAATGTCCACATTTGGCCATCACACATTTTCAAAGTATAAAGCAATTTTGTTCTCATTGCCAACCCCTAGATCTTAGATGGTTGCCTCTTTCCACTACAAAAACCATGGATCAAATTGAAAATTGTTTGCTTTCCAAATTCCAAGAGGTACAATAACAATAGATGCATCTTCTATAAAGGTTCTTCCATCCTTCATTGTAAACTCTAACTCTATTATCTATTTTTGGAGACATTTTATGGCAATCCTTTTAGGGCATGATTTTGGTTGCTCTCGTGATTTTATTTATTTTTGGTTTCTTCTTTTTATTGTTGGTATGATAATATTTGGAGAAGAGATGAGAATATTGGCCTTTTAGGCATCCCTTGGTTGATTGAATCCATGAAGCTTCTCGTTAGCATATGAATTTCCCTTTTAGTAATATATCAATTATAATCACAGGGGAAGTTATGTCTGCCTGGTTTGGATGCGTTCTGTTTCCAAGTATGGAATATTTAGATAATAGATCTCGAGAAAATATAGAGATCCTTATATTCATTAAAGACTTGTGATGAATATGTAAAGCACATAGACCATATGAGATACAACATCCAAAACAAACATGGGCATAGATGGTAGTAGGTATCGTGTTCACTGCTATACTCAAACATTTGAATAAAACTACAGTTGAGAAAACCTTCAGGTTCTATCCATCAACTGTTACGTTCCTAAACAAGACATTTTCTCACAAGATTTATGTAGTGGCCCTTAATTTTCAAACCAATCCCTTAATTTCATAATCTAGTCATATTTCTAGCATGTATGTTGCATTGTTAAAAGGGACATTAGTGCTAAAGTGGATTATTATGTTAATTAGGACCCAATTACTACTTAGGGTGAATTGGATCCATGGTGAATCTAAAGGTTTATGTGATTAAATCCACTTTCTATAAATAGGGAGAGGTCCCCTCCTTTTGTAATTAGTAATTTCTTTCATCAAATACAATATTATTTATTTTTGGAGACATTTTCCCTTTTAGGGCATGATTTTGGCTTCTCTCGTGATTTTATTTGTGTCAAGCAATGCTCTATTCAAAGCTTGGGAAAGTGTGCCCTACTAGGATAATAATTTATTTGACCCTTAGCACCTCAAGAGTGTTTCAATAGTGTTACCTCACAAATTAGCACCCTTTTGATTAGGTCACGAGGGATAGTGCTAAGATTGGCAACTTCTCAAGAGATGCAATGTTCTATCACTTAGGAGAACTCTTGTATTTACATCATTTCCTTTCAATCATTTTTCATCCCACTATATCTTCCATGCAGCTCGTTCTCTTTCATTTATTGCTTCACTTGAACAATTCATTATTCTTTCACTTGTTTCTTGTTCAATATTTCCTTTGCTAAGGGACATAGGGGAGTGAAAAATTCATCTTCCCTTGGGTCAATGGGGTCTAGCCTAGGTGGTTAAAGCATGGTGTTTTGATCCTCTCGACCCAATTCTGATCCCCATTTGTGACATACTTGTTGCTTGTGGGTCAATTTTCCTACACAATATGTTGTTTCATGTGGATGGGGGCAAGGTACTAATCTTGGGCAAGTTTGATGGAATAGATCCCCCTAGTCATGACTGCTTCGCCAAGATTTTCCAATACAAATCTATGGGTACAATTCCTTTGTTGATTTAAGAAATTAAAAAAAATTTATCTCCCAAGACTATAATAAGAACAAGAAGAAAACTCTAATAATTGCAGGGAGAACTACAAATAGAAACTCAAGTAGTAGAGGAAAAAACTATAAGTAAGAAGAAGAGGCAATTGCTATCATCATTAGAGCTATGAATGACCATCTCCACCCCAAGAACCCCTCTAATAATGTTCCGCCCTGCCATGTCCATGTTGAGCACGTCCTGAAAGCATTGCATTCCATGAGACTGCATTTCACTATGGCACTTGGTCAAACACTTTACGTGCATCCTCCAAACACCCACATTTAGAATACATGTCTCCAAGATCCACTCGGCTTTGCTTGGATACGAAGGCTTCATTAAGGCCACCACCATTTGGTATTGAGACCAAAACTTGAAATAGAGCAATTGAACTCAACATTTGAAGAAGCCTTGAACTCATAATTAACAAGCAAAGTGCCATTCAATGTGTATTATAGATCAATGAAAGATTCGCCAAAATTTTACAATATTTTATAATTCAGTGAAATATTTGCCAATTTTTTACAATATTTTATAATTCAGTGAAATATTCGCCAAGATTTTACAATATCTTATAATTTAGTGAAAGATTTGCCAAGATTTTACAATATCATATAATAAAATGAAAGATTCACCAAAACATTATATATACATATTATATTATTGATAAAATCGCCTTCAAATTTTCCTATATATCAAGGAGATTCACCAATTTTTTATACATATAAATTTGGGGGGGGATATTAAAATCATCCCTGCCTAGAACTATTTATGAACCCTGCAATGTTCCCATGAGTGCGTGGACAACCATTGATATGCAACAGGTTCTTCCTGTTAAATTTTCCACAAGCATAACCATTCATGCACATACAATACATGGAAATGTTATGTTTGTATTTAATGATATTTAAGTAATCGGGCTGACAACAAATAAGACCACAAAATGGCATAAGTGTTATTGAATGTTTGGAAGGAATAAGTACATGTGAAAGGATAAACAACCCAATATTTTCAACATCTATCTTAGACTTGGCAACCATAAAATTATTACCACAAAAGGAGAATCCAGTTCCAACATTAGGAACATGAAGAGAAGATATCCAAGCACCATACAAAGTGTGGTTGTAACAAGTTTGGTATTTACTTTGCAAATGCACGAGAAGAGAGAAGTCAGCACTACCCTCCAACAATTGGACCGACCTTGGAGTCTGCTTGGACTTTTTTGCTCTCAACTCATACAACTTTTTGTATCTGCTAGAAGAGATGTTTTGGGTGGTACTAATATCATGCTTTGGATCACTAGAATGTTCAGTTCACTAAAAAAAGTAGAGGGATCGGTTAATTTAGGATGAAACATGGTTGTTTTGGCTTCCAAATTTCCCAAAATGAGCATAGGCAAATGTTCTTACATGTCTTTTATATATCACCTATTGTATTTTTATTGCAGTAGGGGGTATTAGACCATCAACATTGGGTATTTGATCATTAGTATAATGGGTGAGTGTGACACATCGAGGTTTCTCCTTCAACCCTTGATATTTTGAACAACCACATACTACTAGGGTGTCATAAAAGAGATCTAGCTCACGACGAATTATTGTCAATGACCTAGGATTGTGGTTGGAATATGGCATGTTAGAATTGGTGGGGTAAAGTGGTTGTCCATTTTCATTTACCAAGTGCTTGCAATATCTTGCTCCTGGTAAGAGCTTGCGATGTTTTTTGACTCGTGGAATATTTTGTGCATTCGAACTCGATCTTCAATTGGGATCCTACAAAATTGAATACATTGTTATTCATATTCACTTGGATAGATAAAATAAATTCAATTAGATAATAAAAATATAAATAAAATCTGAACTTATTGGATATAGAAAGGGAGAACTCGTTGAACTTTGAACAAAATGGAATGAGCTAGAATTTGAAGAATTGACCATTTGATATTATAACATTTTCTCCCTGTGTTGAGCCAATTAGCAATCAATATGTTTCTATCATCCTAAAATAAATTTGGAGAACCATATCACAATCTAACTTCAAATATAGTTTCGAAACCATTTTTTAAGAATAAGGTGAGTTTAAGCATCATATGTATACTATGAAGTATTATAATTGATTTGGTTGAATCCTAAAAGAACATTTGAGATGAATATATCATTTTAAGTTCAAAAAAACATTCATAGGGATTTTTAATTATTATAGTATGCCATAATAATGCAACCGCACCAGTGTGGCTAAACCACATATGCATCGTGCTGGAACATCCACAAAAATGTCTGCAAAAGAAAATATCTGATATATTTGACAACATATAATTATCTATGCAATTTCCAATATTATTGGCATCGGTGTGCTTAGTATATGTAAACTCACCAGTGGTTCCATACTTTTAATATGCACCATGGTATGATAACTATTTTTTTATTTTTATATTGTATGCCAATACAATGCATTTTGAAAACCATAGTGCACCAGTGCATGCATATCTTTCAGGCGTACCAATTTTCTGAAAAAAAAACTAATCACTATTTATGACGCACTAGTGCACCTGTATATATAGTGTATTGATATTTGGAAAATAAAAAATAAAAAATTAGACGATATTTTTTTTCAATAAACTGAAAAATGAACGGATTTTTTTTTAAAACTAATTCTATAAAGTGTTTACAAAAAAACTAATCACTATTTCATTATTTTTTTGAAATTTCTAGGGGAGAGTTTTCGAAGAGAGGCTTACCAGTGAAGAGTTTGGATCAACTAGATTATTCTGAAGATCGAAATTTGTAAGGTATGGTGAATCACACAAAATCCTGCATAAAACAAATTCCAAGTGTGTAAATTATTACTATTGATCACAATGCATTATTTATTTATTTTCCTATTTAGATTTTAAATAAATAAAAATATCATAGTTACCTTCAACATTGGAACCCTTGTTTTCTTGTTGCTTGCTTTTGTTTTATGTGGCTGCAAAATTTTACATTAGGGTTTAACTCCCTCTATTGTTTCCCAATTATGATTTTCCTTTTTAGACACTGTAGATTTAACGGGTTTGTGGTTTTATATATAAAGTGTTGGGTGTGATGGGACCACTTATTGGATTGGATCCGAAACCATGTTGTCCCTATCTGTTTTTTTTTCTAAAAAATGCTTTCATAGTTATCGGTGTGGTTGGTTTATTCTAATGCACCGGTGTGCTTGTAGTAAAGGCACGTTGTTTGTTTACTACTACTTTAGATTAAATAAATCACAGCAAGAAATACGTGTGTGAAATTATTTATTTAGTTTTCATTAATGGTGTGTTCAAGTATGATGCACTAGTGTGTTCCCATATGAGACGTATCAGGGTGTTTGTGTTATTGAAGCACACAAAAATGCCAGGCTACTTTTTTACTTGGAAGTTGCATAATTTATTTGTATAACATATTTAATAGCTTCTCTATTTAATGTTATAGGTTGTTTATTGATATAAAATACGCGATAAAAGTTCAATGAACAATTATTCTAGTTGACATGATGGGAGCACATCCAAAATTGCGAAGAAGACAAGTTCTTTGTAATTTCTATATTAAATTAATATGTTTGAATTGTGTGTAAATTTAACTAATATGTATTGTTTAATGTGTGACATGCAAAGCCAAAAAATAAGAAAGCTTGATAAGTTTCTTTGCAATCTAAGTTCTTGGGTGGTTGAGAGGAATGATTGTTACTCTCCCCGCCCAGGTTCAATTCTTGTAGGATACATGATGCTCTTGTTGAGCCCCTATGTAATGATTGAGTGGATTATGTAATTCTGACCATACCTTGATTCTCCGGAAAAGCAGGTGTTGATATATTTCCTAGTGGATGTAGTTACAGTGAAACACCATTGAAAAAATCTAAGTGCAAAAGAGCGTAAAACCTTGATGGAAAAGTTGCAGAGGGATGAATCAGGTGGATTAAGAAAATAATCAATATGATTTTTTTCTTGAATTAGTAATACTATACATAAGAATATTTGCTAATATGTTTCAAACAATCCAATTCACATATGTTGATTGCTATGCAGGGACTGACAACAACAGAAGGGAATGCCATCATAAGAAAAAACAAATTATGGAAGATGTAAAGGATGATTAATTGGTCCTTAGCTCAACTGGAGTGGTACTGGAAGTTAATGAAAGGGGGAGAAAGTTTTATAAAACTACGAGGGATATAGTGGAAATAAAATATAGGCACACTTTCCACTTACAGTACATAAATCAATCAAATGATTCCAAGAATCAAGTTATATCTAAACTATAATAGGCATTTCCAAAGCAATGGTCAATGAGACATGTCATATTTGCAATATAAAAAACATACAACAACAACAAAATAATCATTCAAAAGTAATAATCCTAAACAATTTTTTATAGAATATGCATTTACTACTACAAGGCATTCATTTAATAATATTAATTCTACTATATTTATTTGTCATTTCTTTTTCATGTGGTTCACAGCCTCGAAAGATCGAGAGCTTGCTACATCAAAGGTAATAATTCTCAAGGGGCCTCACCCTGTCGGCTCCAAGTTCGGGAGCCTAACCCCGAAGGACCCGTAGATTTGAACCTCCAACCTTGACTACTTCGGTCTTGGACACGAAAGCTCCAACCAACTAAGCTACCCCTATGGGATGCTATATTTATTTTTCACATCAGTATAAAAATAGTTTAATGTCATTTTAAATTTTCAGGAAGATTATAAAAATCCCAAAGGATGAACGAGGTGATATACAAAATATAGCAGTAGAGATGTTCGAAAAACAAGGAGATGGTCAAGAAAATGGACATAAATGCATCATAGGAGGAGACATCCCAACATCAACGTGCTTCAAATGTATGGAATTATTGAATTTTCTTCTATGTACATATAATTAATTAATTTAGCATTAAATATTAATTTTTGATTATTTTATTGCAAAAAATAAAACAAAATGGAACCAATTTAGCACATAAGACATAACAACAAGGAAAAAAGGGATTGATAGCAAAATTTATGAGTAGTTGTGATTTTCTTATAATAGCTTAAGATTTCATATTAGTTGCGATCTTTATATTTTAATTTTTTTAATTTACATTAGTCATCCTTGGATGTCTTCAAACATGTGTTAACATACAAAGAAGAATATTCGGAAGAATTGATTGACAATGTGTTAAGTATGGGTTGTGAGTATATGTTGGCGTATCAAAAATTAATTGTGGAATTTGTAAGTATCTATGTTGTTTTACTTCTCTCATTTTATAATTAATGGAACAACACAAATCCTTTATATTAATTTGTTATGGGGTATAAAACTTGCAGGAAACAAAGTATGGAGTGGAACCAACAAAATATTTCTTGAGAGAAGGCGTGAGATTTGGTTTTAAAAGAATTTGTATCATTTAGGACTCAATTCTTTCTGTGGTATGTTTCTTTTCAATTTAAATTCATATATATTATCTACTTTAATTTTCATTATTCCCACCAATGTAGATAACACTCATTACACTTTTTTTTATGTTTGAAGATGGAAGTTGAAGAAGAGGAAAACAATGGAGGTAATCAACAAAACATTTTCCAAATAACCCAAGTCATGCAAGTGGAGTGAGCGCTAACAACAGTTCTAGCGAAGAATGATGATCAATATATTTGGTTGTTAATGCAAGTTGTTGTATATTTTGAAACAATTGTCTATGAAAATCAGACATTTTGTATAATGTACTAGACATAGTGTCCCAATTAAAAGACAACGTGTTACCAATAAGTGTAACAATTACATGTGTGTTGTCATGTTGATTACTGTGGACTTTATGTTGTCCCATTTTGTATGATAAATGGCATCGTATTCATATCTAATAAAATAAATTTTCTTATTCTATTGCATTGTTTAATGTCGTTGTGAAATGTTACATCGTTGGTTAAATATATGGATGACTAAATATTACAATAGATGCAAAAATTCAAAAAATTATGATACAAAAAATTAATCCAAACATCATATCCAAACACAATAATTAAAATTAAAATTATATGAATACTATTATAAAAAATATTTCAATTTCTAATGAATAATGGAATTAAAAAAAATAAAACAAATATAGATATTCTAATACGATGTCATTGGTCACGGTTCACCAAAGACAAAATGAATATCGGTGCTTTTGATTGTTTTAATCGTACTGGTGAGTTTGAGTAAAAGTAGCATCGGTTCATTTAAACCAAATGCACACTGGTGCAACAAACTACTCATTGCATTCCTCGGTGCTTTGTTATTATTACACCCCAGTGCTTTCTCCATAAATGCACCGACGCACCACTATATCATGATCACACCATTGAATTTTAAAAATGCAACGAAAGTCAACATCCTAGTCAACTCCACAGGTGCATTTTCTTTCCCTTAGCACATCGGGGATTTTAGATAGTACATAAGCACTGGTGATATATTTAGTTTACTGCACCAGTGTATATATTGCTATAAAGCACTAATACCGTTAAAATTTGTAGTGTGCACCGGTGCTATATTTATTAACAAGCATCGATACATATATTGTTATAAAGCACCGATGTTGTATTTATTAACAAGCATCGATGCATATATTGTTATAAAGCATCTATGCCTTTAAATTTATCGAAACACCCTGGTGCATGTTATTATTTAAAAGCACCGATGCATTTTGTATTTGTTAGCACCTGTGTGCTTATATCAACAAAGCGAACCAATGAAAAAACCTCCATTAACGCCTCTGGTCACTGAGATTTTTTAGTTATAATTGAATTTTGTAAAATCCTCCACCAAAAAATTCAGCACATTGGAGGAGGCTATAGAGAAGGTTTTTTTTACAATTTGGACCAATCTTATAACACTAAACACTTCCGCTACATGGCCTTTTCCTTGTAGTGGTGCTTCACAAGAGTTGATCTGTATGCATATTTTCTCATGTGTCATTAAAGATTTGAATTGTTGGAGATGACGACTTTTAGTATTGTAATAGGTGCTCAAATTTTTTCCTTTGAATGCCATTGTATGGTCGTGAATTCTTCTCCGTGTAGGATATTGTAAAGTGAAATGAAGAAACATAGCATTATGTAGTGGTGGAGTGTAGAAAACATGGGATCCTATAGATTTTGGGTGCACATACTTCTGTGGAAATATGGGCGTGTAGTATCCTATATGATACTCTAGAATTTAAGAAGATAATCTTCTATAGGTTCCTGTAGAAATCTAGGTAGACAGATTCCTATTTGTTCCTGTAGATATCTAGGTAGATATACTCATGTTGTTTCCTATAGAAGTTTGGGTAGTGTAATGCCCCTAGTTTTGACCCTTAGAATATATTAAATCAAATTATGTGAATGATGTAATGTAACGTCCCCTTCACCCAATTCAACCAACGAGAGGGGACATTAACCAACAACGGGGTTCTAAAATTCGCTCCATCACCATATTACGAATTTCTAATAGGTAAAACACATGTGCAGATGTAAAATAAAAAAACATGGCGGAAATGGCCAATGGGGGTTAGAGAAATTGGTAATAAATAATTGTGATGATAAGTTGTAAATGGAAGGTCTCATGTTCAAATCCCCCGTGGGTACTTACTTACAAAAAAAACACACACACAGAGCAAAAATAAACTCGATCCACACACAAACAACATCCATATACAAGCATAATCATAACATTCATTAAATAAAACCATTTCATATTCAAATGCATGAAATACTTATCTTTATCCAACGCAGATCCAAGCGACTAGTTGTGTAAGAGTGATTTTCCACCCAACTATAGGCACTCTGTCTAACATATACTCTTTCTACTGAGAGGCCACCCCCAAGTTGGGCTATGAGGCCACCAGGATAAAGGAAACACCTATAAGTTTCTCTCTCTCAGCCCACAACTCGTTCGGTACTCTATGCTTAGCCAAATTCTCCTACAGAGCCCTGCAGGAATCTTACCCAGTCCTCATGGCCTTGGATTCGACAATACCTTCTCCACACAACACCCTTCTTTGCTCAAGCATCCCCTTCATCGATCCACGGTTCTCTTGGGCGATCCATCTTGTTGGGTGCTTCCAGTGTGTGCATAGAAGGAGACCAACCTGCTATATGTTGTTGAAGAACCACCTATAGCCTTAATCCATGGCTTCTCAAGTATCTATGAACAATATAAATCAATGGGTAAGGGTTCCTAGCTTTCCCAACCTCTATTGTCACGTCCCCTACCGTCATCCCGACTGCATAAGGAACATGAAACACAACAGGGGGGTGTCTATTCTCCCCCACAACCATATGACAAAATTTACAATACAAAAATAAATGCACAATTAAATTATACAGCAAAATAATTAAAATATTTTAACACACAGATAAAGTAGAATGCATAAGCATGTTTCTCCCAGCTTGAAGGGTGAAACAAAATGCAGATAATTAATCCCCTTCTCATGCTATGCACAGGATTTATGCTTATTAACTTAAGATAATCATTTCATTCAATTAAAAAAATAGTCACTAATTAACACATTGTAGAATACGGAATGGACATAATTCAAACCACAGAGAATACTTATCTTTAAGGTGAAACGGTCCAAACAACTGGCTATGTGAGAGCAATGTTCCACCCAACCATAGGTCCCTGTCTAGCCTATATTCTTTCAGCTGAGAGACCACCCCCGAGCTGGGATGTGTATCCACTAAGGAGGAACTAAACAGGCTCACTCACAGCGATGGTTTCACACAAACAGTCATGCTAAGACAACACACAATTGGGTTTATCAAGCATTTCCAACCTCTGTTCTATCTTCTTCTCTATCATCCACCCTTAGATTTTCTCAGTTCTGTCACCAAATAAATTTGTCCCGTAACTGGATTTTTGGGATATAAAATCGGGGTTTTCCTATGTATTTCTGGGCATCTAACACTCTCAAATTCGCCCCAAGGTTCAGGTCTATGGATCCCCCATTGGATTTCACTGTCCACACAAGTTTCTGGGCATTTTTGGCACTTCAAAACGTGGCTTTTCTCATAGTTGCGATTTTTGGTTTTTCTCACTGTTGGGCATGTGTAATCAATGAAAATTGAAGCTTGGATCTTCAACAATGGAATGGGAATGAGGAAGAACGAATTCCCTTGCGGTAGAGTGACTTGTGGGTGAAGGAAACAAATCCCATACATGCCATACGAATTTCTAGGCTGCCCATGCTCCATTGAAGCCATGGACTGATTTCTTCAACTACTTCCTTGCAACAGAATTAAATGTCAACAAGAAAATTCAAATGGGTTCACAAGATGAAATTTGGAAGCATATGGTTCAACCCCACAATCCCCCTCACCACTCCCTAGTGGATACACATGGCCCCCTCTTATTAGTTGCTTCCTAGCCAGTTTTTTTGGTATTTATTGCATGATGTTTATTTACATCATTTTTACAATTTTCATGGCTTAATAGCACATGGATAACATAATCTCTAATACTTGCCTTTTTAACTAAAAATCTGAGCATCCACTAGCGGGGCCTTGGCCTTGAGCTCCACACTAGGAAAACATACGTCACATGTATACAATATTTACATTAAAATCAAATATATCCTAAGGGTCAAAATGGGGGTATTACAATCCCCTCCCCCTTAGAATAACATCGTCCTCGGTGTTCCAATACTTAGGAATACATATACAATTTACACATGTCCAAAATTTTCAAAAATTTTGTAGGTTTGCGCTACATTATATCCTTTACTTTGAACTTTTAGGACCAAATCCTTTGGCTTCCACAAGCTGCTCTTACTGGTTCTGATATCCCAGCTCGTACACAAGTCTGAAACCTTCAGGGCTACTATCCCTCTTGTTGTTTATTGTTGGGCACTTGCGGAAGAGATGATTCCTCCACATTCCCAACATTTCAATGGTTGTGTATTCTTTTCCTGCTCAATTTCTTTTGAATCTTTCCGCCTGGAACGTTTCTTAGTGGACTAATTGGATGAATGCATCCTCCTTGATCCATTATCCTTTACTCGGTTGATTGTTTCCATAATGCTTTTTACCTGCCTTTGCAGACAAACAGAGTCCTGCAAAACCTTGTGGTTCATCTCATTTTGCTGCTTTTGTAGCTTGAGCATTTCTCCAAAATTCTCTTGGGTCTTGGCGATTGTTTGGAGAGGGTTTTCATCCAAATCAAATAGCTTTTGGTATGTTTCCATAGTCAATGTGCACATCTGACCACACTTTGCTTACTAGCAACACTTGCTTGTAACAGTTGCAACCAATTGATTCAAGTTTCACCTGTGAAATTCATTATTACAAATCTTGTTAGTCCAAGCATAACATAAACATTAAAAAAAATTAGTCAATTATTTTCCCAATTGACATGGAGAGCCCATGCTCCATTCATGAGACTTCCACACTTTTAATGCTTTCCCAACATACACATGAACACATTCATGTTCATCCTTTCTCAGGGAATTAACTATTTCAGCATTCACAATTTATTTCAAGCAAATAAACACAATCAACTCCTAGTCATAACATGGATTCAACAATTTTCCGTTGCTAAGATGCATCAATCAAAAGGGAAGAGAAGAGTAAGAGTTTCCCCCTCTTAGTCTTGTTCCAATCCAGAGCCACACCATCTATGTGGTTCTATGCTCCTTAGCCTCTTTCACTTCAATGTGAATGCTTGACTTTCCCTTTCTTGTTTTGGCTATGACACTTAGTTTCTAAGGTTTGTCCAAGGCTTTCTCCATCAGGGAATCCCCTCCCCATGTTTTGTCCACAGAACCTTTGGCTTCTAGGACCCACACATGTCCACTAACACCATTCTTTTCATTTCTGCTCATACTGAGATTTCTAGGACAGCCACATGTCCAAATGCATCCTTAGGATGCCTTCAAAGCTTCTTGCTTCCTGCAATGACCCAAATTTCCAACATAGAAACAATAGTGTATCTTGGTTGTCATAAGATTGTTCATGAAATTTTCATTATCCAAATAAGAAATGAATGAGAATTAAATACTTATATGTATTGGACATTTCCTCTCCAGTCCATAGGGTACTGCTTTACTTTACAAGCCTTGGGATCACCTATGGAATTGGATGTTGGCTAGCTCACAGGCTACTCCATGCCATCCAAACAGTCAATTTTGAGCTAGTACTCCGACTGGAAGGGAAATTCACCACGACCATTTCTAGGTCAAGGATCTACTATGGAGCCATAGGCATATAACATCCCTTCACCAATACCTCCACAGCCTCCACAACATCCAAGTAACTAATGCCAAACCAATACACCGAATGGGTTTATTAGGAGTACAACAACCCTTCATCAAAACCTCCAAAACATCCTTTCATACACATCAACCCTTCCACCACAACCCCTCACAACAACCTCTTTACTTTGCTTCCTTAGTGTGCAGCACCAATTGCATCTATTCGGGTTCACAACACAAGATGGATAAGCAAGCCCATCAGTATTGTTGTTCCAAAATTGCAAGCATATTTCATAACATTCACTATCAAATATTGAAACACCAGGAATGCGTCCATTCTCTTAGGGTGTAGTCATTATTGACAATCTTGTCATAACCCGACATCAGAAAAGTGTGCACTCCTTTCCGATGTGAGCCGTGTAGGCCCTAATCATACTCAAGCAGTCTGCCATAATGGAAATAAAATCAAAACATGCGCTACATATTGATTCTAACAATTGGACATGCATATTCTTAGCTAGGTTCACAAAACACTTATCCATTTGCAGATGTAGTATTTCTCCGTTAATGAGGAATGGGGGCTCCCTTCTCTGAGTTAATAGTCCATCGATTTTCCACCCCAATCGTTTTCACGCTCCATAACCCACATATGCCCTCTTGGCATAATCTTACCATATCACTCACATGGTTGACCAACATGCAGTGCAGATGGGAGATCCTCATACTGTTTGGATCTTGTAAGTGGAATCACTTATCCCATTATGGTCTTGTGTCTGCTGCCATACATGAACATCCACTTTACAACATGTCCTCCTAACACAATTCATATAAGCCAAATAGTTATTAGTCATTTATTATCAAAATTCCAAATCTGAGATTTACAAATCTGTAGTTTACAATTCTTCTTTATAACAAAACTTAGAGTTTGCAACCATGAGATTCCTTCTCATAAGCTCTAAATCAAAATTTCCAAATCCTATAGAAATCAGATTTCACACATGTGATATCCTCCTCATAATATTTGGCTATTGCACATGGTAGATTTCAACCTTTATTGTGGTCTTAGCCACATTTCCATGTCCAATACAATCCTACTTGTGGTCTGTATCTTCGATCATCCAAACAAACGGTGAGTGTTCATGCATACAATATTTTTATTGCAACCTTTACAAAAATCATTAAAGTGATCTCCAGAAGTATAATACACCATAATTCAAACACTCTCAGTTGTTAACATTTCAAATGCAATGAAATGTATAGGCTTATGTTATATGCACCCTTATCACAATAAAATTACAAGTCACCATCACACCATCTATGCAATCAAATTAAAGCCTTTAAATGCTCATTACTTCCTAGCCATATCATTTATACGACTCTGTCCTTCCAACAGAGCACTCTGGCAGCCCAACAAACATGACTACCTTCATGCAAACCTTCCCTTGCATTCATAGCAGCTCATGAATTGATCTCAGAATTATCATCAATTCATGATTCCATCTATTGTTTAATTGTAGTGAAACATATACATATATCACAATCATGCATGCACACAATGCATCTCATCGGGTGTAATTACACACATGCATGCACATTCACAACACTTACTCAAACTTTTCATATGTATTCACTCAATGCATAACTACAAGATTTTCGAAATATTTTAATGTACATTTACTCAATGCACCCAATGCATTACAGCATTGATCTAAGACATCTTGGTGCCTGCACAGGTTCCTTATTATGGTAAGTTGGACATTCTAGCTAATGCTTCAACACCATACCCAACCATCTCCCAAATTCACTTGGTTAACTTATATGGATTCCTTCCTTCTCCACCCAAACAACACATCAAGGGTTTCCTCACTCCTTGTTTGTTGACAAGAGGTTTCATCCAAATTAACACCAATAGGGATTTCATGGTATACTTGTTGAGCACCATAGCATTATCATTCCAACCACATTATGGCATTAACCATGACTATCTCATATAGAATACGTTACCATAATCAAGACCATCGGTCCTCACTTGCTTTGGTTATTAAACTCATAACCAACATACACCTGGCATGATATATTTTTATATGAATGCAATCTAAATTTCTAAACAGTCACATGGAATGGCCTCTTGCCTTCACCACTCCATTCTCCACCATAATATGGCAGTATGGCATTCACATGAATGCATTCAACCTTATAGATATACCATTTTAGGATTACTAAATATGGTGGCAATCATCATAATTAAACTATTACCTGCATGGCTCCCATTTACACCTTTGATGTTACCTAATCAGTTGGTCTCTTACAGAGGATTACAAAATTCTTCCACCAACTCCTTGATCATGGATTCGTTGCCCTAACATTTTCTTCATAAGGTTGTTAGTCACATGCAACAACTTCATCAACATCTTTAGCCATGCTTCTATTGTCTTTGGTCCTACAACCAAATCCAATACCAATAGTGATTATCAACCACAATATTTACCATTAAGGGTTCATTGCATATGTAAAACCTTACCACTTTTACCAATATGTAATATCATATGTGTGCACAAACATCTGCTCATGCACTGTGCAATGTTCATTAATATTCCAACCAATGCATATTCATGCCATCCATCTATTCTCTTGTATTTTTAGCTTTCCCATGCCATAATTTTCTGTACATCAAACTCATAAAATATAAATAGAGCAGCAAAACAGGGGTTAAGGAATCCTCCCTTTCCAATCCCTCATCACCGCATGGGATTCCTCTTCCACGTCATAGTTGGTCTGATTTCATGGCCTCTAGAAAACACACAAGGAATCATTAGCTATGATTTTCTCAACAAGGAGCAATTCAATACATATACTCATGCATAATATTCCTCCTTGCTAATTTCTAGGTATGCAATTCTAGAAATTTCCCATATTGACAACAAATTTTTTTTGTCTAGCACTTTTCTGCTTTAAATATCTATGATACATGAAAACCTCATTCAAATTCTAGTTATGCACCATTGTTTCCTGCTGGATAAGTTTTCCACTACCTATCCTCGTGCTTCATTCCGACTTTGGGTGTGGAAATTACATTACTTGAAAAATGACATTTTTTACCAAAATTCTGCACTTTTTACACGTGTGTATTTTATTCTGAAATGCCAACTTCAGCCACTTGTAGAAGCAAATTTATGAATAATCATGAAAACTTTTCTACTGAGAGAAGTTATTCCATATAACAAGGAACACTCAGAAACTTTCAGATCCCTATTCCGATGTACCAGTCAACTTCTATAAAATTCTAGGTTTGACTATTTTTAACTTTCCACTTTTTCCAAAATTTCAAAATTTTGGCCAAAAATGGCTATCTTCCAAACTGTGCATTTCTGGAAAATATTTGTCTAACGGAAATTGTATGTTTTAATGAGAAGATGAAATGTCAAGTTCAGTGGATTTCTTGAATCCAACATTTGGGGTCACTTCCATGTCCTGCAAGCTTTTCAAAATTCTGAAAACGTGGCCTGGAATAGTGCTTTTTGGCCTTCTCGCACACCTTGTAGGTCATTCAGGATTTCAAAAAACCTATGAACACACTAGGAAATATTTCTAGTTGGGAAGGAATGAAAAATAATATCCATACTTTTGTGACTGAATGTGACACATGTCAAAGGAACATGTGTGAGACAATGAATACTCTAAGTCCATTGCAACCATTGTCAATACCAACCATTATTTGGATCAACTTCTCCATGGATTTTATAGTAGGTCTTCCAAAACCAGGAAACAAACCAATGATTATGGTGGTAGGTGATTGCATTTCCAAATATGCTCAAAGTTTGTGCCCTACAACACTCCTTTACACCAATAAGCATTGCCCAAGTTTTTTGGATCAAAATTTTAATCTCCATGGTATACCCACTAGTTCTATTGTGTTTGACAGGGATCCCACATTCCCCAAAAAATTTGGGCAAGTGTTTTTTAACTATGGGGCACCTAGTTTAAAATGATCACAGCTTATCATCCCCAAATAGATGGCTAGATAGAAGCAATCAAAAAGTGTCTAGAAACCTATTTGAGATGGTTTTCCTTTGAAAGGAAAAACCAGTGGGTGCAATGGTTACCTTTGGAAAAATGGTGGTATAATACCACTTATAATGTTGCTACAAAAATTTACTCCAAAAGAAGCCATATATGAGGAACAACCACCTTTAGTAGTTGCATATATACCGAGGACCTCAATGGTGCATGTTGTGGATAGCATGCTTCACAATCATGAATCCATTTTACACACTGTTAACACCTAAAAAGTGCTCACTAGCTCATTCCCTTACTCACATGACCCATTTGTCCACTTTTCCACCATCTGAGCCTCTGAAACCAACAAAAGGTCACCAAAAGACCTTGGTACACCCCTTTTTCCATTAAAAAAGATTATTTTTCCAAGAAAATCATAAAAAACCCTCAAAAAGGGTCCAAATTCCCAAAAATATTAAAAAGGGAATTAAAATATTATTTTTATTCAAAAAAGGAAAAAGGAGGGAAAAGAACCTAAACCATGTTGGTCAATACCATTGGTTTCCACAAAACCACAAATGGTATTCCTCACCACCAAAACCTATAAAAAGGTGGTAGGGGCTCCTCATTTCATATCCTTCCATTATCTCATCCTTATGCTGCTGAAATCTCCCCTGAGCACTTTTAGCCATTGAAGCAACCTTGGAGAAAGAGACCTATTGGAGTTTGGAGCTACTCATCTTGGGAGTTGCTCAACATCAACCTTCACCATTGAAGGTAATATCGCAAGCACTTGCTTGCCCCCCACTTTTCAATACAAAATTTATTTCTTATGTTTCTTGTTCTTGATTTTGAAATATTTACATTATTTGCTTAGATTCTTGTTTAGATCCATGAAAAGTATTGTTTATTTAGTTTATTGCTTTTATTTCTATTGAAACTGCTACTACTAGTTAGTAGGTGCCCATAGCACTAAGCTTGGTTGCAAAACCGAGCCAACAGTTTTGGCGACTCCGCTTTGGTTTGAACTTTAGATCTCTAGCATTGCCATTAAATCTTAGTTTTTATGAGTTTTTAACCATTAGATCCATAGATCTGCCATCTTAGACAGCAGATCCATTGCTGTTCTGAGATTTGGCCCCAAAAAACAGCCCTAAATTTTAAATTTTCGAGTTCGTTTCTCGTTTTCCGTGCACGGCTTCCGCCTCGCGGCTTTTTGCCAGACAGTCGCGCGGTCCATCGCGACTTTTCTGCATTTTTCCGCGCGGTCCATCGCGGCCTTTTTCCAGACAGTCGCGCGGTCCATCGCGACTGTTCTGTGTTTTTCCGCGCTGCACACCGCGGCTTCGCGGCCTTTTTCCGCGCTGTCCATCGCGACTGTGCGCCCAAAACCTGCGCGGTCCATCGCGACTGTGCGCCCAAAACCTGCGCGGTCCATCGCGACTGTGCGCCCTAAACCTGCGCGGTCCATCGCGACTGTGCGTCCAAAACCCGCGCGGTCCATCGCGATTTTATAGTAGGTCTTCCAAAACCAGGAAACAAACCAATGATTATGGTGGTAGGTGATTGCATTTCCAAATATGCTCAAAGTTTGTGCCCTACAACACTCCTTTACACCAATAAGCATTGCCCAAGTTTTTTGGATCAAAATTTTAATCTCCATGGTATACCCACTAGTTCTATTGTGTTTGACAGGGATCCCACATTCCCCAAAAAATTTGGGCAAGTGTTTTTTAACTATGGGGCACCTAGTTTAAAATGATCACAGCTTATCATCCCCAAATAGATGGCTAGATAGAAGCAATCAAAAAGTGTCTAGAAACCTATTTGAGATGGTTTTCCTTTGAAAGGAAAAACCAGTGGGTGCAATGGTTACCTTTGGAAAAATGGTGGTATAATACCACTTATAATGTTGCTACAAAAATTTACTCCAAAAGAAGCCATATATGAGGAACAACCACCTTTAGTAGTTGCATATATACCGAGGACCTCAATGGTGCATGTTGTGGATAGCATGCTTCACAATCATGAATCCATTTTACACACACTTAATGAAAATTTGTTTATGGATCAAAATCACATCAAGCAATATGCAGAACAAGATCACTCATAACATTCCTTTGAATAAGTGGATGTAGTGTACCTTCATACAAATTAATAAACTTAGGGTTTGCTTATCTAAATGTGCATTAAGGATGGTAGTGGTGTATTACACAATTTTTTACGCTAATAGACCATATCAACAATAATCCCTTCAATTCATGTATGCAGTGAAATTTTTTGGAATTCCTCTAGACAACATGAAATATGCTTTTAGGGTTTAAAGGCATAGTCTAGATAAAAACTCCTTGATACAATATAACATAGATTTAAGTTCTTCATGCTGGTAAAATACGGGGAGTGATAATGCACCTCATCACACATTTTCATGATTATGTCAGTTAAAGATAATTGAATTTGTGCCTTCAACAAAACATATTAAATTGGGATACATTCTAACATTGCTTCAGAGGAATATTAATATCTCATCTTGATAGTCACACAACGTATCACATACTTTAGGTTCTTCTTACTCCTTAAAAGGTCATATTTAGGGTTTTAAGGTTAGTGATCCCAGTATCATGCATGAAACATTTCATGGATTTCTTATAAGAGTTAATCCATACTCATGGGGGTTATGACATCATTTATAAATTATTCTTTCTCCTGCATGCCTCTCGCTTCAAAGTAATCATGTTCAAGATTGTTTATAGGGATCTCAAATAACATTAAAAAAATTCCACTAACGTTGAATAAAGAATGGTGTAATTTATCATATACAAGTGTAAAATAATTTAAAACAATTATGGAATCCATCCATGTCAACCATACCATAATTAGGCATTGCATTCTCATGTGATAAGGGGGGTAAGGGGATTGAGTCCTTTCTCCCTGCAAAGAGATCAATTGTAATTGAAAATCATGCTACAAGTCAATATTTAGTAGAGATATAAATCCCCTTTAATTGTTCAAGACATCCATGAACTGATCCAAATTCTCAATCATACACAACAACCAAAATTTAGTAGGGATGGGGGATTTGAGTAATCCCTTTCCAAGGAGGCTAACAAAGTAATCTAAGTGAATTATATATTATTTAATAATAAATATAATTTCAAATGATAATTCATTCCGTAGGTGCATCACAACCTCCTTGGGCTTATTATTAGGTTTCTCCTTCATTCAAACCCTTAAATCCTCGAAATATCAAAATAGGCCCAAAAAAGCACCTATAGGGCATTGTCTCACTTGTTATAATGGATAGTCATGGACAAGAATCCTTGCTCACATTTTTTATGAAGCAAAGGTGTGAGACTTACGAGTTTCATAAAGGAAAGGTGCGAGCACAATCTAAAATGCTAAGAAAACTCATGAAAAATTTCCCTACTGAACAATCAATATCTCTTAAATGAAAAACGAGGTAAATTTGATATTTTTGGTGAGAATTTTCACATTCTATCTAGTACCTATATACCAAATTTCACATCTACCCACTTTGTATATTGGTTGATATAGTCCACTCTTTATAGGGTGATCTTCACATTCCTAAAATGTTCAAAACAGAGGAATTTTTCCCTTTTTAAAGCTACATGAGTTCTTCCACTTTAAACCACTGATTGGGGGTTGATTAATCAAAGTTTTAAATAGATATGAATAATCTCAAATCTTAAAATAAATTTCATGCAAAAAATCATATTCATGTGCATTTAGAAGGCATCTAGGATGGGAAGGCACCCCTACAAGAAATAGGTCCCATATTTACAATCTTTTTAAAATAACACTTGTTAAAAACTTGATAAGAAGTACCATGGGGACCATAAATTCTAGAAATAAATCTTAAAAGGACATGGAAATTATTCTCTTGCGCAATCTTTCATTAAACATATTTCAAGAAAGAATGTCCAAAACTTTACCATATAAATTTTGCTCATGACTTAATCAAATTCAATATGCATCATCTACTTGAATTGTTCATTTAAATTCTCATGATAATTATATAATTTCACTCATCATTCTACAATATTAAGTTCATAAACAGAAGGTAAGAGAGAGTACACTTATCTTTTTCGAGACGAATCTCTGAGGCAACTGATTATGGGGGAATTGATTTCCTCCCAACTATTGGTTAGTTCAATGTAGAATTTCATCCCTATGTTAGGCTATGAGACCACCAAGGAAAATATTATTGACAAGGATTCCAAAACCCCTCTTCTCTTCTTTAAAAGCTTCCAAGATACCAAACAAGCAAGTCACTATTGATTCTTTGTTCAATCTCTCAACTAGAAAAACTTTTTCCTCTCAACCCTTTCTCCATACAACACAATGAGTCATCCTTTCTCTACTCTTCAATACCTTAGGTATGCCCTTCCTCTCTGTGCTCTTCAATATGGGCAATGTGAGTCCAATACACTATCTACTTCCATATTCATTTCCAACATTATGAAGCTTTGTGGATAGAGATTATATGGTTCTTTAGACAACCTAATAGGCCAATAATATTTAGGTATTTTAAATGGTATGTAGCTTCTCTCCATTTCTATCTAATCTCACTCAACAACCCTTCTATCATCTCCCCATGGTTCATCTGAGAGTTGGTCTAAGTTTTCTTCCTTCAAACCCTTGTTTTCTTTTTAAGAACCCATCTTTTTCCAAGCTCCTCTCTCTCCATTCGAATTTTCATCCATGAACTAAATAAATGAGCGAGAGGGAGAGTCTTTCCTCCACAAATTTCTTAGTTCCCCAAAGCTATGAGGTATTTACTACAAAATATAATTTAGGAACTTTAACATATATTACTAAGTTATCATATTCATATTTTCTTTGTCACTTAATTAAGTTCTTAATCTAATTTAACACAAACTTGAGTATAGGTGAAAATAGGAAAACCAAAAGGAGGTTTATGCATAGGGTAAGGCATCATCATAATGCAAAGATCATTCTCCCATTGGACCCCCTTACTTTTCCCTTTGGTTTACTCATAGCCCCATCGATGTCCTCCCCTCTAGTTAGCCTTGGAACCTATCATCAACATTATAATGATCATGTTTGTTAGAGATCAAAGTCATCATGGAAACTACATAATGGTGTTGAGAAAAACATAGTAAATGAAAGCATAATTACAATATAAACAAGGTCAATTTCAAAGGTTTGAGACCTAGGTATTACACTCCCCTCCCCTTGGAATAACATTGTCCTTAGTGTTCTCTTATTTCTAGAAAGGTTCCATATTTTTATTTCCAATCAGCACTTGCAACGCCTTGCTCTTCAAGGCCACTTTGTCTTGCAGCTAGCTATCTTGGTGTTGGGCCTGGCCCAAATGGGGCATTTTTGAACAAAAAGAATTTTGAGAACTACGGAGCTAAGAGTAGTTAAGTTTGAACAATTTTGGGATAAGTTTTGGTATGATGTGAAGTTGCGCGCAGCATAGTGGCGAAGGAGCTGCGAGGTCGGTGTTGTGAGGAGTACAGCACCGCGATGTGCCACGTCGACGGAGATCCAACTAAGAAGAGCATGGACGGATGAAGACAGCTATTTTGGTTAGGTCACAGAAGACCTATTTTTGGAAAAGATCGTCGATAACCACCAAGCAGTGGGTAGGTGCAAATCGGAGGTAGGTGACTGATCACAACAAATAGAAGACTACTCGAACCAGTCATCTAAGGTCATGAAAGAAGGAACAGCTCGGTAGAAGTAACCTGTTGGCGTGCGCATGACAGAAGATCCACTGCCAGATATCAGTAGTCCGGTTTTGGGAAAACCATGATAGTTTTGTAAACCCAAGGGTTCTGCCTTCGAAAATGTAAAGACATGACCTACGGGTCTTGATCTATAAATAAGGCAATGTTGTAAAGGAAAAGGGTTAACTCTTCATTTTGTTGATTAGTATTGAATATTGTTAGATCTGTGAGGTTGAAGCATTGTAAAGGCTCTGCAGCTGAGTGCGTGGAGACCTAATCTTGAGAGAGAGAGAAGAGCATCTGTAGCTGAGTGCGCAGATGAAAGAACTGTTGTACCCTTTCCTAAAATAATAAACAACAGTTCTTGTGGACGTAGCTTCCCATCCGGGGAAGTGAACCACGTTAAACCTTGTGTTATGTGATTGCTGTGTATGATTACCATTAATGTTAATTAAATTACTTACAGTGCATGCATAGAGTTATTGTTATCTGATATGTGTTTACTTTTATCTATATTCACCACGAAAAGGATGGAATAAGATGTTAGTAGTTCACGTATGGATGAATTTTAGCAGGCAAACACCTATAAGTCCTCGAATGAATGGATCGATGAGATAACCACACAGTTAATTGTTAAGGTTGAATCGCGGTATCAAAGCACACAACGCCGCGCATCTCACTCGTCGGTATAAATTATGATGTTTATTGATCTAAGTAATGATGAACGATTAAGGATTATCCAACAAATAGAAACGATTGGATCCCATAAATGACTGCGCGGTATTCAACGTAGGGTAGAAGACCTTGCGCAATCACTAAACGTAGTTGCGTAGTCTTCCACCACGCTGCAAATTAATCAGTTGAATCACTCGCATAACAAGGTTGTGGAAACCTACTTCTGCAACCACCCCCTCAACTTCACCTCGGGTGAGACCTCAGGCTGCTTGCAGTCTGTTGCCAAAAGGGCCGGTGAATAGGGGTTTTGTTGGTATCTTGTACCACGAAGAACCTAGGTCTACATTGGAAAACCTCTAGAACAGTGTTGCGACCAACAAATGGTTTCGTTGCCGCACTAAGACCAGTGATGCGATAGTGTATTCAAAAAAGTAATGTCCGACAGTTGGCATCCAGAAAAGAAAGAGATCTGGGCTTGGTGCAATAAGATCGAAAGAGATTTTGCAAAGAAAGAAAACAGACATGCACGTCTATCTAACGTACAGTGGTTGAATAGATACTTGTGGAGGGACATCCACAAAATTTTTTGGGCTTCATTTCCAAATGAGCTACATGAGTGGATATCGCGCCTAGAAGAAAGAAAAAAATGTTCCCAAGGCGGAGAACCTACAGACTGGAGTCCGGAGCTTACTGACCAGCTCAAAGCTATAGATATCCCACTATCACGAGCAGTTGACTTTTGGGTTGATAGCATACTAGAAGGATTTGTGACTGAATTTGTTGTCGATACACTGAATTCCTACAACCAAGCTGAGGCATACTTTTTTCGAAGGATTCAGAGGTAAGTTCCTGAAAAACCTCAGTCTATACATTAAAATGATTTTAACTGAGAAAGGTGTTTTACGAATGCAACAATAGTTCTAAATCTGTCATGGTAGAGAATACATACATTGATTCTGATGAAGAAAACCATACTTTGAGAATTGGAAAGAGATACAAGCTTACTAACGAGAAGAAACCCACATCATCTCGAAACCGTATAGATACCGAAATTCCATGTGATCTCAATAATATGAACACTCAGTTATCAGCCACAATCCAGTGTATTACACCTTAGAATCAATCAGTCCAGAACCCACCCTCTGCGAGTGTTGCGCAGCCCATCCCACAAATTAGTAATACTAGTAACACCATAGGACCAAGTGCTCACAGCACTATGACTCAGCCGATTCCGCATAATACTATTCCTAGCATAATCCAATAACCTATGTCTACTTTTGTCACAGGGAATCAGTCCCAGAACAATACACAATCCGGATGGAGAATGACAGATAACTATATAAAACTGTCGATATTCAAAGGAACGGGTTAGGAAGACCCTGATCAGCACTGGTTTCTATGCGAAGCCGTGTGGAGTGTTAAGCAAGTGACATATGATGCTATAAAGAGAGCGCAGCTCATAAATACTTTTAGAGACAGAGCATTGCATTGGTTTATGAAGTATTCTCAAGCACAACCAAGAACCTTAGCAGACATCAAGACCGTGATTACAGCAGAGTTTAAAAATCCCAAATCAAAATCACAGTGCATAACAGAGTTGAAAGAAATCAAGCAGAAACCTATTGAATCGGTATGGGAATTCGACTAAAAATTCAAAACATTGTTGGACCAAGTGAGCTTTGTTATAGCTCCACAACAACATCAAGAATGGTTCATTGCTGCATTGTTGCCCCATATCAGACAACCACTGATGCAACAGAAGGTTGTATCTCAGGATGAGGCCTTGGAGATCGCAATGAAATTGGAAGCCTCACCAATTGGAGAAAGTAGTTCTGGGATGATACAGATCCAAAACCAATTGGCTACCTTGACATTAGAATTACAAGGTATGAAAAATGGAAAAGAACGGATACATGAACAAAGACATGAAGTTTGGTGCACAGGATGCAAAGGAGAGGGCCACACTAGAGAACACTACACCTTATTTCAAGAATATCTTAATAGTGGCGCACCAAACCCAATAAATATGAATCAGAACCAAGCACCATGGTGTGAAATTTGTAGAAGCAGAGGACATAGGCCTGAGGACTACTACCTGATACAAAAATATGTAAAGACACCTAAAAACTTATACTGTAATTTTTGTAAGTTAGTTGGACATGATGAGTCCAACTGTCGCGCTTATGAACTGATGAATGAAAGAAAGCGAGATATGGAATCAATGCGAGGTGCTGGAATGTACCGCGTCCAAGAGGAAAATCAACCAAACCAAGAGAACACCCATTATGATCAGGGAGGATATAGAGGCCGCGGTGGTGGATATCGCGGGAGAGGAAGAAATACTAGTCAAAATCAAGGAAGAGGACGAGGCCAGGTCATATGCTATAACTGTGGTCATCCAGGTCATGTATCAAGAGAATGTAATAATCCATGCACCACATGCAACTATTGTAAATCATTTGATCATGTCATTGAAGATTTCCCAATGCTTGAAGTAGAAATGCAGAAGCGGAGAAGAACGGAAACACCGAACCCTAACATCTAGTTGATAGCATCAGAGAGCAGACCTACAGGTCAGAGCATCAATGCAGTAACGCGAAGTGGCGTTGATATAGGAAAAGACAAAAGCGCAGAAGCCTCGACTTCTAGAACAACTGATCCTAAGAAGAACCCTGGAGAAACAGTATGAATTAGAAAAGCTCCTGGGAAAGCACCTCCATTGAAATTACAGAAAAATAAAGAAATATTTAACGAAGCGCGGGACATGTTTAAACAACTACCACCTAGTTCACCAAGGATCCCGTTGTACAGTCAAGAACCACAAATACAAGATATGCCACTAGCATATGATTAGACACGCGCTGCACCAGATACATCTATTTTTGTTGCACAGTTTTTACAAATCTTCATCAAGTTATTAAAAAATAAAGACACTCTTATGGAATTTGAAAAACTAATAAATCAGTACGAATCATGCAGTAAGAAAGGAATAGCACATGGCGCAGTACATAACATTAGGAGTCCCAAAAGAACTGGCAGGGAAATGCGGTTCACTGCACAGATAGGAGATTACGAGTTGGACGAGACCATTCTTGATCTCTAATCTGAAGTAAATGTCTTGACCAAGCAGACATGGCAAGCGATGGGAAAACCAAAGTTATAGTGGTCACCTATACAATTAAGAATGGCTAATCAAGGCATAGTTATACCGTTGGGAAGGTTAACCAATACCATTGTCAACATTGATGGAGTGCGAAGCTATGTAGACTTCGAAGTAATTGAAATTGTGGATGATAGCAATCCTTATCTAGCACTGCTGGGCATCGATTGGGCAATGATGAATTCCACCGTCATCAATCTGAAGACAATGAAAATGATATTTGAAGGCAATGACATAAGGGTTGTCACACCATTGGATCCTTCACAGGGGGAGCGATATGTTGAACCTATTCAAGAAGAGTACAGAGCTCAAGACCTTGACCGTATCTATAAAATGACAACAAATGCTGCGGATTATACTCATCCTACTACAGATGGAACGCTCAGCTGGCGCTGCGATAGTTCTTGCATCTCAGACTCTGACGCAGGATTAGAAAATTGGCAACACAGAATGCATGAAGTATCTACCAGGAGATGCACGAAAATTACAAAGTCATTCCGCTAGATCGGAAAATAGGTAAGTCCAATACCCACTTATGATGGTACAACTAACGTCTATTCATTTATCAAAGAATACACTGCAGCAGTTGCAGATGAACATTGCATCTCAGCATTAGACATGGCACTCCGCGAGACACTTGCTAGATGGTTGACCACACATAAAAATACATTGACAACCTGAGACAAGTGCAGAATCAAACTACATATCAGATTCGCTGATAAGGTAACACTACCATTTGAGAAATATAATGGCCAGACAGATACAAAGGATCATATTGGAGCATGTGCAAAAGCGTGGGAAGAAAGACCACAAATAGAATGGGTACATATCTTTGTGCATACGTTGGAGAAGCCTATTCCAAATAAATGGTACCTAGAGGAGGAGCTGTGCAGAGGAACAGCGGATTGTTCTGTCCTTACTGCGAATTTCCAAAAGGACTTTAGCTTTGAAGACGACCATCCGACTATCCAAGACGCGCTGCAGCTTATCAAGGACAAGATATTTACACCGGATTCCATGGAGGAAAACATAACATCATAAGATTTTTTTGAAGCAAACAACGTACTTGCGAGTCTACAACCAGATTGGATAGAACGAGTAGAGCAAATCATGGGCTGCTATAACTTAGCTGAAAAATATGAAGATAAGGAAGACAGCGATGAGGAGGACCCACGCAATATAAAGATCCCCTGAATCTGAAGGAATGCGCGAAGTAGGACCTCTATTAGAGATTCCTGATATGAGTGGACCGGTCAAAACAAATAAAGTGAACATCAGTACTAGTGAAGAGATGAAGTTCATAGCAATAGGAGACTACTGGGATGATGATACAGTTGCGAAGATCGCATCTATATTACAGGAATATCAGGAAGTATTCCCGACGAAGTTCACAGAGATGAAAGGTATTCTAGGAGACTTAGGAGTGATGAGAATTCCTCTTAAACCTGGAGTGAAACCTATTAAACAAAGACCATATAGATTGAATCTGCGCTACAAAGAACGAGTTAAGGCAGAACTCGGTAAGATGCTCGATGCAGGAATCATTGATCCGGTTGAAGAATCTGAATGGATAAGCCCGATGGTCATCCAAGACAAGAAAACAAAGGGTGAGATTAGGATCTATGTTGATCTCAGAAATTTGAATGATGCCTCTATGCATGATCCATTTCCTACACCTTTTACTGATGAAGTACTTGATAACGTTGGAGGGAATGAAGCATACTCTTTTACTGATGGATTTTCTAGATACCATCAGATAAAAATTGATCTAGCCGATAGGCACAAAACCATTTTTGCAACAGAATGGGGGTCGTTCCAGTATATAGTGATGCCTTTTGGTTTGAAGAATGCACCAACCATATTTTCAAGAGTGGTGAACGCAACATTTAAAGAATTCATCCACAAGTTTTTAGAATTTTACTTTGATGATTGGACCATTTTTGGGTTATTGAAGAACCATGCCGCGAACCAGAATGATGCTGGAAAAATGCAGACAGCATCAGATTTCATTGAATTTGAAGAAATGTATTTTATGTGTTCCATATGGGATTCTGTTGGGACATATCGTGTGTAAGCAAGGGTTGATGGTTGATCCTGCAAAGATAGCAGTTATTGTAAACTTGCCTACACCAAATTCAGTTTAACAATTGCGCACTACACTGGGGCATACCGGATACTACAGGAAATTCATAAAGGGGTATGCACAAATAACCGCAGCAATGGAGAAACTTTTAAAAAAGGATGCACCGTTCATTTCGAATGAGGACTGTGAGAAAGGATTCGACACATTGAAAGATAAAATGGTCATTGCGCCGATCCTAGTTTTTCCATACTGGGAAAAGCCATTTCACGTACATGTTGATGCTTCATGTATAGCATTGGGTATTATTCTTGCACCACTAGGAGAAGCAGGAATTGATCATCCCATTGCATTCTCAAGCAGAAAGTTGTCATCTGCTGAGAAAAACTATACCACTACTGAAAGAGAAGGATTTGCATGGTATATGCACTACAGAAGTTCAGACACTATTTGCTTGGTGCACACTTCTCAATGTTTACCAACCATTCTGCATTAAAATACCTCATCAATAAGCCAGTGTTAGGGGGTCGAATATGCAGATGGCTCTTACTCTTCCAAGAGTATGATTTTGAAATAATAGTTAAACCAGGAAGATTAAATTTAGGCCATGATCATCTATCAAGGATCGAGTGAGGAGAAGAACCTATGAATCTAGAAGACAATCTGCCAGATGCGCAATTGTTTGCTATACAGATTGCCGATGATTATTATCAGGATATCATTGACTTTCTAACTACCGGGTTTGCACCTACTGAATTCACTATGCAGCAAAAGAAGCAACTGGTAGTGCGAGCCGCATACTTCACCATTATCGTAGGACAGCTCTACAAGTTAGGACCTAATGAAGTGTTGCGAAGATGTGTATTAGAACATGAGAAGCCATTTATATTAGCTGATGCGCATTTAGGAGTCGCAGGAGGTCATTATGCGGGAAGGGCTATTGCGCAGAAGATATTGCGCATAGGGCTATGGTGGCCTACGATTCATAAGGACTCCAAAGAACATTGCCAAAACTGCGATGTCTGTCAGAGGACAAGGAAACCATCAAGAAGAGATGAAATTCCATTGAACCCTCAGCTGACCTTGCAGGCATTTGAAAAATGGGCAATGGATTTTGTGGGACCTATTAACCCACTAGGAAAAAGAACTGGTGCGAGATACATTATTACTGCAACTGACTACCTCACCAGATGAGCAGAATCAAAACTAGTCAAAGACTGTAACACAGCTACAGCTACACAGTTTATCTTTGAGAACATCCTTACACAATTAGGATGCCCAAAAATTTTGATGAGTGATCAAGGTACTCATTTCCTGAACAGAACTATTGAAGCTTTAACTGAAGATTTCTCCATCCATCATCAGCGCAGTACGCCTTATCACCCACAAGTGAATGGAACTGTTGAAGTATTTAATAAAGTACTTGAGAATGCGCTAACCAAGATATGCAACGTAAACTGTGATGATTGGGACCTGCGCATTCCATCTGTATTATGGGTGTACAGAACGACATGCATGAAATTAACTGGACATACACCTTTCAGATTGGCTTACGGACAGGAAGCAATAATGCCAATGGAGTACATTATCCCCAGCTTGAGAATAGCTGCATTTATAGGGATGGCATATCACGCAACACTAGAAGAAAGGTTGTTACACTTGGTTGGGTTGGAAGAAGAGCGCTTCATCGCGGGATTCCACCAACAAGTGCAGAAAGAAGGAAAAAAGCATGGCACGATCGCCACATCAAGAATAAGTCTTTTTAGGTAGGTGACATATTCTTCGTATATGATAGTAAATTCATGAAGTTTCCAGGGAAATTTAAAATACATTGGCTTGGACCATATACTGTAATAGATATTACTAACGATGGTGCAGTCCAGTTAGCTACTTTATCCGGTGATACATTACCCAACTTGATAAATGGAAGCAGACTAAAGCTTTATCGTGATAGTCCTGCTCCGCAGCATCCAGTATGACCGAAAAGAGGGAAAAGTTTCTAGGTGCCAATTATGTTCAGATTTGGGCACTAGAAACTGTGGAAAAGTCTGTACATAAACTTGTAGAGATAGATCTATACAGCGCGTAGCGTTGCTAAAACAAAACAACAACAAAAAATAAAAATAAAAAGGAAAAAGGAAAAAGCAATATTGCGTTGTTGCGACATTCAAAACGCAACAACTGGAAAGAAAAGAAATTATATACCGCGAAATCACTGCGCAGAACCAAAGATTGCATGCCGCGCAGTTCAACACAAGGCTCCAGAAAATAGCCGTTACAGTGTCGGTTGGGAATATAGCCGTTATACAGTAGTTTCCTATCGACCGCTCGGGCATTTAAAGCACAGATAGCCGTTCTGAGCAGAATTTTGAAAGACAAGACAGAAGAAGCAACTAGATTTGGCTAATGGATACCACCATTAAATTCTTATCTAGCCGTTCAAGGGCGCAAAGGAGTGTCCGTCGCACCTATAAATAACACTGCATATCGTCTCGCGGGCATATCAAACACTTAGAATTTTCTGCATATACTTTTGTATGAGCTAGTTTTCGTAATCTGTCTACAACCGTTGAGACTGTTTGCATGTCTAAGAGATTTTCATTTGAAGTAGAGTTCATGGTCGAAGAGATAGTGAGGTTGTTCCAACACGGAGGAATTGACGAGTTAATGAGAACCCCAAACAAGAAAGTCATCACTGAATCAGAACAAGGTCCAAGAAGATCACCAAGACATAGCCCCTCCGTGCAGGACAAAGGGAAAAATCCAGTAGCGCCGAGATCAAAACTACCAAAGACAAGTTCGGTAGGGCCAAATAAGCCCCTTGCCAATAAAGAAATACCTTTAACTATGACTCCAGACTATATCTCACCGCGTGCAGTGGATGCACCGGCCATTAGACTGCTGAAGAGTCCAAAGTATGAGATACCACTCTCACCGATATTGAAGCATGTTGAGGTGGACAAAAATCTATTGGGAAATATTCTAGAATGCAAATGGGAGGACTATGATCTTCTAGCAATACAGAAGGAGAAGCCAATCGAGTTGAAGTTCCCACAGTTCCATCCTGACAAATACATGTGCTGGAAGAAGAATGCAAAGGGCGACCTCACCTTGGTCACCAAGAGCTGGTTGTCCGAAGTAGCCAAGTCGAGACTGCTCAACCTGCTCAGGCTCCCACATTTCGACAGATCACCAGAGCTCAACGCGGTGGTGCGAACTCTTATGGCTTGCATCCACCAGGGATATTTATGGCTAGACCAGAATATCGACCTGACAATTGACTTAATCCACCGTATAACTGGATTAAGCAAAAGGGGAGAAGACCCAAGGAAGTTCTTCCAGGGAAAGACAAAGGATAAAGAGGTAGTCGCATTGATGAAGCAAACTCAATCTGTGGCCAAAGGGAAGCGAGTCTTCTAGACGGATGACATAAAGGACCAAGAAATAAGGTTTGTCACGCAGTTGTTAGCAGGAAAAATTTTAAGATAGTGCAGACCATTAGAAGTAAACGCAGGCACAGTACTACTTGGCACTGCAGCTGCTGAGGGACAAGAATTCAATTGGTGCCAATATCTATTAAATGAGTTCCTCGAAGAACTGAATGATACACAAATCAATGGTGGATACTTCCACTTCACCTGGCTAATCATGATGATCGCCTTCCTGGGATGGAGGGAACCGAAGCACTATGTCGGAGTGGTCACAAACACTTCGGACTACAGAGGTGCTCGATTTCAGAATCTATGGGCGAATTTGAATTTCGAAAGACAGCATGAGACAGCAGTGGTCTTTTACACATATTACGACCAATTGCGCGAGGCCATCATGCTTACACCTCGCATACCAAATCAAGTCACAAGCAAATATATTTGTATTATCAATTTTTATGCTGCGATGAAATGCATCTCCATTTCAGCCAAAGCGCAGAAAAAGAATGTTGATTGGTACCCAGGAAATTACCATATGTACAAGGAAGATATTGAAAATATTATGAAAGAATGGCCAGCTGAATTTCGAGTTGAGGTCGTGGATATCCAAAGCGATTCTGGCGAGGATAACCCTATCCCATGTCCCATAGTAGAAGATAAAGAGTTAGGAAAAAGGAAGGACGTTGGAAGTCCTTCGGGGAACAAGGAAAAAAGGAAGAAGCAGAAATCAAATAAAGACCAATTAGACACAGTGCTTCGCGAAGATGATTACTTAATGATTGCTACGAAGATCACTAAACAAATGGAGGAACTTTCGACAAACAAAGAGAAGAAGGAAAAGGCAATTCAAGACAGCGTAAACCAGAACCTGACTACACTGCAAGGGATATCCCAAAAATTTGATGTAGTAAGTAGAAGATTACCCTTGCACCATGAGACAATAGCTGAAAAAGGGTCCGCGGGAACTTCGCAGCAGCAAATCACGGTTCCCGCGTCCATTTGCAGCCATTATCTATAAGATTTCCATTACCTGATCAAACAATGCTAGATACAAAGAATGTAGAGCGCGTGGAGCTTGATCTTGTAAGGATACCATTGCCAGCACTACATTACTTACAGACGCAAGTCAGTGAAGAAATGCATGACAGAACCATAGAAGCACTGAAAGGATAGGCAGAATTGCACTGGCAACTCGAGGAAGATAGCTCACGAAGTACTATGCAATTACAAGATGAAAGAGATCGTCGACTGAGATTGGAGAACACGATCACTGTGGTTGTAGATAATATAGATGAATTTGAAGTACAAATAGAACCAGCAGATACTATTGTCAAGATTGGCGATTTGGTCAATAGCCTTAAGACTGAGAAGGAAGACATGGAGATTCTCCATGAGTCTGAAATTGCTTCCCTGAAAGCACAGATCAATCCACAAACTCCACCAAATGAATAGCAGTTAAGACATGGAGTAGTGAAGACTGCGGCACATAATATTGCTACCGAAGTGACTAAGTGTTAGAGTCTACTGGAAGAAGCATTGAAGGCATTTAATGCCCTTGAAGAAGACCAACAATTACTTGAAGTAAAGAAGGAAGTGAAAGAAAAACAAGAAGCACTAGAAAAGATGGGTGAGAAGTTTAAGGCGCTACCAGCAAGAGAGAAACTCCTAAAATATAGAGAAATCAACACCCTAAAGAAGGAAGTTAAAGCTTTGCATGAGAAGGAGACAGAAATGGGAGATAACTCGCAACCATTATTAGAGGAATCCGGCATGATCTCACAAGAGATCGAAGAAAAGTTAAAGGAGCTGAACCAGAATCAAGAGCAGGTGGAAGGCCAGATCAGCCATGAGATAACACTTGAGATGGTGGAAACAGTTGGGCAAATTGAACAAGATACAAAGACCGCGGTAGAAAAGCCGATGGGCACATTCAACGAGTTCGCTGCAAAGATCAGTCCAGAATCAGCGGAACACCTTCAAGGAGTTGCAGGTCGCTCGGGGGCGAGCCACATGTAAGTGTTAGGGGCTTGTTGGGCCTGGCCCAGATGGGGCATTTTTCAATAGGAAGAATTCTGAGAACTGTGGAGCTAAGCGCAGTTAAGTTTGAACAATTTTGGGATAATTTTTGGTATGCTGCGAAGTTGTGCGCAGCACAGTGGTGAAGGAGCTGCGAGGTCGGTGCTGCGAGGAGTACAGCACCGCGATGTGCCACATCAACGAAGATCCAGCTAAGCGGAGCATGGATGAATGAAGATAGCTATTTTGGTTAGGTCACAGAAGACCTATTTTTGGAAAAGATCGTCGATAACTACCAAGCAGTGGGTAGGTGCATATCGGAGGTAGGTGACTGATCACAACAAACGGAAGACTACTCGAACCAGTCATCTAAGGCCGTGAAAGAAGGAACAGCTCGGCGGAAGTAACCTATTGGCGCATGCATGACAAAAGATCCGCTGCCAGATATCAATAGTCCAGTTTTGGGAAAACTGTGATAGTTTTGTAAACCTAAGGGTTCTGCCTTTGAAAATGTAAAGACATGACCTACGGGTCTTGATCTATAAATAAGGAAATTTTGTAAAGGAAAAGGGTTAACTTTTCATTTTGTTTATTAGTATTGAATATATTTAGACCTGTGAGGTTGAAGCATTGTAAAGGCTCTACAGCTGAGTGCGCAGAGACCTAATATTGAGAGAGAGAGAGAGAAGAGCATCTGCAGGTGAGTGCACAGACGAAAGAACTGTTGTACCCTTTCCTAAAATAATAAAAAACAATTCTTGTGGACGTAGCTTCCCATCTGGGGAAGTGAACCATGTTAAACCTTGTGTTATGTGATTGTTGTGTATGATTACCATTAATGTTAATTAAATTACTTACAGTGCATGCATAGAGTTACTGTTATCAGATATGTGTTTAATTTTATCTATATTCACCACGGAAAGGATGGAATAACATGTTAGTAGTTCACGTATGGATGAATGTTAGCAGGAAAACACCTATAAGTCCTCGAATGAATGGATCGATAGATAACCACACAGTTAATTGTTAAGGTTGAATCGCGATATCAAAGCACACAGCGCCGCGCATCTCACTCGTCGGTATAAATTATGATGTTTATTGATCTAAGTAATGATGAATGATTAAGGATTATCCAACAAATAGAAACAATTGGATCCCATAAACGACTACACGGTATTCAACGCAGGGAAGAAGACCTTGCGCAGTCACTAAACGCAGCTGCTCAGTCTGCCACCATGTTGCACATTAATCAGTTGAATCACTCGCATCACAAGGTTCTGGAAACCTGCTTCTGCAACCACCCCCTCAACTTCGCCTCGAGTGAGACCTCAGGCTGCTTGCATTCTGTTGCCAAAAGGGCCGATGAATAGGGGTTTTGTTGGTATCTTGTACCGCGAAGAACCTGGGTCTACATTGGAAAACCTCTAGAACAGTGCTGCGACCAACACTTGGACAACAATGTTCAATAATTTCTCTGTAATACCCTAGAATAACTCCAAGGCCTTTAACATTTCATCACATGCCGACTACAATCATCAAAGGAAAAACATGCTTATCATATCCATTTTAAGAAACACTTAAGCCATTCATAAAGATTCAAGTTTCACAATCCAATCATGTATATTTATAACACAATATAAATTATGCACATAAACCCAATACTTATCCCCATGAACATATGTTTGCTCCATGTGGTTTCTGTTGGGAATCATTTTTCACCTATTTTGCCATCTAAATACCTTCCAGTTTTCTCCATGAGCCTTCATACTCGATCCATAAAACCTTAGTTTTATCCACAAAACTTTGGTCAAAGGTATAAATGTCGTTGCTTCTTAATAAGTTGGATTATGAGATTTTTAAGGCATTTAAATTAAGATTTTATTCAAAATTACAGAATGTGCTAACTTCTCGTAATCTCTCCCAGGTTGGATACTTGCAGGCTAGCTGGGCACAAACTGAAGAGTGGAAGAAGATCCTCGATGTCCAAGGATGGTTAAACTTCTAACAAACTTGTGGTATGTTTCTCACAGGTGGCGAGTCAATGCTGGTCAACGATGACCACCTAAGCATTCATCTAGCATAAAAACAGGGGCAGTTCGATTTTCTAGCAATCTAGCCTATTTTCTTGGAGATGATGGGCGATTTCGAATATAGGGAGATTGTTATTTCTGATGTCATTAATCATTTTCCATAGATATAGCGTTTCAGTTCAGAAACGAAGGATATAACTATTTTTTTTGAAAGAGGAAAACCTCTTGGATAATAGACGCATGATTTTGAAATAAAGACTGGAGTAGTCGATAAATTACTGTGTATGTCTATTTCTATATGGTGAATGCGATTGAGCTTTAGAGTTCTGTGATTTTCTTTGTGTGTGTAAGCAAAGCATTGGAGGGCACCCTTTGCCAATCCTGCACACCTATCTCTGCATCGTTGCGTGTGGTATGTTTTAGTTGAAACCTGTAGATTCGATTTGTTTTACTTGATTTCTCATACATTGCAGAACGAGTTAGATCATATATTGCATAACGCGTTAGATTATAGGAATAGGATCATGAGATCTTTTATCTGAATGGTTAAACGCTGTAGAAATTATTTCAATTGCATTACTTATTTGATGTTGCACTGCTAAAGATAGTTACACATTGCGAATTGTCTTCTTGTAAAGGAAATCAATGGTAGTCTGCTTTCAACAGTGAGATATTAGGCATTGTATTGTGATTCATTTTTAAGATTTAGGTTCAACATTTTAATCTCAGAATATTTCATGTATGAATTGCTGGTTAAACTAAGAGATCGAATGAAGTTACTTCTGTAAGGGAGGTTTTGCATTTCAAAGTTACAGCATTCTAGCATTCACTAGATTTATTTCACAAGCAAACTGAATTTCCAGTTAAGTCTAGCTCCGAGTCTCTATATTTGGGATATGCCTCTAAATCTTACAAACTCCGGATTGACATAAACTTAAGGTCTAATTTACACCAGTGGATTGGAACCAACAATTTCCATGAGTAAGATTTATCTCATTGTCTTTCTTGGCACACCCAAGGTGTGAGTGTGTGTTTCTATACACACACACAATGTCTTCTTGATCCTAGCTAGTATATATTAACATGAATATCTGTGAAGAACCTGCAATAATTAATTAATGAAAATACACGATATAGCAGAAATAACAGAACTCGGAATCACTTTTATATTGATCACGGGCCACTTCGAGGGGGCAACCTCCTTTGAGCAAGCTCAATACAAATAAATTCACGGTGCCTTCATTGGTCTCAACACAAACTTATATACTAAGTCTAGGCACCAATACCATGGGTCAATACCATGTGTCAATACAAACCATGGGCCAATACAAAATATGGATCAACAATTACTACGGGACAACTTACAAAGCATATGCGTCCAACAACAATAATACAAACTATGGATCAACAAATACTACGGGACGACTTACAAAGCATATGCGTCCAACAACAATATACTAACAAAGTAAATAGAAGGTTTGACATGGGTTCTTAACATCCCCTCTCCCTTAGAAAAAACTTTGTCCTCAAAGCTTTAGATGTGGAAATTGATGCCGAATCTGAAGGAGTAGTTCCCCTGTAGCATCCTCGGGTTGCATGCCGGGCCACTGACGCCTTGTGAGTTTCAGGGAGGGTTGCTTGGAAGGATGTAGATGAAGAAGAACCATATCAGCTGCATGAAAAGTGTGCTCCGAACGGTGCTGATCAACTTGTTGTTTCAGTCGAATTCTTGCCATGTGAAGATCGCAGTTTCAAAGAACCGAGTCAATTTCCTGAACTGGGGAGCTGCTGAGGGTGTATGGAAAAAGAATTGGCAGTGCCTGTCCATAGACTGCTTCATATGATGTCCTTTTAGATGTGGTATTGTACCACTCGAGTGCTTCTAGGAAATCCATAGAAATAGTTGTCTAAATCTGTGCAGGGATGTGAAAGGGTTCGAGTAGTCCCGAAAGGAATGTCGTTTCACCCTTGTTGTCATGGCAAGTATCACAGTCATCCACCATCTGTTGAATGATTATTTTTAGTCCCTGCCAAAAGAAGTTACATTGTTCCTGATCATACATTTTGAGGAACCCAGAGTGCCCTGCCGATGAAGAAGCATGGAGTTCACAGAAGAGATAGCCCTGTTGAACATATTGCAACCAATTTGGAACAAGCAGAGAAATAGTTGTAAGAGAAATTGGGTCATCAAATTGGAGAGAAGGAGCATCTGCCACCATATTATCCTTACCCTTCTTGTAAGTGATTGCATAGTCATAACCCATGAGTTGGATAACCCATTTCCGGTGTGCTGGTGAGGAGACCCGTTGTTCTAGAAAATGTTCCAGACTCTGGAGATCAATCTTGAGGCAAAAATAATTGCCTAATAGGGATGGATGCCACTTCTGTACTGCATGCAAAATAGCCATCATTTTCTGCTGAGATGTAGATGCGGCTACATGCTTACCAGAAAGGTCTCTTGAAGGCGACAAGCCCACTGGTTCAGCAAGGACACCTAGATATCTATAAAAGGAAGTAGGGGAGACCGTTGATGGGTGCATCTGAATGGAATGGAGTTGAGCGATGACACCATGTGAATTATTCTTAAGGATCTTTTCCAGGCGATGTGAACTGATGATGCGGAGAGACCCTTGTTGTAAGCCCTTAAATTTGTGTTTTTTCCCATTGACTGAAAATTGCATCCAAAGTTCAGCAAAATCCCATAAGATGGGGCCAAGTGTATGTAACCATTGAATGCTCAAAACCACATCACATCCGCCTAAGGACAAGGCAAACATGTCAGAGTGCGGGTTATAATATTCCATAGAGATATGCACATTGTGACACTTTCCCTTGCAAGGTAAGGTGCCCCCATTGGCAACCATGACTTCAAAGTTGGAGCAAGGATGGAGAAAACAATCAGCATGTTTGGCGATCCGAGGGTCAATGAAGTTATGCTACCAGAATCAATGAGTATTGTAAGAGGAAGCTTCTTGAAGTAACCCCTGACCCGCATTGTTTGGGGGGTGGTGACGCCGGATAAAGAATGGAGAGATATATCTGGATGGTCTTCCTGAGATGGAAGGTCAATAGGCAGCTCCTGAATGTCGACCTGATCATCCGGTGTATCTGGAGCCTCTTCACCAACTTCAGAGGCGGGAAGAGAATCCACATCCAAGAGATAGAGATTTTGTTGAACACATCTATGTCCCCAAGTGAATTTTTCATCACAATTATAACAAAGCCCTTTTTCTCTACATGCCTGCATCTCTATTTCGGACAAATGCTTGATAGGAGTTGGTCGAGGAGCGAGCGGGATGGGAGGTCGTTGAGAACCCATATTTTGGAAGGGAACAAAAGAGGGTTTGGAGTGTTTTTGGGTGGCAATCTTGTCTTCTTCCAACTTAGCCAACCCCAGGGCTTCCATCATTGTGTTAGGACAGAACATTTTGACCTCTGGGCGGATTTCATCCTTAAGACCACTGATAAAACAACTCCTGTAGAATTCATCCGACAATCCTTCTGTGTGGTTGGCTAGTTTCTCAAATTCTGTCTGATACTCTCTCGCAGTGCCAATTTGACGAATTTTAGTGAGTGCTCCGGTGAAGTCATCAAAAGCACTAGGACCAAATCGTTGCAAAAGGAGTTGGCAAAAATCTGTCCATTTTGGCTCATCATGAGCCTTGATGTACCAACGGTACCATTGAAGGGCTTCCTGTTCCAAATGAAAGGATGAAAGTGGAACTTTTTGGACATCAAAAGTATTATGCAGACTGAAATACTATTCTGCACGATAGATCCATCCAGTCGGATCAGTACCATTGAAGCGAGGAAATTCAAGCTTCAGACCACGGAAATTGCTAGAAGAAGAGAACCCATTGTCTGATGAAGACTCAGACTGTCGTTTGTTGTTCATGGCTGAATGCTCAAAATGGAGGCCGAGAAATTTTTCATCCAGATCCTGAAGTTTGGATTGGATGGCGGCAAGTGCTTCCTCCATAGTTTTTTCTCCTGCGCGAGTGACAACCATAACAAGGAGTTTTTTTGTTTTTTTTTTTTTGGAGTGGGTAGAAAAACAAAAACAGAGACTGTTTCAGTAAAGGAAAATATGGATTTGGGACAAAATCGGAAGGGTAATTTGGGTTTGACTAGGTTTTGGACACTGTCGAAAGGACTGTAACAACAAAATAATAATAAATTAATATTAAATATTAATATTAATTTATTAATTAAACAATTATCAATAGTCATGACCTTTTGTCGAAAAGGTACATGACGGGCCTATAAAAGCCCCAAAACTATGTAACCATTATCATCCATCATATATTACATCTTTTACTTACTACAAGTCATTTATGGCTTTCTTACGCTACTTGTACTGGTTATTCTATTATTAAGGAACCTGGTTTCTTCAGCTGAAGAAACCAGGTTCCTTAATAATAGAATAACCAGTACAAGTAGCGTAAGAAAGCCATAAATGACTTGTAGTAAGTAAAAGATGTAATATATGATGGATGATAATGGTTACATAGTTTTGGGGCTTTTATAGGCCCGTCATGTACCTTTTCGACAAAAGGTCATGACTATTGATAATTGTTTAATTAATAAATTAATATTAATATTTAATATTAATTTATTATTATTTTGTTGTTACATTGCCTTCCCCTTAAGGGAAGCTTTGTCCTCAAAGCTATAATTTGGAAAAGACTTCTCTTCAACTCTTATTCTCGCTTGTAATGTCTTCTCAAGATCTTTGGTGCTTGTAACAACGACACTTGAAGAAACAAGACGATATAACTTCCGAATTCCTGAACTTATTTGTTGCATCTTTTGGGAAGTGATCCACCCAAAATCTTTCTTCATTGGATCTATTTGATAATTGACTATTCGGATAGAACTTCTCAGTTTAGGCTTCCATGCAGGTTGTTGATTTTGTCTGTGTTCTTTCTCAATGTTGTAGTCGGGTTGTCTGTGAATAGAGTATTGTTTATTTTTCTCTTGACATTGTTGTTGGTCATAATGACTCATATGATTTGGGTGATGATAAGGAATCTTAATCTTTTGTGATTGTTCTTCGGAACCATCTTCTTCTGATGTTAGTGATTTGTCACTATACGCATTCTTCTGAACTTGAGCGTTGATTGACTCTGTATTGGCTCCTTCTTTTGGTGTTTGATTTTGAGTGTCTGATGACTTCTCTATTGGACGAGTCATCATTTTGTTGATTAATGATTCTTTGCGATCTAAATCTTCGTGTAAAGATTTCTTATCATGCTTTAGCTTTCGAACTTGTATAAGTAAGTCTTGATTATGTCTTTTTAAGCATAAGAGTTCTTCCTTGGACTTGTCAACTTCATTTTGATTGTCTTGACTTTTGTGTTCTCTTTCTTTTAAGATTTTTATTTGCTCTAGAAATTCTTGATTAACCCTTTTTAAGGAAGATATTTCTTCGTCCTTGCCTGATAATTCTTTTTGAAGATCTCGATTCTCCTCTTCTAACTTTTGATTGCCTTGTGCTTTATCCTTTGCCTTCTTGACTTGCAGAAGTAATTTCTGATTATGTTCTCTTAGACGAGAGATCTCTTCATCTTTTTTTAGTAAATTTTTGTCAGCTTTCTTCTTGAAATATTCATTTTCCCTTAACAATCTCTAATTGCGATAATTCTCATTTTTTAATTCTATGATTTGCGTGAACAACTCCTTATTCTTCTCTTCTAGATACAAATTTTGTTTCTTTGCTATTTCACATAATATAGATTCACATTGTATAAATTCCATTTTTATTTTGAAAAAAATGGTGTAGAATGGTTGGTTGGGAGGAATGATTGTAACCTTCCCCACCCAAGTTCAAACCAGGTTCCTTAATAATAGAATAACCAGTACAAGTAGCGTAAGAAAGCCATAAATGACTTGTAGTAAGTAAAAGATGTAATATATGATGGATGATAATGGTTACATAGTTTTGGGGATTTTATAGTCCTGTCATGTACCTTTTCCACAAAAGGTCATGACTATTGATAATTGTTTAATTAATAAATTAATATTAATATTTAATATTAATTTATTATTATTTTGTTGTTACATTAACTAATAAATTAATATTAATATTTAATATTAATTTATTATTATTTTGTTGTTACAGAAATATTAATATTAATTCTATTTCCAAACTTTCCAAAATATTATTGACAAATTCCAATGCATAAACCAAATTTTACAACAATTCTCAAATGCACTTGAAAATGGTAAAAATGAAGCACTTTTAATTTTCCCAACGATATGCCAAGACTAAACTTGATAACAATGATGCTTTTAAATGTAAATGGCTGAAAAGAAAGACTACTTGCAACACTCCAATCACACAGAAATTATCAAAGAAATGACAAGCACTCCAATGACCTAAAAACACAAAAAATCACTCAAAAAGATAAAATGCAAGCCAACAAATGATAACCAAGCCCAACAAAGGTTTGGAAGCGGATCTAGCACGCTAGATAGATCAGTGAGGTAATCAGGAAGAACAAGATGGAGTGGATGATCGTGGGGGATTGAAATTGCCCATCACTTTAATCAAACTCATTTGATCAAAAAGACCCAAAGACCAACACAAGCAAACCAAACAAAACACCATTGAAGAGTCTCTGCCTGGAAGATACAGTGCAGATATGTCTGCTGATCAATCCAAAAATCAAAAGGTTTTGGAACGAGAAACCTAAGCATCAAGTTTGAAAACTCGACGCATTTTATGGTTGGGAACAAAGTGCCCGGCGCAGGATGCAAATAGGGGGAAAGCGCCGATGGGGCAGAATGTCAAATCGGCATTAAGCGTCGATGACGCAATATGACCAAAGGAAACGTGCCCTCCTGGATGGACAGGCGCCCTGAATGTATTTCACAGGTGCGTCGGGCGAATAAATCAAAGCCAAGACGGAAAAAAAATCCAACCAATGATCAAATAAATGGACTGAGAATGGCTCAACAGACCCAGAGAAAGTCAACAAACTCTTAAAAGAAATAAATTGATGGTGAAAATAGGCTTAAGAGGCAAAGCAATGGCTCATTAAGAAAATCAAGAATAACATGCTCAAACTTGAAATCAAAACTAACGTATTCCTCAGTATGGTCGCTAGATTTGTTATTGGACAATCTACTCTAGCGAACGCGAGCTAGATCTCCCTAGTTCAATGTGAATCTAGAACAAATAAGACAAAATGTAGAACTGCTTCCCTAGATCTAGTTAGAGATCAAGTAATAGACGTCTTACCTTCAGATCATAGATCTTCTTCTTCTTGTCATTGCTCCAAATCCCGCGGTCGTCAGAGCTTTAGCTGCAGGATGTAACAACAAAATAATAATAAATTAATATTAAATATTAATATTAATTTATTAATTAAACAATTATTAATAGTCATGACCTTTTGTCAAAAAGGTACATGACGGGCCTATAAAAGCCCCAAAACTATGTAACCATTATCATCCATCATACATTTCATTTTACATTACTACTTAGCCATTTATGGCGTTTATACGTTACTTGTACTGGTTATTTACTTAGTAAGGAACTCTTGTTCCTTCAAAGACAAGGAAGCAAAAAAGGAGGATTTCAAAAGCGGGGTGAAAGAATCAGAAAATTTGGCAGAGAGGGACAAAGAAGCAAAATTAGGAAAGGAACTCTGTGGTAAAATTTGAAGGCAATCGGGTGAAAATTGAAGGAGTTATGGCAAAGCCTAAAAATAGACAAATGTGAGATTTCGGGTGTTGGGAAGTGGAATTTGGGATAGGGTTCTCAGGAATGAAAGATGCAGAATGGGATTACAGGGGTGTCAGAGAATTTTCAAGGGAAACGGAGGTAAAACAAGGGAGATATGGCAGAAAAATAGAATTTGTAAAACAAGGGAGATATGGTAGAAAAACAATTTTATTTTTTTTGATCGGCAATGGCGTGGAAGGAATCCGCAACAGATGGATCTGGAACAACATGGAAGGGATCCGCAACAAATGGATCTATGATCGGCAGTAGTTCTGGACAGAGGAAATCTAAGATGTATTAGCTGAAAATAGATATGGACCCCAGGTATGTGTGGCTTCCTATCAGTTCAAGGGATTCACTCGGCCACCAATGTTGTCTGACGGCTTGCGTATTGGGGCAGTACCCCTCACTCCACAGCTCAGGTAAAACTGATAACCTCTTTGCCACAAACGACAGCTCTTGGTTTACCTCACGAGAAAAAACTAGTCAATCAGGTAGGGGTCGTTGCCCTTTTCGCTGGCAGGTCCTCTCAATGGGCCAGCTACTTCGGGGTTCCTGTGGTACTCCTCACAATGAGTTTTAGGGCTTATGCCCAAGTACTTCCCATATTTAAGCGGATAGGGATTATTCCCAGATCCGAAGCTGCGACAGATGCAAAAAAAAAATTTGATAGACATTTCACCCAGCGAGCCCAAGAAAGTGCTCTGATACCAGATGTGAAGAACCTGCAATAATTAATTAATGAAAACACATGATATAGCAGAAATAACAGAACTCAGAATCACTTTTATATTGATCGCAGGCCACTTCGAGGGGGCAACCTCCTTTGAGCAAGCTCAATACAAATAACTTCACGGTGCCTTCATTGGTCTCAACACAAACTTATATACTAAGTCTAGGCCCCAATACTATGGGTCAATACCATGTATCAATACAAACCATGGGCCAATACAAAATATGGATCAACAATTACTACGGGACGACTTACAAAGCATATGCGTCCAACAACAATAATACAAACTATGGATCAACAAATATTACGGGACAACTTACAAAGTATATGCGTCCAACAACAATATACTAACAAAGTAAATAGAAGGGTTGACATGGGTTCTTAACAATATCTCACAATAAATTCATTCAAGTTGCCTCTTCCTTGTGGTCACTCACCATCTAGGCTTAGGGTTCCCCTTCTCTTCTAAATATTCCTTTGGGAGATCCATCATTTTCCAAGGCTTTCTTGCACAACAAGAGCACATGCCTGTAGATTTTTACTACTAGGGTTCCCCACTAGCAACCTTTAGTATAGCATAGCTCATCACAATCAAGGCATATCATAATATGCCAATGTCATTACAGTAGAATTCTCCCCTTTTGCTTGCAATCTTTCAACAACCATCATCTCACATGCAGTATACACATACAATTAATGTAATACCCCAAATTTTGGATTTATAACCCCTTTTTTTATTTTGGTTAAGTATTATTTCATTATACTTATGTGATATTAGAAATATAGAGAAATTAATTTTTGATGACTATGTGGACCAGCACATTAAAGAGATGGGAGTCATAATTCCTATGGGTTTGGAGGATAAATACAAATAAAATAAATAATGAGAAAATTATTATTGACACACTTGTAAAAAACCTAAAGAATAGTTTTGGAGAATAATTGAATTAAAGAAATAAAAATAAAGAGAAACAAAAAAAGAGACATAAGAGAACTGAATAACTAGAAATAATCAAGAAAGTGAAAGGGGGCAGTTTGGAGCACAGACTGAACCAGAAAGAGGGACAACAACATCTTGGTATTAACTTGGAATAAAAGCAGTATTCGGGTAGGAGCACTGCCACAAGTTGCAGGAGCACTGCAAGTATCCTGAAGAGGTTGTGACTGGTTGTTTCTTAAGTGCGGAGACTTAAAAGTCCCTGGAGCATCCTGGAGCTCAGGAGTACTGGGTTGGATGTTGGTGTCTATGTTGTAAATAATACTTTTACAAATAACTTGGAGAACAAGTTAAGAGAAATAAAAGAAACTCCGACTTGGAGGAACTATGAACTCAGCTCGGGGGTGACCACGAGAGCAAGGAGGGACTTGCTGGTCTAAGGCTAGGAGTTTTGTGACTGTGTTCCATGGGTCATCAGAAATAACAGATAAGTATTGTTTAAATTATTGTTTGAAGTTAATGATATTATTTATTTTCTATATGATTATGTCAATACAAAACTGGTTGTTTTGAGATAAATATTGGCAAATCTTGAATGCTGGAAAAATGAAAAGAATCTTTGTATTTCTAACTAAGAATGTTGTGAAATTTTTTGTTATATATTCTTTTCATTTTATATACTTATTAATAACACAGAGAATGGATATAGGAATAGTTAAGTATTATTTTGTACATAAAGGAGTTTCTTGAATAGGAACCATGTATTTCTACAGAGAAAATAAATATAGAGAATAGAAAAATAGTTGAAAGAAGTTATTCATTTCTTTAAACATGTTTTCTATTTTGCAATAATTAGAGAGTATGAAATTTAGTTGCAGAGTAATCACAGAATTGAAATAGAAATGCAAATATTAGGTCTTTGTTGTTGAAAGCAAAATTACCAATCGAAAATACAGAAATTATATTCATATAATATTTGAAAACACAGTATAGTTCAGAGTTGAGGTAGGGTCATGTTGAACGATTCGAACACACACAAAGCATGTTATTATTTTAATGGTAGCATTGTATAATAAATAAAATTGGGTATATCTTGTTATGAGAAACAGAACGTTGTAAAATTGCAAGACAGAGGAGGGAAAACTCATTATTTGAATCTCGACCCGATACCAAGGTAACATATTTACATTGCTCGATACAAAAATAATATTAAAATGGATTAACGAAAATGATGAAATTGACTTTGCATAAGCATGATACCCAAATAATATTATACAAAAGGGTCGTGAATACCAGAGTTTGGCATACACATAATACACAAATATTACATCCACGGATCGAAAAGACCTTTCGAAGAATTTTAACACAGTCTAAATGGAAATCAAGGCCGACAACCATCTAGTTTGGTTTGCAGTCAATAAGGAAAAAACCCTAACGAAACGGAGAACCCTAACCAAATTTGTAACCATAATTCTAAACCGACAAAGCCCGAGTCTTTCGGCATCGATGCATTACCTGGAAATTACAAAGACTCCGAACTCTAGCTTGTTGGCAGTCGCTACGGACTCAGATATGATTCGTTTAACCTCTTCCTCGTAACTACTTCACCTACACATGAAATAAACTAGGAGTTTAATATCACTGAAGGGTTAAAGAAATAAATTGAAATACTGGAAGATTAAATGTTGTAACTATTAAAAAAATGACCTTACCAGTGTGTGCGTCTGGACAAGACCATTGGTTAATATTTATGTGTTGGAGCTTGTATTCTTCCATTACAATTGTTATTTCTCAGAAAATAATGGAACCATACAACTTTGCACAGCGCAGGAACATTCTACACAGGGAAGGAACGCTCTGCGTGGAGCACATCGAAATGAGAATAGTAAGTCTCAGTTGCTGTATTTTTTTCCATATAACACTCACCGGTTTAGACAGTAGAGTTTACCTCTGAACCCGGTGTTTTTGTTGTTAATGCAAACTTAAGCGTGGTAGATGGGCGCGAAAGCTATCAACACCCAACTCCAGAGATCAATGATGGAGATAGCTCACGAAATTCCATATTAGAGCCACAGATTGTGATAGACGGACGCATAAACATGTGATTTAATTACCAGGTTATGGTACTTGGTACCCCTTGCAACATGGCATTGTGTGTTTCTGCTTAACAGTAACCTATATAGCCCTCGCAGACTGTGTCGACCAGCTGGAACGAATCCAGAGTGGCGTGGTAAATGCATGCTCAACTGTAACTTAAGTTAACACTTCGAACCAGTTGGAACTCTTCCAAGGTGGCATTGCAAACACACTTGGTTAAAAATATTAATACAAAGAAATGCATTTCACATCAAATATGAACGGAAGGACTTGTAATGTTTTGCATGGAAGTCCTGCGGACTTTGGTTAACACTTCAATTTTGTTGGTTAAACCTTGATTCTTATGCTCTAATTTATTTTTATATATAAATATAGTAGGTTAGGCTATGGTAAGCATTTGTATGCTTGGCCTCTTTTATTCTAGGAATTTCATTAATAACTTTTAAATATAAGTTATTAAAAATCAAATTTACTAATTGTATTTAATTGTTCAAATCAAAATATTATAGCATATCATAATAAATTATTATGATCGTGTTATGTTTGTTATTTAAAAAAGAAATGTTAGAAAGAGAGATGTTACAAATTGGTATCAGAGCGACAATTACTACACTAGGACCTAAAGGCTCATCTATGATAAATGTTGTAATAAAATAAAAAAATATGTACAATACTATTATTTTAATTGGTGTATAGTTATATTTTATATCACCTAACAAATGGATGCATATCACACATAGACGGAAGTGTGGAGCTGGAAACAAAAATATAGCTAAAAATGAATACTGCAGAACAAGAGGGAAGGATTGTCAAGGAAACATCTAGTCAACAAGGTTAAATGGCTAGTAGGCAGGAAAGAAATATCGAAAGTGGAGAGTTGTTTGTAAATCTGAAATCTCAACAATGAGAAACCAAGCATAGTGAAATGTTGTAGACTGACAAAAGTCTTAAGGCTGAGCTACGAAGCATAAAGGAATACAATATTAAAAATCTTGAGGAGCAGCGAGAGATTAATGTGATTCTGCTACCAAAATTGACTGAGAAATAAAATAGCCACATACCAACACAAGAGGAACAACAAGCAGAAAAGTTAGTGACAAGAAGAAATTCAAAATTTAAGACTACTCATCCAAGAAATTATGTAAGTTATAATAAGGATACCAGCAATGAAGAGTCACTTAGCGAAGATCCTAAAGAGTTTGTTCCTAAAAAGAAAAAGAAGACAGGAAAAGTTAATCAACTACACTCAGAATTGAAGAAAATTAAACCTCCTACTTTCAATGGGGAAATTAAGACCGAAGAAGAAGTTGAGTTGTGGCTTAGGGATATGGAAAAATATTTACGAGTGTTTGACTATTCTAGTCTCATAAAAGCAATAATTGCTATTTTAAACCTACAAGGGAAATCTTCGGCATGGTGGGATGATCTTAAGCTGACAAAAGCTATCAATGAGAAAAAAAGTGAAATGGAAGGCTTTTGCGACATTTTTTAAACAGAAATATATGTCTGAAAGATACTATGACAAGAAAGTAAAATATTTTTATGATCTAAAACTGGGACAGCAAACTATGGAAGATTTGATTAGTAGATTTCTGGAATTACTCAAGTATGTTCCCTATATTCAATATGAGAAAGTCAAAATTCAACGTTTCTTAAATTGTCTACTTTTTAGTTTCAAGGATCGGATAGGATGATCCAAAGACACTAGAGGACGCTTTCCGAAAGGCTAGATTGTGTTTCGAGCAGAGTCAGAATAAGGCTGAAGTATCCAAGAAATGGAACGAAAAGAAGAAAATAAAATCTGAAAGCAGACAGAAGGGTCATAAGCCCAATAATTTTAAAAATCAAACTACGAATGTACCTTTCAGCAATAAGTTTGACAGCAGTAAATCACAATCAAATTTTGTTCCACCAAATAAGAGAATGAATGTTGAAAGTACAAGAAAAATTGATGAAGCACCATCTAAACCATCAATCAAATGCTGGGGATGTGGGGGAAATCATAGATGGTATGAGTGTCCACATCAAAATGAGAAAAATAAATCAGTGCATAATCTATAAGAAGTTTCTACAGTTCAAGATGTAGCATGGAGTCCAAAAATTCATGTTGCGGTAAATAATTGACAGGAAGATAATCAAGCCTCCATTATTGAGGTAGAAGGTATGATTGTGAGTATTTTGATCACAGTAAGATCTAGGAGCTATGGAGAACCTCACAAAATCGAATTATTTGCAAAACCAATGAAAAAGCTTGAAAAAGGAGACAATTTTACACACAATGTGAACTTAATCTTTGCATTGTCTGACTGTCTAACATGTGAAAATGTTAAGAACAGGTTTTTATTACATCCATAAGAAATTCGAGAGCATTAGATAGCTCAAGATAAGTGTACAAGTCAAAATTGCCAAATTGGCCTCAACCCCCCTAGGTAGGTCCAACTCAGTCCTAATCATCCCAAACAGTCATGAATTCAGGTGTGAAGGTGGTTGAAGCATGTTGGGTCATAAATGAGGCCAAGGCAGGTGTGGGTGAGCAAATAGAGGTGTTTGGGAGGACCAAGGGAGCAATAAATGCTCCAAATCTAGCCAAAATTGGGCAAAATCCACCCTAGCGCTCCTAGTCAACAGTAATTCCCCAAATCAAGGAGAGAAAGCGCTCCATCATTTAATGAGGGCGCACTTGTGGACAAAACAGGAGGTTGGGTGAACTGTTTTGCTTGGAAGTGGGTGTGAACACTCTCAAATGTGGGTATTTGACCAACTAAAGTCACCTAGTCCAAACTATGGTGTGGTGAAGCACATGAGCAATAAAATTTGACTATGGTTATGGACTATGGTACTAAGTATGGATTATTGTTCTAACAATGATTTCTGGGATACCTGTGTCTATATTGATTGATTCTGGTGCATGTAAAAGTTATATTGACCCAAAAAATTGTGAGTCCTACAAACTAAATAAAAACAAGTATATGCAACTATGGCTGGTGCAAATGGCCACGGGAGTAAAACAAAAAGTTTCTGAAGTAGTAAATCAATGTTCTTTAAAGTTAAATGGAACCTATCTAGAACATATTTAAATGTTTTACCATTGGGATCTTATGATTTACTCATTGGTATGGATTGGCTAAAAAACATAGAGCAATCCTAGATTCTTATCAGAAATCTGTTACCTTTGTGAATAATGATGGACAATTTGAAAATATTCAAGGTGTAGTACGGACAGTAAAATTAAGGTAGATTTCTGCACTTCAACTCAAGAGAAATGCAAGAAAAGGCTGTAAATTATATGATGTTCACTTAGTAAAAAATCAAAAAAGTAAAGTTTCAGATTTAACAAAACACCCTGTATTGGTTGAATTTGAAGACATATTTCCTGAGGAAATTCCTATGTTACCACCCATGAGAGATCTTGATTTTACAATTAATTTATCCCCAGGAGTAGTACCTATTTCTAAGGCACCTTATCGCATGAGTACCCCTGAACTAATATAATTGAAGACGCAATTGAAGGAATTGCTAGAAAAGGGCTATATCCGCCCTAGTGTATCCCTGTGGGTAGCACCAGTGATATTTGTATGGAAGAAGGATGACACTTTCAGATTGTGCATAGATTATAGACAACTGAATAAAGTAACTATCAAAAATAGGTATCCTTTGCCGAGAATTGATGATTTGTTTGATCAAGTTGGAGGTGCTACTATCTTCTCAAAAATAGATTTAAGGTCGGGTTATCATCAAATAAGAGTTAAAGAAGAGGATGTCCATAAGACAACTTTCCGTACTCAGTATGGAAATTATGAATTTGTGGTGATGCCATTCGGTTTGACGAATGCACCTGCCACGTTTATGTGTCTTATGAATAATGTTTTCAGTAAGTACCTGGATAAGTTTGTTTGGTGTTTATAGATGATATACTCATTTACTCAAAGAATGAAAGTGAGCATGAGGAACATTTGAGGTTAGTGTTGCAAATCCTAAGAGAAAATGAGTTATATGCAAAGTTAAGTAAATGTGACTTTTACAAAGACCAAATACAATATTTGGGTCACATAATATCAGCCCAAGGTATTGTGGTGGATCTTGATAAAATCAAGGCCATTATGAGTTGGCATACTCCCAAAAATGTAAGTGATGTCCGCTCTTTTATGGGATTAGCCGGTTACTATCGAAAGTTCATTGAAGGATTCTCCAAAGTGGCTCATCCTATTACCTCTCTTAAGAGAAAAGAAATCAAGTTTGTTTGGACAGCCAAATGTGAAGAAAGTTTTGTGAAACTGAAACAGCTGCTTACTACAGCTCCTGTTTTAAAGATGGTTTATCCTTTTGGTGAATTTGTAATATGCACGGATGCGTGCAAGGAAGGATTGGGAGGTATGTTAATGCAAGAAGGTTGTGTAATTGGATATGAATCTAGAAATTTAAAGATGCATGAGGTAAATTATGCAACTCATGATTTGGAGTTGGCTACCATAATTCATGCCTTGAAGATGTGGCGGCACTATCTACTTGGGAAAAGATTTGTTCTTAAAACTGATAACATTGGGTTGAAATACATTTTTGAACATACAAATTTGAATGGTAGACAAGCAAGGTGGTTGGCTTTCTTAAGTGAAATTGACTTTGAAATTCAACACATTAAGGGAAAAGAAAATAAAATAGCTGATGCTCTTAGCAGGAGAATGCATATGTTAATGATGACTCCTGTTAGTATTTTTCAGTCTGATTTGGTAATAAAAATTCATACAGCAGTTGAAAAAGATCCAAAATACTTGAATTTAATGCATAAATGCCATGCAAAAAATTCACAATAGCAAACAACAGACTACAGTTTAACAAAAGAGGGATTGTTGTTATTTAAAAATAGATTATATATACCAGATCTGACGGATTTAAAGCAAATTATTTTAGATGAATTTCATAGGAGGCCATATTCAGGCCACCCTGGTTATCAAAAGATGATAACAGCTGTCAAGAAATAATACTATTGGCCCATATTAAAGTTTGAAATTGCTGAGTACATAGCAAAATGTATGGAATGTCAAAGAGTGAAAGTAGAACATCAACACCCGGTTGGTTTGTTACAAGCTATACCTGTAACGGAATGGAAATGGGAGACTATTTCCATGGATTTCATCACTGGTTTGCCTAAAAATAACAAACAAGATGATGCTATCATGGTCATAGTAGACAAGTTAACTAAGGCAACTCATTTCATACCAGTTAAATCCACATTCAAAGCAATACATATTGCAGATGTGTTCATGAAAGAAGTCTTTAGACTTCATGGAATTCCGAAAGTAATTGTATTCTACAGGGATGTGAAGTTTACTTCACATTTTTGGAAGGAGTTATTTACAGGTTTGGGAACAAAATTGAATTTTAGTACAGCCTACCATCCTCAAACAGATGGACAAACTGAGAGGGTGAATCAGATTTTGGAAGACATGCTTCGTTTGTATGTCATGGATAATCCAAATAAATAGGAAGATTACTTACACTTGGCTGAATTTGCTTACAATAATGGGTATCAAACCTCTGTAGGAATGAGCCCATTTGAAATTTTGTATGGAAGAAAATGCAAAACTACTATGACTTGGGATGATCCTGTGAACAAGATTATGTTGGGTCCTGAATTATTGGAAGAACTAAAAAACATTGTGCAAAAAGTTAAAGCCAATTAAAAACTGCCCAAGATAGACAAAAAATTTATGCAGATCAGCATAGGGAACATAAAGAATTTGAAGTTGGGGATCATGTATTCCTAAGGGTGAAGGCAAAGAAAAGCTCTCTAATTTTAGATAAGATTTCCAAATTGGCACCAAGATACTATGGTCCTTTTCAAATGCTTGCTAGAGTAGGACCTTCTGCTTATCAATTAGCTCTACCAGCAAATTTTAAAGTACATGATGTGTTTCATATTTCATTGTTAAAAAAATATGTATATGATCCTAAGCATATTGTAAATTGGCATGTGATTCAGGTGGAATCAAAAGGATATTTCTAGAAAAATCCTGTATGTATACTGGATCAGAAAGAGGTGGTACTTAGGAATCGAATCATTACCCAGGTAATGGTGCAATGGGAGCACTATAAGACTGAGGAGACTACTCGGGATATGGAAAGGGAAATGCGAGCAGCATACCCTTTTCTATTCGAAGAAGTGCATGACACGGATTGAATTAAATTTTCTATTCGTTCTGTTGTTTTGAACCTTTTTAACGTCGAGGACGTTGAAAACTTAAGGGGAGGGGAAATGCAATACCCCAAATTTTGTATTTATAACCCCTTTTTTTATTTTGGTTGAGTATTATTTTATTATACGTATGTGATATTATAAATATAGAGAAATTAATTTCTTTTGACTATGTGGACCAACACATTAAAGAGATGGGAGTCACACTTCCTATGGGTTTGGAGGATAAATACAAATAAAATAAATAATGAGAAAATTATTATTGAGACACTTGTAAAAACCCTAAAGAATATTTTTGGAGAATAATTGAATTAAAGAAATAAAAATAAAGAGACACAAGAGAACTGAATAACCAGAAATAATCAAGAAAGTGAAAGGGGGCATTTTGGAGCACATACTGAACCAGAAAGAGGGACAACAATAGCTGGGTATTCACTTGGAATACAAGCAGTATTCAGGTAGGAGCACTACCACAAGTTGCAGGAGCACTGCAAGTACCTTGAAGAGGTTGTGACTGGTTTTTTCCTTAGTGCAAAGACTTAAAAGTACCTAGAGCATCCTGGAGCTCAGGATTACTGGGTTGGATGTTGGGTTGTCTGCTATAAATAAGACTTCTATAAATAACTTGAAGAACAAGTTAAGAGAAATAAAAGAAACTCCGACTCAGAGGAACTGTGAACTCAGCTCAGGGGTGACCACGAGAGCAAGGAGGGACTTGCTGGTCTAAGGCTGGGAGGTTTGTGACTGTGTCCCATGGGTCATCAGAAATAACAGATAAGTATTTTTTAAATTATTGTTTGAATTTAATGATATTATTTATTTTCTATATGATTATGTCATTACAAAACTAGTTGTTTTGAGATAAATATTGGCGAATCTTGAATGCTGGAAAAATGAAAAGAATCTTTGTATTTCTAACCGAGAATGTTGTGAAATGTTCTTTTATATATTCTTTTCATTTTATATACTTATTAATAACACAGAGAATGGATATAGGAATATTTAAGTATTACTTTGTACATAAAGGAGTTTCTTGAATAGGAACCATGTATTTTTAGAGAGAATAGAGAAATAATTGAAAGAAGTTATTCATTTATTTACACATGTTTTCTATTTTGCAATAATTATAGAGTATGAAATTTCGTTACAGAGTAATCACAGAATTGAAATAGAAATGTAGATCTTAGGTCTTTGTTCTTGAATTCAAAAGTACCAATCGAAAATACAGAAATTATATTCATATAATATTTGAAAACACAATATAGTTCAGAGTTGAGGTAGGGTCATGTTGACCGAGTCGAGCACACACAAAGCATGTTATTATTTTAATTATAGTGTTGTATAATAAATAAAATTGGGTATATCTTGTTATGAGAAACAAAATGTTGTAAAATTGCAAGATAGAGGAGAGCGAACTCATTATCTGAGACTCGACCCGATACCAAGGTAACAGAGTTACATTGCTAGATACAAACATAATATTAAAATGGATTAACAAAAATGATGAAATCGACATTGCATAAGCATGATACCCAAATAATATTATACAGAAGGGTCGTGAAGACCAGAGTTTGGCATACACATAATACACAAATATTACATCCACAAGTCGAAAAGACCTTTCGAAGAAGTTTAACACAATCTAAATGGAAATCAAGGTCGAAGGCCATCTAGTTTGGCTTGCAGCCAGTAAGGAATAAACCCTAATGAAACAGAGAACCCTAACCAAATTCGTAGCCACAACTCTAAACCGACACAGCCCGAGTCTTTCAGCGTCGGTGCATTACCTGGACATTACGAAGACTCTGAAATCTAGCTTGTTGGTAGTCGTTGCAGATTGAGCTATGATTTGTTTAACCTCTTCCTCATAACCACTTTACCTGCACATGAAATAAACTAGGAGTTTAATATCACCGAAGGGTTAAAGAAATAAATTGAAATACTGGAAGATTAAATGTTGAAAATATTACAAAAATTACCTTACCAGTGTGTGCGTCTGGACAAGACCATCGGTTAATATTTCTATGTCGGATCTTGTATTCTTCCATTACAATTGTTATTGTTCGGAAAAGAATCGAACCATACAAATTTGCAAAATGCAGAAACGCTCTGTGTGGAGCACATTGAAATGAGAATAGAAAGTCTCGGTAGCGTATGTTTTTCCATATAACACTCACCGGTTTAGACGGTATAGTTGACCTCTGAACCCGATGCTTGTGTTGTTAATGCAAACTTAAGCATGGTAGATGGGCGCGAAAGCCATCAACACCCAACTCCATAGATCAACGGCGGAGATAGCTCACGAAATTGTATATTAGAGCCAGGGATCGTGATCGATGGACGCATAAACATGTGATTTAATTACCAGGTTATGGTACTTGGTACCCCTTGCAACGTTGCGTTGTGTGTTTCAGCTTGAACGTAACCTTTACAACCCTCCCAGACTGTGTCGACCAACTGGAATGAAGCCAGAGTGGTGTGGTAAATGCACGCTCAACCATAACTTAAGTTAACACTTTGACCCAGTTGGAAATCTGCCAAGGTAACGTTGCAAACACACTTGGTTAAAAATATTAATACAAAGAAATGCATTTCACATAAAATATGAACGCAATGACTTTTAATGTTTTGCATGGAAGTCCTGCGGGACTTTGGTTAACACTTCGATTTTGTTGGTTAAACCTTGATTCTTATGCTCTACTTTATTTTTATATATAATCATTGTCTGTTAGGCCATGGTAAGTGGTGTAAAATTATTTTTATGTTTATTAATTCATACCACTCCTTTCGATGTTCAATAGTCCCTATGGAGTATTGGAAGGTATTTATTTTCACTGCTCCACGGTCCCCTAGAAACCCTTCAATGGCATTTGATTATACAAATGCATTTTGCATGTAAGCATGCACCCACCTAATGCATCGGGCATATGTGTCAACATTTATAAATGTAAGATCATTATTTGTATGATTTCATTGTTTATTTATGCACATTCATGCAATGCATTCTCGCATTGAGTTAAGAATACCATATTTTAAACTTATGTAGTTTATCAAGGCAAGTTATAGGACTAAATCAACACCTCAACACATCATACATCCACCTCCCCATTACTTGGTTGATCATATGGACACCTTTCTCTTTATCCCAAACAGAAGACTAGGCCCAATCTACTCCTTTAGTGCTCTTTAATGTTGGAAAAAAAATACTATCTAAGACACTCATTACAAGCAGTGAGGCCATTGAATAATTTTGTAGTGTTGTAGCATTTTCCAAGTCCAACGCGTTATATTCTTACACATGGTTGTCTCTCATGGAATTCAATTTCACATGGTATACAAGTTCATTACATGAGTGCAAATACTCGTTCACTTTGGTTTTTACTCTCAACCAACTCAATCATAACAAACAATTCATGAATGCATAAAAAATATTTACCAATCATTACATACCAAAAGCTTCCCACCTTTGTCATACCATACCTAGTATTAGTCACACACATGCATTCAAATGTCATCATAAACATATCAATGAAGATATCAAGTATGGCTAAGGAATTATTACCCAATTCCTTTCATGTCACATGCTATATTGGCATTCATACAGGTACAATTGCCATCAATTTTTTTATGTTACCTAATCAATTGATACCTCATAGGAACTCACATCCTCTCTTGATCAACCTCTTGACAATCATCTTCTTTACCTTATCATTTTTTAGGACGCTAACTATCATAGGTAACTATCATCAACGTCTTCCATCATGTCCTCAACCATTCCTAGTTATATAACAAGCCAAAAACCACATCAGTTATCATGCCATGCTCATTGCATATAAAAACAAACCATTATTAGTTAATACACACATCATATATGCCCACACATATCCGTATGCACTCTTCCATATGTTATTCATCTATATGTCTGTTAGTGCAAATGTATTCCAACTATATTATTCTCTTGTATTTATTAACATTCCCATGCTTAAAATATCCACACATAGCAACTCTCTCAATCTAAAGAAAATAATAGAACAACAAGAGTGGAATCAAGGAATCTCCCTTCCAATTCCTCCGCATAGCCTAAAATTCCACAACATCGATGATATGCTCCATATTGGCCTTTCTGCCAACCACACAGTACATCATTAGCTGTGATATTGTCACCCAAGCAACAACACTTAGTTCATACACATAAGTTATACATGCTACTTCAAATGCATACAACTCTAGATAAAAAACAAAGTAGAGTATAGGGTGATAAAAAATCCCTCATTTGTATATTTGCCTTGTTGGCCACATGTATTGTTTACTGTTGCAACCAATGTTTGGAATCTTACAACTTCCTTTCATGCCTTGAGATACCTCTACATTATATTATTTTTAAGATTCACCACTCCAATTCTCTTGAGGATTTCCAGTCAATCCCAACTTGACATTTCCTCTCTTAGAGCTACCTTTACGCCTTATCCAACACTTGAATGAGTTTGCATTCCATTGGATAATTTTTATGCAACCTCCATGTGATTCTTAGTAGCTGGCCTTAGCTACCAGGTAGTCTAGATTCAAACATGATTTGAATAGGCATTTCATGACCTCTTTTTTAATTTGCATGGCATCATACTCTACAACCTTTATTACTTGGCCACCATCCTTATTGCAATCAACATACTAAAATAATAAATCTAACTCAAAAATTCAATTAGAATGAAGTATATTAATCATATCTCTTATGCAAATAAAATTTATTAAAATATCCAACATCATGGAGATTTAGTGAATGAGAATCAGTTAAGTTCAAATTCAACTCTCCTTTATAGTAAGCAATTCAAATTTGATCAAGCATTGTAAGAATACTTAGATTTAAACTATATGACAATGATCTTGCTCTCCTCATGGGATTACTTCCATTGACTATATTCATAATTATTTTTCCATATATGTGGTATACTTAAAGTATATTACCATGATGTTATGATGTATAATCATTTATGTTGTACTAGTCATATAGACCAATATTTTTTTTATAATGTAATTAATGATAGTCATACCTTTTCCTAAATGGCATGGCATATCATCCCTTACATGTATTTATATACACGTCCATTGTATCTCAAGACATATATGATTTAATAATAAATAATAAGTATTTATAATCTTTGAGGAATTATATATTGGATTCATCCTTATTACAATGGATGCTTGAGTGAAGTAACCTATTGGGTTCACTTCAGTACAACTGTCTAACTCAATAGAGTCACAATTCGCATTGTTTCATAGGAATACTTACTAATTACAACATCTACAACATTTCAAGAAAAAATAAATTTTCAAAATCATATCATGTCCAAAAAGAACACTTGCTCATTCACATATTCATTCAATTCTTTCTGAACTCGACTCTTTACTAACTTGCCCAATCCAAGGTCTAATGGCACAATGTCAAACAAATTGTGTTACTCTTCCACCTTTCAATGAAATCCATTAACTAAGATAATTTCTATGCAATAATTTAATATTATCAAGGAAATCCAATTCACATATCAATCTCCTATCACAAATAGAGGATAAATCAAGATTGGCACCTTAAATTATTATTTCAATGGTTTAACAACAATTCATACAACTTCAACTTGGAATCAAGTTCAATTTATTGTATGAATATTCAAAATCATTCACATGACAAATTTCAAAGGCATAATTAAAACTACTTGTTTCTCTCTTACATATGGCAATCCAAAACAAGAGAAAATAGGCCTTATATCATGTCATACCAAACATTCTCTTTCACTTGCTATATGATTATTTAGTACTTTCTCATTCTAAAGAGTGGCATATAGTCCACTCAAAACTAGCATTCAAGGTAGAACATAATATAACCTTCACTATGTAGACAACTAGGTAACAATGGCATTATCCAAAACATAACAAGTGCAATTTCGTGTTTCACGGTTATACCAATCCATGCATCAATATCAAACACACGTTCAAATTAATAGCCATATATATTCCTCTTCGTGAGTAATAACTTCAATCTATAGAAATATGAGCATAAGAGAACTACTCATTCAATTTTATAAGAGATTTACTCATTCCAATACATACATGACCCGCAAGGGTGTTACCACTAAATCGCATTAGAAGTACTAATATACCACTCAAGGTGACTATTTTAACATCAATTGAACTATTTCATCATAGCCATAAGACAATTTCATTTCAATAGTCATCTACAATACCTTGAATGAAATGTAGCTTAACTTTTAAGGATGTCCATCCCAAGGACAAGGTCATGCCTTTAAACACATGCATTATATAACATACACGGTAAAAAATGATAGGTATCATCAATAATTAGAACTCCTATCCTTATAGGTGAATAACTATCACTGAACAGGCCACCAAGCTCAACAATCAATAATGCACAACATTTAAACATGTTAGAGATTCTAAAGGGAAAAGATTGTTAAGTATTGATGGTAATATTAATGCATAATCAAATGTAAACACTTACATCAAGATTTATACATATTTAAAATGATCATATATTACAACATGTATCAAAGATGACATGTTTTTTACTTTAACATAGTACCAAAAACACTATCATTCATTCTCGTTGAACCCATACAACCTCTAGTGTTATAACAAATAGATCTGGTACCAATTTGTAACATACCTCCATACCAATCAACAAACTGAGGGTTTGCTGGTCTAAATGTGTGTTTATGGCAGTAGTATTAAATTTTTTTCTACATTATTAGACCATATCAACAATAATCCCTTCAATTCATGTGTGCAATGACAATGTTTGGCATTCCTCTAGACAACATAAAACATATAATCACAGTCTAGATAAACTTTCCTTGATACAATACAATACAGATTCAAGTTCTTGATGCAAGGAAAAACTAGGGAGTGATAATGTGCCTCATCACACAAATTCATGATTATGACAATTAATCATAATTAAATTCATACCTTCAAAAATACATAATAAATTAGGCCACATTCTAACTTTGCTTCAAAGGCCTATCAATATCTCATCTTGATAGTCACATATGATATCACAAACTTTAGTTTTTGTTTTTCCTCAGAAGGCTAGATTTAGAGTTTTAAGGTTAGTGATCTCAATATCACACATGAAACACTTCATTCCTTGGGTATAAGAGTGAATCATTGCTCATGGGGGTTATGGCATTATTCATAAATGATTCTTTCAACTACATGCCTCTCTCCTCAAGGCACTCATATTTAAGATTGTTTATAAGGATCTCAAGAACCTTAAAATTACGTGCCATTTAATTTTAATAAAATATTGCACAACTCATCATATTAAACTATAAACTAATTCATAACAATTATGGAATCCATCCATGTCAGGCATACCATAATTAGGCATTGCATTCTCATGTGTTAATGGGGCTAAGGTGATTGGGTATTTTCTCCCTTTAAAGAGACCAATTATAGGTGCAAATCATGTTACAAATCAATATTTAATAGATATATACATCCCTTTGAACTATTTTGGACATCCCTAAACTGATCCAAATTTGCAATCATAAACAACAACCAAAAATTGAGTAGGTATGGAGGATTTAAGTAACCCCTTTCCAAGGAGGTTAACACAGTAATATAAATGAATCAGATATGATTAAAAAACATTATTTGATATCATAAACACATTGAATAGGTGCATCACAACCTTCCTTAGACTTATTAAAAAATCATCAGAATAGGCCCAAAAGAGCACCTACATGACATGCCCATGCTTGTTATAAGGGACACTCATGGGAAAGTGGTCTTAATACTAGTTTTTATGAATCAAATGAGTAGGCTTCATTACTTTCATAAATCAAAGGTGTGAGAACACTCTAAAACACTAAAAGAACTCATGAAAAAGGTCCCTATTGAACAATCAATATCTCTTAAATGACAAACTGGGTATTTGATATTTTGGTGAGCATTTTCACATTTGAAAATTCTCAAAATAGAGTATTTTTAATTGTTTAAAGATAGAAGAACCAGTAGTTGGGGGTTTATTAATGAAAGATTTAAACAACTATGTGTCCTCTCAAATCATAAAATAAATTTCATGCCAAAAATTATAATCGTATGCACTCAAAAGATATTGGAGGAAGAGAAGGTTCCCCTATAGGAAATAGGTACCAAATTTATAATCTTTTCAAAATCAAACTTGTGAACAAATTGATAGGACGCACCATGGGGACCATAATTTCTAGAAATAATTATTACAAGGACATGGAAACCATTCTCTTGCATAATAGTTATGTCAAATAGTTTTCAAGCATGAAAGTGAAAAACTTTTCCATATAATATTTTCACATCACTTATTCAAATATCATGAATTCTAAATTTAAAATATCATGACAATGATGTCATTGTACTCATCACTCTATAGTATTAATTTCATAAACAAAAATTAAGAGAGAGTTGAGTTATCTTTTCAAGATGAAGCTCCAATGAAACTAACTATGGGGAAACTTATTTCCTCCCAGCCATAGGCTATTCCACTGTGTAATTCCACCCTTGTTTTCTATTCTATGAGGTCATTAGAGAGAAGAAACTTGTCATGGTTTCTTAAACCCGTCTTCTCTTCACTAAAATATTCCAAGATACCAACCAAGCAAGTCATTATTGATTCTTTGTTCAATCTCTCAGCTAGCACAACTATTGGAACCCATCCCTTACTCTATAAAACATAATAAATCAATATATCTTTACTCTTTAGTCCCTCAAGCATGCCTTTCCTCTATGTTCTCTTTAGTATGGTCAATGTGATTCTGATACTTTGCCTACTTCTAGATTTGAAATGGTATCTAGATGCTCTCCAATGGTGTCTAATCTCACCTAGCAACCCTCTTTTCATATTTCCATGGTTCATATGAGAGTCAGGGCTAATTTTTCTTCCTCCAAACCCTTATTTTTTCAAGGTCCTCCCTCCCCATTTGAATTTTCATCCATGAATTGAATGAATGAGTGAGAGGGATGAGTCTTTCCTCCATGATTTTCTTGGTTCCTAAAAGGTAGGAAGTAGTTACTGTGCAATATGAGTTAGGAAATTTGGCATAGTATTACTAAGTTATCATATTCATATTTCCCTTGTCATTTAATTAGGTTCTCAATCCAATTCAACACAAACTTGAGTATAAATAAAAATAGGACAATTAATAGGCAATTTATGGATAGGGTAAGGCATCATCATAAGGAAAAGGTCATTCCTCCATTGGACCCTCTTACCTTTCCCTCTGGTGGACTCATATCTTCATCAATATCCTCCTCACGAATCAACCTTGGAACTTTTCATTAACATTAAAATTACCATGTTCGTGAATATTCAAAATCACCATGGCGTCGCTACCTCATGGCATCGAAAAACACCTAGTAAATGAAAGCATAATTAAAATATAAATGAGATCAAGTTCAAAGGGTGAGATAGAGATACTACATGGGATCATGTGTTCCTTCATCTCCAACCCAATAAGTAGACATCTCTCAATTTATATAAAGGCCATAAGAAGTTGGCACCAAACTTTTATGGCCCATATCAGATTACGCAACACATTGGACATGTTGCTTACAAATTAACTCTTCTATCACACTTTAAGATCCACCCATTATTCCATGTTTCTTATTTGAATAAGTTTACGGGGGAATATAATTCCCGAATTCAAACTAAATTACTAGAACTCGATGAAGAAGGATCCATTTTGTAATGTCCCCAATTTAGTCAATTTTTGAAACTTGGGCTAGTGAAGCCCCAAACTGTCCCAAAGGATCCCAAATATTTTTGAATGATATCTGGAGTGTATTGAGGTGTATTTGGACACACTGAATCAGCTATTATATGCTTGGACACTTTCTAAATACTTCAGCAACTTACATTTACAATTAGAGAATGAAAGGCGGAATTAGTAGGAAATCGATGTTGAAAACCCCAAGGGTAGATGGCTCCAAAAGACTCCTAAGGATTTCGAATTGGGACTGAGAGTGTTTGAAAGGTATTGAGACATAAAAAATAAGCTTATGTATTCTTGGAAACTCTCAAAAGACTATTGCAACATTCATTTAAGTTTAGGATAAAATAGGGAAATTTACTAGTAATTTCGAGGTTCAAACCCCCAGGGTAGATGACATAAATGGCTTCCCAAATGCAGTAATAACCTCCCAAATTTAATAACAGAGGCATGGAATAGTTATATTACTTCAATGGGCACCCAAATGAATCATTAATCCATTCCTAAAGGCTGATTCAACTCCCATAAACCAGAGGTTTGTAGACATGTCTTCACATAGGGGGAAAAGCTAGGAAACTCCACCACTTGTTATGAATTTCGAGATTTATGCTCCAAATATGTTACAACTAAATATCGTCATCATGAGTCCCATGTTAAATCAATTCCTCATTCCCTGAAGTTCCTATGATCAAGCAAGTCATGTTAGAGCAAGTTGATGCCCTTTGTCCACATTTCTAGTTGGATCGGCGCACATTGTCCTTGAGCAAGAAGCGCCCAAATAGGGTCGGCGCAGAATGTAAACTGCTAGCCTGCATCGATGCCGCAGAGTATCTTTGCACCACCTGTGCTTCCCTTCTCTGATGCTGGTTTTCTTCATGCAACTTGAGTCGGAGTTGGTTAAATGGGATAAAGGTAGCTTTTGAGTGACTTCTAGAAGTTGGATGAGGTGGATCCCTATCCCTACCTCCTAGGTGAGTTGTCCTACAGTTCCCTTACCTCAAGGGAGGATCCCTTATCCCTCTCCCCATGATACTCAACCTAATCTATCCACTTGGTCCTATAAATACAAGGCCCCTCTCCATTCCAAAGGGGGGAAGCCTATAGCACTTACATGCTGGTGAAATTAGCTTAGGCGATTCCTAGTCATCTTTTGGGAGACTCGTACTTCCTTTGGAGTCATTGGCTTGGCTTGTTGGAGGAGGATTGCATCATTAAGGCTTGGGTTGTGATCATCTCTCTACCTTGTATTTTCCCTCTTTTAATACAGTAATATAAACTCTTTCCGCAAATGTTATCGTGTTGATATTGTTTGTAGTTTACTTCCTTAACCATTTACTTAGATCAGTTATTGTTTAGACATATTTTATTGCTTGTATTGTTTCCATATGTCTTGGCAGGTCCTGTAGCTAAAGCTCTGACGGCCACGGGATTTGGAGCAACGACAAGAAGAAGAAGATCTATGATCTGAAGGTAAGACGTCTATTACTTGGTCTCTAACTAGATCTAGGGAAGCAGTTCTATATTTTGTCTTATTTGTTCTAGATTCACATTGAACTAGGGAGATCTAGCTCGCATTCGCTCGAGTAGATTGTCCAATAACAAATATGTCAACCATACTGGGGAATACGTTAGTTTTGATTTCAAGTTTGAGTGTGTTATTCTTGATTTTCTTAATGAGCCATTGCTTTGCCTCTTAAGCCTATTTTCACCATCAGTTTCTTTCTTTTGAGAGTTTGTTGACTTTCTCTGGGTCTGTTGAGCCATTCTCAGTCCATTTATTTGATCATTGGTTGGATTTTTTTCCTTCTTGGCTTTGATTTATTCTCCCGACGCACCTGGACAATACATTCAGGGCGCCTGTCCATCCAGGAGCGCACGTTTCCTTTGGTCATATTGCGTCATCGATGCTTAATGCCGATTTGACATTCTGCGCCACCGGGCGCTTTTCCCCTATTTGCATCCTGCGCCAGGAACTTTGTGCCCAACCATAAAATGCGCCGAGTTTTCAAACTTGATTCTTAGGTTTATCGCTCCAAAAACTTTTGATTTTTGGATTGATCAGTAGACATATCTGCACTGTATCTTCCAGGCAGAGACTCTTCAACGGTGTTTTGTTTGGTTTGCTTGTGTTGGTCTTTGGGTCTTTTTGATCAAATGAGTTTGATTGAAGTGATGGGAAATTTCAATCCCCCACGGTCATCTACTCCATCTTGTTCTTCCTGATTACCTCACTAATCTATCCAGCGTGCTAGATCCACTTCCAAACCTTTGTTGGGCTTGGTTATCATTTGATTGCTTGCATTTTATCTTTTTGAGTGATTTTTTGTGTTTTTAGGTCATTGGAGTGCTTGTCATTTCTTTGAGAATTTCTGTGTGATTGGAGTGCTGCAAGTAGTCTTTCTTTTCAGCCATTTACATTTAAAAGCATCATTGTTATCAAGTTTAGTCTTGGCATATCGTTGGGAAAATTAAAAGTGCTTCATTTTTACCATTTTCAAGTGCATTTGAGAATTGTTGTAAAATTTGGTCCATGCATTGGAATTCGTCACTAATCTTTTGGAAAGTTTGGAATGAGAATTAATCGGTTGTATTTTTCTCGAATTATGAGTTATTCATTTTCTTGAAAAATCCAAGTATTGTCAAATTTTTGCAAAAGTGATTCCATGCTTGAAGAAATTATTTGCATCTTTGATTTTCATGCTTTTAGTTTATCATTGTGAAATCGAAAAGTTAGTGTGCTCTAGATAGAAATTCTCCCTTTTTCATCATTTAGTTCCATTCTAATTGAAAAAGACAAAAAGAAAAATGCTTTGATTTGGTCTGTCGTTGATTTTCATGTTTTACTTGAAAAACGGAAAAGAGTACTTTTATTATCATTTTTGGTAGATTTGGGATTAGTTGAAATTTGTTGTTTTGGTGAAACCATTTGGAAAAAGATTTCTCCTTCCCGTACATAGATTTCATCAAAAGAAAGAGTGCATGTTTTCATGTAGTTAGGGTTTGCATTATGTTTACGTTTATGTACTCACCTCATGCATTCACCTAACCGTCCAGATAAAATTAACGGTAGAACTAGGTTAAAATCTTTAGTAACTTGTGTGTTAAGTTAGAGACGTGTTCCGGCATCTTAAAACATGGCAGCTGACGTTATTTGCCTGCACTGCGTTCCGAGGGAACTGTAGTTCTTCCACCTACCAACCGGTATATAGAAGCTCTTTCATGTACCAACCGATATATCGAAGGCTCTTTCACGTACCTTAGGGTATATCAAAAGGCACTTCACATACTCAGTGTATATCGAAAGGTGTTTCACGTACTCGGTAGTATATCAGAAGGCTCTTGTCGTACGGTTGTGCATTAGACAGCACCAACATGGATTTGAGCTCCCACGTACCTTGAGTATATCAGGAGACACTCCTAGGATTCCTGAAACCAACTGAGCTAACAATTTGGTCGTCTTGGCAGAGCAATACACCAAAAACAGCACTCGGGGATCTACTACGCACGTACTATCAGGTAGTCGGGTTATATGGTCAGGGGTACGATCCTAATCGTCCCTGGTTAGTGCTCTGAAAAATTGGACCGAGTATAACTATTGGAACCTGGATTATATCATGATTTGTGAAGCCTTGACAATCCCATGAGGTTCCAGACTTTTGAATCCACACCTATCACATAATTTTCCTTTTGGCCTTAGTTTGTGTAGATTTTTTCTGGATTGCTTTCTCTTTTGTTTAGAATACACTTAGGAGAAATTCTGGTTCGGTCACTCTGGCTGAATTACCTTGAAGAAGGTCCCACAAAATTTTAAACTTACCACCCGAATATTCCCTTAATCAGTAGATAATTTCGAGGGTAAGAATGGACACACATGTCACGGTCGTGTCACCTGAAGTAGAAAACCCTACTATGGATTCGGGAGCACAAATGTTTCCTCCAGACTCACCAACCTCTAACCCCCCAAGGGGCGAATAGGCGGAACCTTCCACTTTGTGAGACACTCACATGATGCCATGAGAACCTAGATCTATAGAATGGTTAAATTCATCCCAGGACGACCCTGTATCTGCTGCATTTGGTTCAGCTGCACCCTTTTGGGAATCATCTATAAGTCAACAAATGGCTCATTTTTCCATCTCACCACCTCCAAGTTGGGCTTCTCCTTAAGTTCTTCTGGAACCTTTTCATAATCGCCTGGATCGCTTACGTACCATCAGCGACAAACTTAGAATACAAAGTCTCTTACGAAGGGCCGAAGACACGGAGCTACCCACATTTCGACATATCCCAATTCGTTCTTTATATTATGATTCACCGAAACCATCCATCCATAACATGACCACTTATGAACCTAGTCAACCCTCATTTCCTGCAAGTACACCCCTTGGACAGGAGACCGGTTCTATACCCCAAATGACTCAACATGTTGAAGGACAACAATCCAACACCCCTATTACTACTACCAGAACATTACCCACCCCTCCCCCACCCCAAAACTCACGGGGAGGATACTCTTTAGCCCCTAGATTTATTGTAAGTAGTGTTCCTCCCGTGGTAAGTAATCAACAACCCATTCTGAGTTGACCAATGATTCGTGGTCAGCACGTCGTTACTGGGGGAAACCCCAGTTTTCTAGCCATAATACGAGTGGAGGAGCTCCTATCAGTCATTCTGTTGGAATTTCCTCACCTACTCTGGGATCCACCATGGGATTATCTCATGTTGGGGGACCATCCAATTCAACTCAACCACCATGGAGTCAAGCGTATCCAGGTTATCTTAACCTTGTGTCGGGACAATTCAATCTCGAAAATGCACTCTATGGGATTACCCTATCCCAAAAATCCATACACTCTAACTCTATGGGGGCACCAAAATGTTTTACCAAATGGACCCCAACCAACCATCCCTCAAGTCCCCCACCCTTGTTCAGTCCACCTCCCCCTCCCTCTAGAGGCGGCGAGCCCCCATATCATTCCGGAGGGGGAGGACCTCTACCTTCTTGCGGAGGCCCACCTCATTCTGGCAGTGGAGGCCCACCCTACTCTGGTGGCGGAGGTGGAGGTCCTCCCTCTAATAGAAGAGGCGAAGGCCCTCCCCCTACTGCCGGAGGCGAAGAACCACCCCCTCCTGGTGGCGAAGGACCCCCACCTTATGGTAGAGGACCCCCCCTTCCGGTGGAGGTGGTGGAGGACCACCCTATTTCAGTGGCGGTGGCATTGGTGGTGGCAGTGGCGGAGGAGGACTATACCCTTCTGGCGGAGGCGGTAGAGCACCACCCCTCCCGACGGAGGTGGTGGAGGACCACCTTATCCTAGCGGTGGTGGAGGACCCCCACCTTATGGTAATGGGCCACCCTATTATGGCGGCGGACCTACATATGTCCCACCACCCAATCTAGGAGGCACACACCCTTACGGCCAATTTCCTCCAGGAACACCCTACAACCAGTCGATGCAAGGTCCCACTAGTCCCTATTTGCCATATCAATACTATCATTATCCACAGTTGAACCAACAGATTCCCTTTTTGGCCACTTTGGACCTACCTGACCTATCTCGCCTGACTAATGACCCTATCCTGCATGGATATAATTGACCACCAATTCTGGTGAAACTGCCATCTGATATTCCCAAATTTGATGGCAAACCTGGTGAAGACCCAAAAAACCATGTGATGACATACCATTTATGGTGTTCATCCAACTCCTTGATGGATGACTCGATCTGTCTAAGGTTATTTCAACGGACTCTCACCGGCTCAGCGGCCAAGTGGTATATTGAATTACCACCATACTCCTTTCTTGATTTTCGCTCTTTTGCTATGTCCTTTCTGACTCATTTTTAGCTACCCATACGTTATGAAGCTGGTACGGACCTACTGAATTCGCTCTGTCAAAACACCGCAACTCATATTTCTGATCATATCCATGAGTGGCGGAGGAGACGATGTCTTATTAAGGCTCATATTCCATACCAACTCTTAGCTGACTGGTTTACGAAGTCTCGTTTTCCCACCATAGCACGAGACGTGGCCATAGGAGGGGTCGTCACCGAAGAACAGGCTATCGCCTGTGCCCATTACTTGACCTGGTCTATGCTCAATCTGGCACGTTGTATGAAATTGCTCCTGACACACCCCACCCTACATATGACCCTACAAAACCACCTAAGGGACCTCAGGCCGATGGCATCATTGGTTCCCTTAACTCCCAGTCTTCTACTCAAACTGGTGGATCGTCAAACCCCCAGGGCTCTTCCACATCCCCACCACAGGGTGGAAACAGCACCACCAAGTCATCCACTCCTGCCTCCACCGAAAAAGTGAATTCTATTCAATCAGATTCACCTCATAAATCCGGTGGTAAGAAGAAAAACAAAGGTAAACCTAAGAAACCTTATAACCAACAGGATCCCAAGACTACCCCTGAAGACACCAAACAGAAGAGGAAGCTAAAGTATCCTTGTTTACTATGCGGTGATGACCATTTCTCCAAGGAATGTCCCCACCAAGATAAAGTGCAGAAGTTTCTCAAGGAAACCCCACTCCCGGAGTTCTCAACAATCCCTTCCCCACTCAGAACCAACAACTAGTCGCTCAAACCTCTCCTTCACACGGAGAGGCATCCTCTACCGTGCATGTTCTCATGATGCGTAGTGAGACGGTTAACATGAACACACGCTCACGCTCGTACGACTCTGTCCCTCCGAAGGAACCCATTGGAAGTAGTACTGAAAAAGTTTCCACGTCTATGCCTAACATCACCGTACCACCAACTTCTCTCACCATTGAGAAGCCTTCCTTAGAGTCAGTATTGTGTCCGCCTAAGAGCACGATTCAAAAAGCAGTTTTCAATCCTAATGCTCGGCCAGCTCAAAACTACAACACTGTAGAGGACTTGGCACAAGCCCCTTGTGCTATGCCGACTCTAGAGGTCTTGTATAATTGTCCCAACTAGCACAAGACTCTTCTCGCTTCCATTGGTGCGGTTGATCCAGATTCCTCTAATACAATCATGTTCAGACTCGAGTACTTTAAACTGAGGATTTCCCACCAACTGGAATTTCAAGTTTCCACGAAAATTGTTGGGAAGAAAATCCATCGAACTGTGTTAGACGAAGGTGCCTCTACCTCATTCATGTCGATATCGTGTTGGAGAGCCATTGGTTCTCCCGAGTTAAATCATTCTCCCACTACCCTAAAAACATTCGATGGTCGTGGCTTTCAACCCCATGTGCTACTACAAGCTTTAGCAGTCGAGTTGGGGGGTAATACCGCAACCATTAACGTGGAAGTGGTCGTAGCCCCTTTAGATTACAATCTATTACTTGGTCATAATCGGTTTTATTCCATGACTGCGTTCGTGTCATCCATCTTCCACATTGTGCAATTCCCCCACCAAGGTCGAATTGTCATTGTCGACCAACTGGATTTATGTACACCGGACACTGCTACTCATCCCAGCGATAACGTCCCGTTACTCGGGCAATCTTCATAACCATATGAGAGCGTGGGGGTTAGCCTCATAAAAGACTCATCTCTTATGGGTTTCTTTCTAGCCCCGGATCGCCCTAACCATGTTGCCACGGTGAACATGATTTCTTCTTTCCCCAACTCCACCGATCAATGGCTTGTACTCGATGAAGCCACTATGCATCTGATTGGAGATACCAGGCCTCTTTCACCCATTGAACTCACTTATGAGGCTATCCAATCAGAACCCGAGGACCACTTGGCTATGGCCTCCACATATTGTTCTCTACAGGGGATGTCATCCTTACCCGATCCCCTGCTCCATACTTTTCATTCCGACGAGTCCATTATGGATATTATGAGTGGAGATGACCCTACGTGGGAATACCTCCACCACCGGTCGTCTTTTCTACCCCGCTGGGATTCTGTAGAGAAAAGCATCACCACCATTTTCACACCGGATGTTTACCCTTTCCCCCAATCCTCGATACTCACATGTCATACGGACACTGAGGGAAACCTAGAAAACATCGAACCAACCTCTCTCTTTGACATCCTGGTCACCCCTGGTGTAGTGGAACATATTTTTTTAGGCCATAAATTTTCCCATGAAGAGATTACTACTTTTACGGCCTTATTCAAGTAATTCTGAGACGTGTTTGCTTGGACCTACGAGGAAATGCCCGAGATAGACCATGATATCCTTTCGCATGAGATTAAAACCTATCCCGATGCTAAACTAGTCTGCCAAAAGTTACGACCGGTACACCCACGAAAAATTGCGTCGATTAAGGCAGAAATTGAAAAACTCTTGAAGGCTAGCTTCATCTACCCTATTCCATTAACAGAATGGATCTCAAATGTCATCCCTGTGGCTAAGAAGCAGGGCACCATTTGTGTCTGTGTCAATTATTGGTATTTGAACAAGGCTTGTCCTAAAGACAACTACCCCACTCCCTTTATCGATCATATCATAGACAATTATGCCGAAAGTGTCATCTTTTCATTCATGGATGGATTTTCCGGTTACAACTAGATTGAGATCCACCCTGCCGACCAACATAAGATGGATTTCATCTGCCCTTGGGGAACATTTGCTTATCGCAAGCTCCCTTTTGGTCTCAAAAATGCCGGGGGTACCACATTCTAGCGGGCCATGTCGTACGCTTTTCATGATGTGAAGGACTTTGTGGAACCCTATCTTGATGATCTCCTTGCCCATTCACAGCAGTGTGAGTTCCACATCTATCATCTGACGGCCGTATTCCTCAAATGCAGGCGGTACAACATCCGCCTGAACCCTCACAAGTATATGTTCTGCGTCAAGTCCGGACGCCTCCTAGGTTTTATCGTTTCGAAGGACAGGATCCGCATTGATCCCTTGAAGGTGGAAGCCATTGTCACTCTCCCACCTCCTACTGACATTATGGAACTATAAAGTTTGCAAGGGAAGGCAACTTACCTACGGTGTTTTGTCTGTAATTTTGCTCAGAAGACACAGGGGTACATGAGATTACTAAAGAAGGATGTCCTATTCATCTGGGATGAGCAAGCGCAACAATCCTTTGACAGTCTGAAGCATGCCATTACCCATGCCCCTGTGCTCCAACCGCCCAATTACTACAAGGATTACATCCTTTATCTTGTTACTTCTGCCACCACGATCGCCATGGTCCTGGTCCAGGAGGACAACAACGCCCAAGAACATGTGATTTACTACCTCAAAAAGGGTCTTATTGACTCTGAAACTCGTTACTCACATGTCGAGAAGCTCACTCTCGTGGTAGTCATTTCCCTCCAAAAGTTTTGTCATAATATATTGCTCCGCACCACCACCATTATCGCCGATTTGAACCCCATGTACCACGTTTTGACACGTCAAGTACTCAGGGGCAAGTATTCATGCTACATTGTGATACTTCAGGAATTCGATCTCCTCTTCGAGAAGGCCAAGTCTAAGAAGTATTTGGTGTTTGTCGAGCTCATATGTGATCGTCCCCGTGTTGATTTAGGATCTGAGCTCAATGATTCCCTTCCTGACGACTGATTGTTCCTCATCAGCACATCCAACACATGGTATGGAGATGTTACCTTATATCTTCAAACCCAACGATTCAACCCTCAACTATCTCGTGACGATCGTCCTTTCATACATCACCACACCAAATATTACTTAATCATTAGCGATACCCTGTATCAACGTGGTGTTGATTCTGTTCTTTGACGTTGTCTGACACATGAGGAGGCTGAACACATATTGAATGACTGTCACTATGGGGCTTGTGGCGGTCATCTCTCTGGGATGGCTACAGCTCAGAAGATACTACGCGCGGGATAATACTAGCCATCCATCTTTAAAGATTGTATTGAGGCCGTTAAAAAATGTCCCCCATGCCAGCATTTTAAAACGAAAAAGTGCACCCACCCATTCCCTTTACACCCGATTATTGTCGTTGGCCCCTTTGCAAAATGGGGCATAGATTTCATGCACTGTAAGCCTACCTCGATCGGGGGGCATGGTTACGTCATAGTAGCCGTGGATTATTTTACTAAATTGGCCGAGGCTATGCCTACTTACAATGAATACGGAAAAACTGCCACACTCTTCATGTTTAATCATGTTATTTCACAGTTCGGAGTTCCATAAGCCATAGTCACCGACCATGGATCTCACTTTCAGAACCATATGGTCGACGAATTGAGCATCAGACTGGGTTTTCATCACGAGAACTCAACCCCTTACTACCCGCAATCCAATGGACAAGTAGGGGCCATTAACAAGGTCTTGAAAACCATGATTCAACGCATGGTGGGTACGCACAAGTCCAACTGGCATAACCTGCTCTTTTCCGCACTATGGGCATACCAGACCTCCATCAAGACTGCCACTAGATTTACACCATTCCAACTATTTTATGGATTGGAGGCAGTCCTACCTATAGAGTGCGAGATTCCATCTCTTAAACTCGCAATTGAACTTCTTCCGAACACCACTCCCAAGGAAGAATGCTTCCTTTACCTAGCGAAACTTGACGAGACCCACCGCGATGCTGCTCTTTCCAACTAGGCACATAAGAAACGCATCAAAGCACAGTATGATAGGTCAGTTGAACCTCGTGTCTTTAACAAGGGTGATTTGGTCCTCACATATGACCAAAAACACGATAAGCTGGGGGCAGGTAAGTTTGAGTCCATGTGGCATGGACCGTACATAGTGAAACGTGTTCTGGAGAAGGGAGCCTACGAACTAGAGGACTATGATGGGATATCTTTGGGTGAGCCCCGCAATGGGCTCTACCTGAAGAGGTACTATTCCTAAGTCTTTCACGCATAGGTATCTTGTATATGTTGTACATGGCCTGTGTTTTATGTGGTGTGATGTTTTTTTTTAGTGTGTCTAGATCTTGTTTTGCTACTTATACCATGTTCTGTCTGCATGTGCAGATGGCAACTTGCTATGGATTCACAGACGGCGCCAGTCGGCATACCCGTAACCTTGCTTCAGTAGCCTGGGTACTTTATTCTCCCATCGGATATCTCATCAGCTCAGGAGGAAGTTGTCTAGGATACGCAACCAATATCACCGCAGAGAATCAGGCAGTCATTGGAACTCTAACTGACGCTATTTCCTTGGGTCTGAACCACATTGTCATCCATTTGGGTTCACAACTAGTGGTTTCTCATCTTAACCGGATCTACGCTATCCGCGACCCTACTCTACTCCGTCTCTTTCGACGAGTCTGTTTTCTAGAAAGGTCCTTTGAATCTATTCAATACCTACACATTCCACGAGACATGAATATAGTTGCTGACTCGATGGCCAACTTCATTCTAGATTGGTACATTGCACAGACATAACATATTTATAAAATATAAAGGCATACATATGTAAATCATCCATTGTATAAGCAAACATGTAAACAATATCTCATAAATCATCCATAGAACACGAGGTGTATAAAAACCGCCAATAGTGTCTGTATATATATAAATCAATACAAAAATGATAGTGCCGATACAAAATTCTGAAGCCTGCTAGCTTTCAGTAAGAGTCATCTCTACAAAATCTGAAGGTCATAATATTTCAGTATATACACAAGTAAAAACATGCACCTAAGACCTAGGTCGCGTAACCCTAGGCCTCCAAGCCCCAAGCTGCTATGCATGGAAGTAGACTATGGCCCTCACCACATTCCGGAGCAGCGTGCTGAAATGAACTGATACTCCAACCGTCAGCTTCTAATAGCAACGGGGTAGGTCATGGACACCCAAATCTAGGATGTCCAAGGTCATCCTCTGGAGGTTATCCTCTACTGCCTCCAGCTCCTCCAGAGCATCACGGACCACAGGGCCCACCTCTAGTGCTGCTCCTCTCCGCATGAGGCAAGAGACTCCAAGTGGTCGCTCTGGACCCACGCCTGCAAGAAACATGTACGAGTTGTCAGCACTACTCCAAAAAAATCATAAAACACATAAAATGAAAAACACAAGCAGTTGTTCTTACCGATATCATCCCACTACGCTCCCTCGGGAAGCACCAAGTCTGGGTCTCGTCGGAATTTTGTACCGTGGTATGGGTAATCCTCCACCATGAGGATCTATCCCTGCAACCTCGTGAAGAAATATGTACCAAAACTAATGATGGGACCCCCGCCACCATGCGAGCCATCACCTCTACCCACCTGGTCATGTGAGGATCGCGTGTATCCCGATCCTTGAGGTCTACTTGCGGGCACAAGTGGGGCACCCGCTCTAGCATAAAGCACACTACCACTGAACCGTACCTAAATTGCTTTAGCGCCCCACACTGGCATTTGTTCAACTGATCTCTGAGACTGGTGAGGATCGCCTCGCACCAGTTGAACATGGTAGGAGCCATGCACTCCTCGGCATACATCATTTGTGATTTGCTCGCAAGGTGAGTGGATCGGTTGCCATCCACTTGCACAATGGTAAAGAGTATCGTCCAGAGAGCCCAATCCTGGACATCCTTAATGGGAATTTTCCCACCAACCATCAGTGTACCCGAAGCACACCACTGATCAATCATATCCTCTACTGAGTGGTCACCACCTCGTGACCCAGTCAAGGACACAGGGCTTCCTCACCGGGATAACCCTATCAAAAAGTAGATGTCCTCGACATCTATGGTCAACGTGTGCTCACCAATCTGGAAATGTTGTTGTATAGGATCCCAGCACTGGACCAGGTATGTCAACAAACCGGCTTGGGGCCTCATCCCCGGCACTTAAAAGTACTTGAGTAGCGCATAGTTTCTCAACGTTGCAACACATTGCGGATCATTTTCTGCTTGCACATCATCGAGTTCATGGTCGCATTCTCGCCACTCAAGAACCATCCTGCTCACTCCAAACCTGTCAACAATGACATTTTAACACCTTTAGAACTTTTCCCAACCATCAAAAAATCTTCCATTTGATTAGGTTTTGGGGTTGAGTTGGCCGTTTGCACCGACGCAGAACGTCCATTTGGACAGTGCGCCATTGGCGCAGAACTCCCTTCCGGGTTTTGCGCCATCACGGATCACGAGAGGGCAACCTGCGTCGGCCCGAGAGTGCAAACCCCCAACCCAACATGCCCAAAACCTACCTAAATGCAAGAAAAAGAAAATTCTAAACCTCTAGAGAGTTAAAGAGACAATTTTAGGGTTACCTGTCACTAACGGCACCTAAAATGATGGATCGCAACTCCCGGAATCAGCAAAAGAAGAACGGCTCCAAATGGCACTTTTCACCTCTCCAACTTGGTAAAAAACAAATAATAATTATTTTTACTATTTACCCCTATTTATATTCAAAAAGAGCATATTCCCTTTTCAATCTATTCCAATGTGATTTATTTTGCCATAGTTGGTTTCATTTATACCCGATTAATCGTTTTTTTACCTAGTTTTTGAAGCTTGCAAGTGAAGTTAGGTACCACTTTAATTTTGTTTTTCGCGGTTGTGGTCTTTTCGCGCATATTCTCAGGTATGAACGACTCATAAAGCGTCTTTTTGTCATTATTTCACTCATTAAATTTAATTATTAATGACACGGAGCTAATTCTTTGTTCTTTCTCGTGCTCGTAAAACAATGAGAATAAGTTACCGAGTTATAGTTTATCACTTTTTCGGGCTCATTAAACTCCCACGAAAAAGGAACCCCCTGGAGTCTTTTCTTTAAGCCCTTTTCAAGATCTCTAAATACGAAAAGATCGCCAAGCGAACTTGATGTGTTCATGCTTGTAAAAGTATTTGAATGATCGTCTTCTTGGTGATATTTTACCCCTTTTTCGGACCAGGGGGCACTACTTACGAAAAAAGGAATACTCCAGCCAATCATGACTGGAAGAGTCCTCTCTCGCGTTGTTTTACCCTTTTTCAGGAGAAGAGGCTAACCTTACGAAAAAGGACTTTTGGAGTCTTCTTTAGTTCTTTTCAGACTCTCTAAACATGAAATGAGGCCAAGTTTACCTTCTATGTACTCATTAAAATTCAACATTGAAGGGCCCGTCATGGGATGAACCCCTCCTTTCCCGTGTTCGTAAAACATTTGGGGTTGGACTCATCTATGAGATGAGCTATGCCAAGCATCTGTTTACCCTCCTCAAGCTCGTTAAAAAAACAAGTGAGGCATTCATCAGTCATGATGGGGAAAAAGGAAAGATTTTGTGTTACACCTTATTTATGGGAACTGCATCGTCACTCTTGAACATGGCACTCATTTTCATTTGCATACAGCACTTGGGTCATCTGTTTGTCTTCGAGTCATACTAATTCCATGAGTCATGTCACTCCTTTGGGTCATCCGAAGAATGTCTCCATCATCAGTTACATTATGGATCAGCACTGTTCTCGTCATGTCAATACTGCCAATTCATGCCATGCCCATGTTCAAGAGATGTCCATCACTCATCATCTGTAGTCAGTACACCTTTTACCATACCATGTCTACCTTGAGTCAGTATTGCACATTACTCTACCATCTGATTCACTCCAACCATCTGTTATCGAGTTTCGTGTCGTTGATGGGGGATTCATCATGGACCTCCTTCGATGGATTCATCCTTGTCGACTTCAACACATCATCCGAGGATTTAATCTAGAAACCAACCAAGTACCTTGGGCCTACATGCCTCAATGGAAGGTTACCTCGCTTTCAACATGAGTTTACATCATTGACTCTTGATTGAAATATTTCATCGAGCGTTCGACCTCAACTCTTTTATTCACGCTTGGTGATATGTACTATGATACCTTGGGGATCATTAACATTAATGGTGATTTCCCTCGCACTTGTTAACAGTATACATTAATGACCGGTAATCAAGTGGTTTCTACCATGTTCGACTCCAAAACATTGTAATCACATGGATAGATTCGTATCATTGTTGGCTCGGCTTGAAGACCATGGGGAAGTCATATTCTACCCAGGGTGCGATGGAGATTGTTTGAGTCATATTACACGGATCCACTTTGTATTGGTCATGGTTGTGTTATCATCTCATCATGGATCTATGATTGTGTCTAGTAGCCATGATTGTGTTCAGTCGGTCTTTACTACCATGGATCTGCAATGTATTGGTTGGCAGTCATGTTGTGAGTCATGTGAGACTTGTATCTCAGAGTCAATTCTACTGCAGCAGCATCCTCCAGCCATCAAGTCCTTGCCATCTATCTTTCAAAGCACTTCACCTGTCTTGTTTTTACAGCTTCATGCTTTGGTGGGCATTCTGTTACACCTAAATCTCATCATCATGAGTCCCATGTTAACTCAATACCTCATTCCCTGAAGTTCCTATGATCAAGCATGTAGGGCCCCTCTTGTAGGGTCCTTCCGTGCTTACCCTGAAACTCAACAACTTGATACAAAAGATAGTAGAAACCATAATTTCTAGATAAATAAAATAAATTAACTACATAACTTAGCAATTATAGACAAAACCATAACCTGTCAACCCGATCCAGCTGGTCCACTGTCATCCGCGAATTCCCTAGGATCTCTCCCGTAAAGCTCGTTTAACCATAGGCAAAGTAACCGTTAGCTTTGCCACCCAACCATAGGCTCATGCTTTCAATCGCATGGCCTTCCCCGAGCTTTGGGTCATAAAGCTCAAACACACCTTTCAAGAAACTCCTCAATGGGTTTCAACAAACCCCAATAGCAACAAGTCAGATCTATCGCAAGAATTACGATATCCATCCAAAAAATGGGTCCCTTCTCCCTTCCCAAGCCCTTCCTTAAGTAGGAAAATCCCTTGCGACACATGTCGCTCCATGCAATATTATTTATTTGATTAAATTTCAAATTAAATAAAACTCACCCATCCATTGTCAGTTTTTCTAGGAGATGCACCAACATTCCTAAGTTTGCTCATGTTTGTCCCCAAGATGTTTCACCTAACACCTAAATTTGTGGTATAGGTGGAGTTGACTAGATGTCTATGCTTAGGATTCTATTTTTCTCCTAAATAAAGATTTATATTATTTTAAATACTCAAAATAAATATTCTTTTATGTCCAAATGCATAAATAACAATTGCTATTATTTTAAATGCCAAAATATCCTTTTATGTGCAAATGCATAAATAACAATTAATGTTATTTTAGATGCTAAAAATATCCTTTTATGTGAAAATGTCTCAAGTACTAATTTCTATTGTTTAAGTTACTAAAATGCATTTTTCTAAGTAAATGTTCTAGGTGCAAATTATACATTTTTATGCAATTAATTTTAACAATCATTTTTACTAGGATCTCGGTTCCACATTGTTGGGCCTCCACGTTCCCTAACTTCATTTCCCTGACACGGCACCACTCCATCGGGTCCATTCATTTGTCGTTTCCATTTCTCGGCAAGGTACCACATCGTTGGGTCCTTGCGTCCACTCTTTCCGTTCTCGGCAGGGTACCACATCGTTGGGCCCTTTTATCAATATGTTTTCATTTTGACTTGCGGGAACTTCATGTAGGGATTTCAGGAGTCGTTACCTTCTATCCTCCATCTACACGCTATTAGGGACTAATGGAGTTGAGGAGTAAGTATGTCCTTACTGCGTGCCCCTCAACTCGTATGTGACCAACTCCGTTGTGGCCCACTCGCACGACCTCACGCTTCTCACGCTTCTAGGAAACAATATTCTTTATTCAAAACCAACAATAATAATGTATTTAAGGCGAATATGAAAGTATGTCTCTCCCGACCTGGGCCTCACATTGTGAGACTCGCCCCTAGTTGGTTATCTTATAGACTCAGAATATTGTGTCGTAGCACCAGCCTCCCTGCTAGTCGTAGTACATAAGATACTCCTCACATGTGCCCCAAGCTGCATTACTATAGTCTACTCTCAAGCCACCTTTGTATCTCTAGCAATAATGACTGAAAAGAGGATCCTTGGATGATTATGGTATTATGCAAGAGTTACTAGTGTTATTATTACTGTGAATGATCTCTTTTGCTTTGCACATGAAAAGGGACTAAGTGTGAGCTTCTCAACCCTCCTTAGCCCTTGATGTAATCTTGGATATTGGGGAATATTTATGCTGTAATAAAATATTTTACGTGGCACATATTAATGGCTCATTTAATCCTATGATATTTTATAACAATAATATGGTCTTCACTACAATTCAAAGGGTTGGAGAAAATACTTTACAACAAGTTAGAATATCCCAATCATATGTCTTCATTCTATGCTTGTTTATACTAAAAGAATCTAAGTAGGCCTTGAATTAGTCCATGATTGAAGGATAATGGTCTCACTAATCCCTAAAATCATGCACCATTGTTTCAAGGATCTTGTGTTATTGGTCCTACTCTTTGAATGCATTGACCGAAAAATCAAGTGAGAATCATAACTTGAATGGTATCCTTAAGTGATTAGACACCTTATGAGATTGTAAAGGGACATAATCCCATATTTTTCTCATGTGATGTTGGCTTAATTCATGGAGCTTAGCCACTAAAGAGCTTAAATTCGACTTGCTCACTTCATATTAGTCTATAGTCTTAAATACATACAACTAATTCAAAAGTCATGATGAAATTAAATCATTTCACATTCATCTTTGAATATTCAAGCAATCATAAAATTCAAGAATGGATAACCCAAGATGTCTCATATTATCATAATATTTTAAGTTTGGTGCAAGATTTAGTCTTTTAAGGCGTAAAAATTGGCACATGGATTATAAGATGTGCCTTGAAATCCTACAATCTAATGTCCCATCATTACCCCCCAACTTAGAGGCCTTGCACATCCTTGTGCAAGCAAAAATTATCCCTTCACTCTACTTACTTGGTTGATCTACTATGTTGCTCTCTACATGTATGTATGAAGTCATTTTCCAAAAATTGTGTGATTCCAAAACCTTTCCATGTTATCATGTTGTCTACTCTCTTCTCTCCATATCTTCCTTTCTTTGTTTTCATCTAGTACCCTTAGAAGGTGTAGGATGTAGTAGAAGAGGAGGTTTGAACTTAAGTCTAATCCAATTGAGTTTTATTTTTTTCATGGTCTCCTTGAAAAATGGTGCCCAAAAGAAGGTAGCTTGTAGATTTTGTGGAGAGTGTGGTTCCACTAATTGGAGACCAATGGGAAGGCCATCCCATCTATTATGGAAAGTATGGATTACTTTTCCTTAGAACTCTTGATTTTGGCCTCATAATGGGCAATTTCCCCCTTTTGTTTCTCCTATAGAATATGCATTAATTTTGTATCTTAGGTCAAGGATTTGTGGATTTTTATCATTTCATTAGGCCTTATTGCTTCATCCCTTAGCCTTAAATTATTGTTTTCTTCTTCCTCTTCATACTTCTGCTTTTCAATGGCACTCATCTCATCATTAATAATCTAATAGCACATTGCTTTAATTTGTCACATGCATAAGGATTTGGATACCATTTGTAGGGGTGAGGTAGTGCATAGTTATGGCTATAAAATTGGACTAGGTGATATTTTTCACTTGCATCGCCATGTTGGTGTGCATCTATGAAGTCCCTAAGAGTATCAATTCGATAAGGGAGTTGGTTTAATATTATTTTCATTTGAAACTTGTGTCATTTTTCCTTAAGAAATAAAGTATAAAATTTGGTTGGTGGTTTGCAAGTCAACATATCCTTAGAAAATTCTACCATATTGGAAATGGAGATTTCTAGGATGCCAATTCTTTCACTTTTGCTAGTCAACTATTCTTTAAGTTTTTTTAACTTAGTTTTTTTAACTTAGTTTTTAAACTCTCATTTTCCTCCTCTAGTTGCCTCTTATTGTCTATATGCTGCATTTTCATAATCTACAATTTCTCTTGCAATTTTAACAATTGTTGTTCAATATGAAACTAGTTCAACCCCACACCACTACCCTTTATGTCTGCCCTAGTTTTTATTGGAATATTTTATATTCCTTGGAAAGTAATAATGTCTTTGTATTATGTTGGAAGATATCCACAATCTTATGTAAAAGAGTAATACATTTATCCTATATTCATTATGGTGAAATATACTCTTTATATTCATTATTATATAAAGAGATGCTATTATGGAGAATTATATTATCCCACATGTAATATGTGAGAGTAATTCCTCCTCATCTCTTGGTATATAATAGATTCAAGGGAGTCTCTTACATTCACCATTTTGTGAGGATCATTCATTCGTGAATCATTCATCCATTGTGGATCATATTGTATTGGGGTTATTGGAATTGCTCTCTATAAGCTTGGAGGAGATATTCTGGAGATAATATAAAACTACCTTCCTGTGGACGTAGCCCAATTGGGTGAACCAAGTATATCTGGTATACTATTTTCTCTTGTTCTCTTTCTGTTCTTATTTACTGTGATATGTTATTGTTTGCATAGATAGGTAAGCATGTTTAGTTAGATCCATATCTCTGACATGGTATCAGAGCTTGTTGCTATGATCTAGCACCTTCTAATGCTTTCAAACAATATTTTATCATTTGGGCATTGATTATTTCTTTTAGATTTGCTTTCTATCTAGTAGCCATTAGGCTTCTCTTCAGATCTGGGCATATTTCTACAGTCTTTTATTTCTAACCCTAACCTTGTTGTGTAGATTTTTGCAGAAATTTTTCAAGGGTTTCTTGATGTTGTTTTTGTAGATCTATATGATTTTCTGATTCTCCTCAAGGAGATCTATCTTCCGGTTTTCAAAACGGCATTTTTTGTCCAAGTTTGGATGACTTTGTGCAGGTTTCCGTCTTCGGCAGATTCGACACTATTTTTGGCCTCATAACTCAGTCAATTTTTATTGGAATTTTTAATATAGCCTATTTTTGGAACTGGAAAAGTTGTTCTAGATCCACTTATTTGGACCGAACAGAATTCTAGGCCTTCTGGTTGCCAAAACGACAACTTTCGTCCAAGTTTGGTAGACTGTGTGCAAGTTTCTGTCTTCAGCAGATTCGACATTGTTTTCGGCCTCATAACTCGGTCAATTTTTATCAAATTTTTTATTATAACCTATTTCTGGAACTAGAATTTTGTTCTGGATCCATCTACGCAGACATAACAAAATTATGGGCAATTCTGGGCACTCAATCCAAGGGTTGTAAGTAAATGTTTCTCTTTCCTTATTGTTTTTCTAACTGTGGTTTTGCAGATTCAGATCAGTACGGTAAAGTATTTAAGTTTTCTATTATTCTTTTTTTTTTGCATTTAGGTTGTTTCTAATCATGTTTACTAAGAGATTATTTCTTGTTCTTGGTATATATTTGTCTTGTTCGGATATCCACATCATCTTTTTCAGGATCTTGCATGCAATTAGGGTTTGCATGCAAAATCTAGGGTTTGCATGCACCTGCATGCACTTGCATGCATCCCAGTCACCAGTTTGATGCCTCCAGCACTTTAGCCACCTCATTCTAGCACCCAGGATCCACTTACTACAGAGTTTTAGCCCTCCTAGGCTGAAAGGCGCCCACTTCTCACCTACTGCCAGAGAAGGGCGCACTTGTTCACGTACCACTGCAGTTCCACTTCAGTTACATTCAGTTAGCTCCGATTCTCCCTGATTTGAGGCTAGTTTCACTCCCAACTGACTGTTTCACTTCCGTTGGACCTCCAGTTTGACTAAATGACTTGTTCTGACTTCAGTTAGTCTCCCATGCGCCCCCCACTGAGCCTCCTTCCCTTAATCAGTGCTACACACTTCAGTTACACATGACACACTCAGTTAGACTCAGATTGACACCTGGATGACTGGTTCTTGTGCATTGATGACCACCACCGATTGATGATGAGAACTCCTAGTTGGAGTCAAGATACTCCATTCAGTGATTCGAATGGCCTACTTAGTCAATTCGAATTGCTCATTGACAGATATTGTATTCTATTGTAATTCATTCACCCTTATTGGGATAATTGAGCACTGTTGCATGTTTTGCACAGTTTTACACCATATTTTCTATATTCATCTGTTGTGATTGATTTACTTGTTCATTAGATCTGCTGTGACTAATTTTACATGGTATCAGAGCCATTGCAGGGACAATATCTCTTTTCTACAGGTGTTTGTACAAGAAGATTTGACTGAATTGCTCAAATTGCAAAAAGTTTTGGCATGAGATATCTCAAGGGCATTCGCTCCTGTGCATGCAAAGCTTGAAAAATACATCCAATACCACTCCAGAAGCTTGAGTTTCCACATAATTCCTGGATCTGATACATTGGACCCATTCAACATTGTTTGATCTCCAATCCCAGGTGTGATGCAACTCTAAAAGGGTGGATTGTTCGACCTTACGGTTCTTGGTTTGATTGTGATTTGCAGGTTATCAAGCTCCTCTTTTGCATTCGCTACACTGTGCATGCAAACTCCTCTTTTGCATTCGCTACACTCTGCATGCAAGCTCATCTACATCAGTTTGACTCGCTCCTAGCAATGGAATACTCTTCTTCAAAGCATATCCTCACCCCATTCAATTATTATGATTGGAAAGATGATATGGAGATCATATTACATTCAAAAGGTTACTACCGAGTCACTCTTGGTCTTGAATTGGAGCCAAACAATGTGTCAGATCGAACCAAACACTACAAAAAGCTTGATGAAGCTTATGGTCTTCTTTGTCTCTCCATCTCCAAAGATCTTCACTTCCATCTCAGTGGATTGAAGACTCCAAAAGCCATATGGGAGCAACTTGAAACACTATTTGGCAAGCAGGATGAGCTTAGGGATTTTCAATTAGAGAATGAATTGATTGGCCTTAATCCTGAGAATTTCGAGACCATCAATGAATTCTTCACAAAATTCAAGAACTTGAACTTGCAATTGAAGAACAGTGGAGTTATCAAAGAGGATAAACAATTGATCCTCTCCATTCTAAGCAAGCTTGGGAAAGATTATTTGGTATTTGTCTCTACTTTCAATTCCGGTCAGCTAACTACCCCGAATTGGAAGATGCCTACCTCGAATGCCTTCATTGAGTCCATCACAAAAGAGCATGACAAGTTGATTCAAATGGGGTCCATAAGCTCCAAAGATTCAACCCTATATGTTCAAGGACCCAAGATCTCGAATGGTAAAGGAAATCAAAAGAAGGAGAAGCCCAAATTCGAGCCTCACAAGCAAAAAGACAAAGGCAAGCAAACGGATGCACCATCCAGTTCGAAGTTCAAGCAAAAGGGCAAAGAAGGTAACCAAAAATCTAAATGTACTTATTGTAACCGTGGCTTTCATCCCGAAAGTTCATGTATGAAGAAGACTATAGATCAAATGGCCCTCCTTTTGGAAAAGAACAACATAACCCTTCCTGACGGTGCAAGGAAGAAGGATAGGAATGATGATCATGAAAGAGGAAAAGCACTCATGGCAACGGTTTCGAAGCCCACTACTCTCTTGATAGATTCGGGTGCATCAAATCATATGGCTGCAAATATTGATTCTTTTTCCTCATTCGATCCAAACAGCTCCATCCCCATCCATTTGGGAGATGACTCAAAAATTTCTTCAAAGGGCAAAGGTACGATTCATGTAGAACATGGAAGCTTTCAGAATGTTCTCTATGTGCCTTCCTTGGATTCAAATCTCCTTTCTATGTATCAAATGACACATACTGGTGAACCAAAGCAAGTTACATTCATCCCTAATATAGTTGAAATTTCTGATAGCAAAAGTGGAAGACTAGTTGCAGTCGGAAAGGCAAATCACACTGCAAAATGCTATGAGTTTTCACGCTTTATTCCACTTGCAAAGCCCACTGCTCTTCGCACACATGGTAATGAGGTTAGTAGGATTTGGCATGAAAGATTTGGACACCTTAATTATAAGTATTTGCTGCTGTTATCAAACAAATCCATGGTAGATGGTCTTCCACAACTCCGTTCCTCGAAGGGAATATGCACTGGTTGCATCATTGGGAAGCACCCCGAGCACAGATTCGACCGCGGCAAAGCCAGCAGAGCTTCTACTATTTTGGGATTGATCCATTCTGATATCAGTGGTCCGCTGCCCCATATGTCATTAAATGGTTCAAGGTATGTTTTGACATTTATTGATGATTTTTCCCGCTTTACATGGGTATTCTTTCTCAAAAACAAGTCAGAAGTGCTTGGAAAATTCAAGGATTTTAAGGCTTCTGTTGAGGCCACCACTGAGAGAAAGATCAAAGCTCTTAGATATGATAATGGTGGGGAATATATCAAGTCCGAGTTGCTGCAACTTTGTGCCCAAAGCGGAATTAAGATCCAACATACAGTTCCCTACACACCCCAGCAGAACGGTGTAGCGGAAAGGAAAAATCGGTCACTGAAAGAGATGGCTACATGCATGATTGAATCGAAAGGTTTGGCTGCAAATATTTGGGCTGAAGCAATCAATGTTGCTGCATATATACAGAACCGTGTTCCACATTCATCCGTGAAAGGTATGACTCCTTTCGAAGCATTCTTTGGTCACAAACCGGATGTGTCAAATTTGAGAGTTTTTGGCTCTACTACATGGGCTAGAATTCCTTCTGAGAAGAGACGAGCTTTGGATCCACAAAGTATCGAGTGCATATTTATAGGATATGGGGAAGAATCAAAAGCATATAAACTCATGGATATCAGATCTAAAAAGATATTCATAGAGCGCAGTGTGCAATTTGAAGAACCGCTTCAAGAATTGCAACTAGTCGAGGAGAAGACTGCCGATTCACCGCCTTCACCAGAAGAAGATCCGAGCAGCGATAATGAAGGTATGAGTTCCGATATTTCTGATATTGTAGTAGCATATGATGATGATGACATATCAGGTTTGGAATCCGACCATTATGATCCTCCTCAGTTACCAAAGTGGGCCCAAAACACTCTACATTCTGCTGGTTCGAATCTTGGAAATCCTGCTGATCCGAGACGAACAAGAGGAGACTTTCAAAGAGCAAGTATGGCTTTTTATATTGCTGATCCATTTCTTCCTGAGATTTGTTATTTGATGGCTGGTTCAGATCCTACATCATACTATTCATCTCATCGAGATCCGAGATGGAAAAGTGCCATGGACGAAGAGTACAGTTCTCTTCAAAAGAACAACACATGGGAGCTAGTTTCTCTTCCACCTGGAAGAAAATTAGTGAAGTGTAAATGGGTCTACCGTACTAAAGTTTCTGCTGATGGCACTATCAGCAAATATAAAGCAAGGTTGGTGGAAAAAGTTTTTTCCCAAGTCCAAGGAGTGGACTACACTGAGACCTTTGCACCGGTTGCAAAGATGGATTCCATCCGCCTTGTTTTAGCTATTGCCGCATCCAAGCACTGGGAAGTGCACCACATGGATGTGAAGAGTGAATTTTTACATGGATACCTTGCTGAAGAGGTCTATATGCAGCAGCCAGAGGGTTATACATCAGATCCATCATTGGTTTGTAGATTGAAAAAATATTTGTACGGGTTAAAACAGGCCCCAAGAGCTTGGTACGCAAAGATGGACTCCTTCCTTCTTTCTCAGAATTTCCAAAGGTGCAAATCTGATCCGAATGTGTATCTTTAGCGAGTTAAAGGTAATTTGTTGGTTATTGTACTTTATGTTGATGATTTGCTCATTACTGGTAGCACACTTACTTCAATAAACAAGCTAAAATCTGCCTTAAATCTAGCTTTTGACATGAGCGATTTGGGTTTGCTGAGTCATTTTTTGGGCTTGGAGATAGCTCAAAATTTTGATGGGATCACTATATCTCAGCAAAAATATGCTTCCGACCTGTTATTGAAGTTTAATATGGCTGAATGTAAGGCAGCCCCATTCCCATTCCTCTCAAGAATCAGTCTTGAGGAGGGAGATTCTACACCGCTTGCAGATTGCAGTATGTATCGACAGTTGATTGGTTCACTACTTTATTTGACACACTCACGGCCTGATATCTCATATGCCATGAGTGCCGTGTCAAGATATATACAGCAGCCACATGAGCTTCATTGGTGAGCATCCAAGTGGATCTTGCAGTATGTGCAAGGTACGAGACAGTTTGGCATACATTATGCTGCAGATTCTGAGCTAGATTTCATTGGTTTTACTGATTCAGATTGGGCAGGTGATAGCATTGATCGGAAATCCACTTCCGGTTATGTTTTCATGATTGGTCATGGTGCTATTTACTGGTCCAGCAAAAAGCAAGCAGCCATTGCACTTTCTTCAGCAGAGGCAGAGTATCGAGGGGCATTCAATGCCTGCATTCAGGCAGTTTGGTTGCAGGGTATTCTTTCCGAGTTTGGTTTTGGTGGCACTACTTCGACTGTCCTATTTTGTGACAATCAAAGTGCTATCAAGATCTCCACAGATCCAGTTCAGCGGCAGAGGACCAAACACATTGAGATTCATATGCATTACATTCGACAGTTGGTGCATGACCGCACCATCATTCTGCAATATTGCCCTACTGATGAGCAAATTGCAGACATCTTCACCAAGAGCTTCACTGAGAAGAAGTTCTCTTACCTCCGTTCACTGTTGGGGGTGAGTTCCATCATGGTGGAGACAGATTGATTCATTATTATGCTTTAGCTTGAGGGGGGGCTTTCTTCCCACGGGGTTTTCCCTCTTTCCTCACTTAGTTTATTTTCAGCATTTTTTGGATTATTGTATTGGGGTGACCTTTGGTCTTAGTTACCAGGGCCCCACATTATTTTTTGCACATCATAGTCTAGCTTGAGGGGGGGTGTTCGGATATCCACATCATCTTTTTCAGGATCTTACATGCAATTAGGGTTTGCATGCAAAATCTAGGGTTTGCATGCACCTGCATGCACTTGCATGCATCCCAGTCACTAGTTTGATGCCTCCAGCACCTTAGCCACCTCATTCTAGCACCCGGGATCCACTTACTACAGATTTTTAGCCCTCCTAGGCTGAAAGGCACCCACTTCTCACCTACTGCCAGAGAAGGGCGCACTTGTTCACCTACCACTGCAGTTCCACTTCAGTTACATTCAGTTAGCTCCAATTCTCCCTGATTTGAGGCTAGTTTCACTCCCGACTGACTATTTCACTTCCGTTGGACCTCCAGTTTGACTAGATGACTTGTTCTGACTTCAGTTAGTCTCCCATGCGCCCCCCACTGAGCCTCCTTCCCTTAATCAGTGCTACACACTTCAGTTACACATGACACACTCAGTTAGACTCAGATTGACACCTGGATGACTGGTTCTTGTGCATTGATGACCACCACCGATTGATGATGAGGACTCCTAGTTGGAGTCAAGGTACTCCATTCAGTGATTCGAATGGCCTACTTAGTCAATTCGAATTGCTCATTGACAGATATTGTATTCTATTGTAATTCATTCACCCTTATTGGGATAATTGAGCACTGCTGCATGTTTTGCACAGTTTTACACCATATTTTCTATATTCATCTGTTGTGATTGATTTACTTGTTCATTAGATCTGCTGTGACTAATTTTACATGTCTAACATTTCTATATGGAAACATTGGCATCTTTTAAGGGTATGGATCTCTAGTATTTTGTCATGATGATAGCTATAAACCATTTAATGTTTAATATGTTAACGAGATACTTAATAACTAATTTGTTCTTTTTTATCATATTTAATCATGTTGATTTCTAATCATGTCATGTTTATAAAATCAATTTTATAAGAACAATCTCATATGTGTTATCTTTTGATCATTATTTGCTTTATTTATATGTTATTGCTTACCTTTGTGTAAAAGCAATTTCATTGTTTTATAAGTAATATCTTTATGATCATTATATGCTCTTGTTAATTAATTCTTTGAGTAAAGTCAAATTTTTGAATCTATATGATATCATAATTTTTTGGCTTGTCATAAGTTATTTAATTGGGATATAGTTTCTTTCTCATGTATTGCAGAGATTGTATCTAGTTCCTGTGTTATTTGTCTCTAACATTCCTATACGGAAGCATTGACATGTGTTGTTTGACTCTAACATTCCTATATGGAAGCATTGACATTTCCAGGACATCTCATCTCTTGCATGTTTACATAGTGTTAAAAAGAAATGAACTCATGATTAAGACCATTAGTGACTTGTCATTTCATAATTTATTTTAAGTGATATCATGAGTTGATCATAATTTGCTACATGTTGATCATATTAAACATTTTGATTTATTTCATATATATCATGTCATGTTTATTTCGATCAGCTTTTACTCAATATTTATATGGCTTTGATCAATCTTATAATCTTGAAATATTTATCATGAACACCTTGTTCTTGTTGCAATGGGATTTCTATTCTTATGATTGCAGAGGTTACCTTGTTCTTACTTGTCTCTAACGTTCCTATATGGAAGCATTGACATTTTTTTTGTCTCTAACGTTTCTATATGGAAGCATTGACATTTTCAGGGCATTCATCTCTTGCATATTAACATCATACTAATCAGAAATGCACCTATGCTTAAGATTAGTTGCTTGATGACTAAATTTTCATATATTTAAGTGAAATCTCGGGCTCACTATTTATATGTTGTGCCTGACACTTAATGTGTAAAAGTAAATTCGTTTTCCTTAATGAGCAAGTTAATATTTTATTTGATCATATTATGTTGCCATCTTTTTATATGATGTTTGCTAACATTTGGTGTATAAGCATTTTCATTTATGTATGAGCACCTTTATTTTATGATATTTATGTGTTTTAATATTGAAAGTTCTTGTGCAGATAAGTTCTCTGTTTAGGAATTCATCTCATTCCATACATATTGAAGCACCATCTTCTATTGTTAAAGTCATGATGTTCATCTGTATGATATCATTTTCGATGTGTGTCTAGACCACTGGGATCTTGTTCCTTCGATGTTTGAGGTCTTCTACAGATATTTCTATTTGCACCTTGATTGGAAGAATGTCTGCTATCCGCATATATATTGGCCATCTGAGTATTTTTGTACACTATTGTGGTATTCTTAGCCACATGTTCTGTTGTATCAACCGTCAAAAGGTATCTGTATAATGGTATGGATATTATATCGGAGTTCTTCAACTATCCATTATGGTTGTCACGATTCTTGTGGTGATGTAGGCATCTTGTGGATTTAGTAGACATGACGGCTTCTCTTTAGATCTGGGAACTATTAAGTTTAGCCTAATTTCATAAGCAAGATCACTGAAAGAAACACAATCACAAGATAGACGAATATTTACCCTGGGAAACCCTCATGGGGTACAAAAATCAGCAAAGCTTTCCTCAATATAGATAATCAACCAATACAAAGATGTAGTCCTCAACAGTAGCTCATTCTCCTCCTATGTAGATTTCTCTCTCTCCTATGCACCAATCACAAGTGAGTGAATGAATGAGATAAATGAGGAACACACCTCCTCTATTTATACTCATGTTCTAACTGACTTTTCACCCTAATGGGGCCGACCTCTCCTAAGAGAGTCTAATAACCCCTAAACAGCTAACTTGGGGCCGATCTCACATGGGAGATCTAATAACCCTAGTTACCACACTCTCTCGGAGGAATAAACATCTCTGAATTTACAATAGGGTCTCCACGGAGGAATGAAACATCTCCAGAATAATAAAGTACAAATATAATATTCTTAGAAGTTACAATATTTCAACACTCCCCCTTAACGAGAAGGATATTATAACAACATCTACAGGAGCAAGGAGTCATCAACTACATAATACATGATACATCTATAAATCATTGGAAGCTTTCCTTATACATCATCAGTAACTCAAGCAGTTACTGGAACATCAACATCTTCAGTATTGAATCTTCATCTTCTGCAACACTTGAACAGCTACAGCAACATCAACATTTGGATCCTCACGATCAACAACATCGTCATCTCACGATCAAAAACACCGACATCTAGATCATCACGATCAACAGCATCGTCATCTAGATCATCACGATCAACAACATCATCATCTAGATCATCATGATCAACAGCATCATCATCTAGATCATCACGATCAACGGCATCGTCATCTAGATCATCACGATCCACAACATCATCATCTAGATCATCATGATCAACAGCATCATCATCTAGATCATCACGATCAACAGCATCGTCATCTAGATCATCATGATCAATACCACCGTCATCTAGATCATCACGATCAACAACATCGTAATAGCATACCCTGTAATACACATGATCCATTTAAGACACCATAGCATGTATAGGGACGATGCAATCCACTCGTCAACTTAGACAAAGTCTAAGGACCCCTTTTTGGAAGACATATGTCTACGGATCAATTCAGGGACCAAGGTATGGGGATGATACAATCCCCTCTCATCCACTAGGGACCACTTCTCGGAGACATCTGTCTACGGATCTATTCAGGGACCAAAGTCCTGGGATGATACAATCCTCTCGTCTACTGGGGACCACTTCTCGAAGACATCTTTCTACGGATCTATTCAGGGACCAAAGCCCTGGGATGATACAATCCTCTCGTCCACTTGGGACCACTTCTTGAAGACATCTATCTACGGATCTATTCAGGGACCAAATTCCTGGGATGATACAATCCTCTCGTCCATTGGGACCACTTCTCGAACACAACTATCTACGGATCAATTCAAGGACCTAAGTCCAGGGATGATACAATCCCTCCTCATCCACTAGGGACCACTTCTCGAAGACAACTATCTACGGATCAATTCAGGGACCTAAGTCCAAGGATGATACAATCCCTCCTCGTCCACTAGGGACCACTTCTCGAAGACAACTGTCTAGGGATTAATTCAGGGACCTAAGTCCAAGGATTATACAATCCCTCCTCGTCCACTAGGGACCATACATCGACCTCATCGTCGAAACAGGTAACCTCAATATCAATACAAGTATCCATATCATCGATACATTATCCTCAACAATACAGGTATCCTCATCATCGATATAGTATCCTCATCATCGATACAGTATCCTCATCAATATAGGTATGCTCATCATCGACCTTACCGTCAATATAGTCAATCTCATCATCAATACAGGTATCCACATTGATACCAGTATCCAAAAATATCTTCATCAACCGTATCACTCCCCCTTTCGAGGAGGTTCCTTTTGAACTACACCAAGCTTGTCTCGGAAATACTCAAACTTTACTCGAGATAGAGGTTTGGTCAACACATCAGCAACTTGTTCGTCAGTGCTCACATACTTGAGCTTGATAGCTCCTTTCTGCACCATATCCCATATATAGAAATATCGGATCTCTATGTGCTTTGACTTATCATGGAACACGGTATTCTCTGTCATCTTGATACAACTCTGGTTGTCACACAGGATCAGAGTGGGGTCCATCTCTAAGTCAAACAATCCTGATAATAACTTCCGAAGCCATACCGCTTCACAACTAGCAGAGCAAGCAGATATATATTCCGCTTCAACTGTGCTGAGAGCCACACTTGACTGCTTCCTACTAAACCATGAGATCATGGAAGATCCTAGACAATAACATCCACCCGATGTACTCTTCCTGTCTGATACAATTCCTTCCCAATCAGCATCTGTGTATCCAAACAATCTGTAAGTCATGATCTCTACGATAACATAGACCAAAATCTATCGTACCCTTTAGGTACCTCATCACATGCTTTGCATCTATCAGGTGAACTCGTCTAGGTTCCACTAGATACTAACTCAAGGTGTTCACCGCAAAACATAAATCTGGCCTGGTATTCGTCAGATACATTAATGACCCAATAATCTGTCTGTACAAAGTCACATCCATTGACTCTGAGGAGTCATCAACTAACAGCTTCAAGTTGGAATCCATGGGAGTGTCCATGGATTTACATTCCAACATATCAAATCTTTTCAAGTTTTCCACAGCATACTTTCCCTGGTTGAGAAAGATTCCTTCTGGGCCTTGCCATACTTCCAGACCTAGGAAGTAATGCATCAATCCGAGATCTTTCATCTCAAACTCTGAAGAGAGCTTCTTCTTGCACTCGACAATTTGTTTCCCATTTCCAGTCAGAAATAGATCATCCACATATAGCAACAATATGATAGGTTCATCATCCATAACCTTGAGATAAAGATTAGGATCAGCATTACTTTTGGTAAAACCCAAATTTGTCAAGAAACTGTCAATTCTTCCATACCAAGCTCTGGGAGCTTGCTTCAACCCATACAAATCCTTCTTCAGTTTGCATACATGGGTTCCTCTATCTTCAACTTCAAATCCTTGTGGTTGTTCTATGTACACTTCTTCCTCAATCACACCAGTCAGGAAGGTTGTCTTTACATCCATCTAGTGTAATTACCACTTCATCATGGATGCAAGTGCCATGATGGTTCTAATGGAAGTGTACCTTGCAACTGGTGCAAATGTCTCTTCATAGTCAATTCCCTCTTTCTGATAGAATCCTCTGGCCACAAATCTTTCCTTATACTTTTCAATGCTACCATCCGCAACATGCTTTATTTTGTATATCCATTTGGAAGATACCACACTTTTGTCCTTTGGATTGGAAACTATATCCCAAACATCATTCTTCATTATTGACTGGTACTCCTCTGTCATTGCCTCTACCTACTCTTTCTTATGAACTGCCTCTTCATAGCTAGTAGGTTCTTGGTCTACAAGATCACACATCAAAGCCATATAGTTGGAGAAAGGCTTTGTTTTCTTGCTCACTCTAGTGGAGCCTTCAGGAGCTCCATACTTTTTTGCTCCTAGTATAATGTATCTTGCCCATGCTGGATTTCTCTTTCTTAATATGTTTGTGATGGGGGGTTCTTGTGGTTCTATCATGTCATGGTCTTCAGGTGTTACATCTTTAGGGGTGGGTACAGTCTCTGCAATTATGGGAGGTGCATCTTCTTCATATACTTCTTAATACTAGCAGTTCCTAGATTTCTTGAGGGCTGCCTCTTCATCAAATGTCACATCCCTACTAATCTCCATATGGTGGAATCCTGGGATGTATATTCTGAATGCTTTGGATGCTTCACAATATCCAACAAATATTCCCTTCTTCCCAGAAGGATCTAGTTTGGTTCTCTTTTCTTTTGGAACATGAATATATATTGGGCATCCAAATATCTTGAGATGACTTACCTCAGGCTTCTTCCCTGTAAACACTTCTTCTGTGGTCTTGAATTCAAGAGCACTATGAGATAGTCTATTCTGCACATAGAATGTTGTCCTAGCTGCTTCATCCCGTAGATACATAGGTAGGTCTTGATCCCGTATCATTGTCTTTACTGCTTCCATAACAGTTCTATTCTTTCTTTCCGCAACACCATTTTGTTGAGGATTGTAGGGAGTGGTTAGTTCCCTCTTGATTCCAGCTTCTTTACAAAAGACTTCAAAATCCTTTGAAGTATATTCTCCTCCATTATCTGTCCTGAGTATTTTGATCTTCTTCTCTGAATGATTTTCTATCAAGGCTTTGAACTCCTTGAACTTTCCAAAGACTTCATTCTTTCCCTTTAGAAAGTATATCCAAGTCTTTCTGGAATAGTCATCAATAAATGTAAGGTAGTATTCATATCCACTCAAGGATGTGGAGGGAATTGGTCCACATACATCTGAATGAATCAATTCCAAAATATTTTTAGTCATTGTTTCACTCTTTGGAAATGGGTTCTTGATATTCTTCCCTTTTGAACATCCTTTGCATGTGCCATCATGATCAATGTTCAAATCTGACTACTTTACTCACATGAGGTAGTGCTTTGTAGTTAATGTGAGCAAGCCTCCTATGCCATAGCTCACTTGGGCTAGTGGCTTCATGAACAAGGGCAGCTTCTGGATGACCCTTGAATTTGTATAGACCTCCTTCCTCTTCACCAAAAACAATTGCATCCTCAATTGATTTTCCTTTGGACCACATGAGTACTTGTCCATCTATGAATGCAACCCTATAACCTTTCTTATCTAGAGCTGAGATAGAAAGTAATTTCTTCTTCAAACCTGGTCCATATAATATCTCCTTCATCTTCAATGAAGTTCTAGAATCAAGCTTGTAGCTTGCTTCACCAATTCCCTTGATGCGATATTGATAGTCATCTCCTATAGATTCTTTCTATGGAGAGGTCTTCTCTTCAAGTTTTGCAAGAGTTTTCTTTTGACTTGTCATTTGCTTTGAAGCACCACTATCAATAAGCCATGTATCTTCTCCAGGTGTTACACACCCAGCGAGTGCAAAGAATAGAACATATTCTTCTGCATCTTCTTCTTCTATTCTAGCTCTTTTCTTCTGAGGCCTTTCCTCTTCTTCTTCTTCTTCACTATCATCTTCTGCTAGGTGTTCTTGATGTTTTCTATGGTGGAAGTCCTTCTTCTTCTTCTTTGAAGGACAATCTCTAGCAGGTTTCCTATTTTATGACAATTGAAACATTGGAATGAGGAGTAATATCTTCCTTGATTAGTTCCTCTTTTCTTCTGAAATCTTTGTGGAAGTTGAGACTCCTTGTGACTATCCTTCTTGAAGTAGGATTTATTCCTTCTTCTCTTAGTGTGGGTGGCCAAGGCTTGGTCACCTTCTTTGAGCAAGGCTTCTCTGTTGGCAACCCTAGCTTCTTCTTGAATGCAATCTTCCCATACCACATCAAACCTCATGCTCTCTTTTCTGGCACACATGGTTTGGATGAATGACTCCCAAGGTCTAGTGAGACCATTTAGAGTAGTCATGACTAGTTCATCTTCATCAAGGGTATCTCCAATGGAATCTAGTTGTTCCTTGAACTGGGAAACCCTTGAGAAATAATCTTGAATGGATTCTCCTTGATTCATCTTGGTGCTCTTCAATTGAGCTCTCAGGTTCATCTTCCTATTGATGTTCTTTCCTTCATACATTCTGGAAAGGCAATCATATGTTTCCTTTGGGGTCTTCTTGGATGTCACTTGGGGAATCAAGTGGTCTTTGATAGAATCAACAATGATTCTCTTTTCCCTAATCAAGTCCTTCGTATACTTCTCTTTGGCTTCATCTTCTTCAGGTTTTGCAACCTCATCTTTAATATATTGGGCAATATCATTCTCTTCAAGAATGAGACCAATCCTATATTTCCATGCCCGAAAATTCTCTATACCCTCTAGCTTGTCTTCAAGCATAGTGCTTGGAGCCATCTTATCCAGGGGACCACAGAAATTGAAATTTCTTAAAAGATAGAATAACACTTACCAGGAGAATGGATTTGAATGGATTTGAATGGATTTGAGATAACTAGTGAGTTCTACTTTTGGAAACTTCAACTTTTCACCCTTGAAATCTGATTAGCAACTGCAGTAGAATTTCTGGTTTTCTAGTTCGCACCTTTTCTGGTTTTCTGGTGCACAGGTGCGCACTTTTTATGGTTTACTGGTTTTCCTGGTTTTCCTGGTTTTCTAGTCCAAAACCCAAACTAGGGTTTGACTTTCCCAGAGTTCTACCTACTCAAAAGGTTCTATCTAGGGCTTAAAAATTCGATTTTGAGGAGGGATATCCAGCCATGCAATCAAATTCCAAAAATTCCAACTTTTGCAGAAACCCTAATTTTTAGCGGGAGGAGAGAGAGGTATTTTCACCTTGTGAAAGATGTCCTATTCAAGATAGCTTTGATACCATGTTAAGTTTAGCCTAATTTCACAAGCAAGATCACTGAAAGGAACACAATCACAAGATAGACAAAGATTTACCCTGGGAAACCCTCATGGGGTAGAAAACCCAGCAAAGCTTTCCTCAATATAGATAATCAACCAATACAAAGATGTAGTCCTCAACAAGAGATCCTTCTCCTCCTATGCAGATCTCTCTCTCTCTCCTATGCGACAATCACAAGTGAATGAATGAATGAGATAAATGAGGAACACACCTCCTCTATTTACACTCATGTTCTAACTGACTTTTCACCCTAATGGGGCCAGCCTCTCCTAAGAGAGTCTAATAACCCCTAAACAACTAAATCAAGGTCGACCTCACATGGGAGATCTAATAACCCTAGTTACCACACTCTCTCATAGGAATAAACATCTCTAGATATACAATAGGGTCTCCACAGAGGAATGAAACATCTCCGGAATAATAAAGTACAAATATAATATTCTTAGAAGTTACAATATTTCAACAGGCACCTTGCTGTTGGATTATGTCACATGTTCTTGACATCTGTTGGATCTAGTAGCCATAAAGGATTCTCTTTAGATCTGGGCATCTTGTTGTTGGTATTTCATCGTACAACCTGGTTCGTGTGCACTTTCATGATTCAGTGAGAAGCGGTTGTTCTTCATCAAATTCCATTAGCCGAAGTGTTCTTCTTATTTGCAGCTTTGGTTCTTCTGGAAGTTGTCATCAAGGGGGAGCAGTAATGACTCCTTCCTTCCTTGTTAGTAGGTTTTTCTCACAACCATTATTAAGGGGGAGTGTTGGAATATTTTATATTCCTTGGAAGGTAATAATGTCTTTGTATTATTTCGGAAGATATCCACAATCTTATGTAATAGAGTAATACATTTATCCCATATTCATTATGGTAAAATATACTCTTGATATTCATTATTATAATATAAAGAGATGTTATTATGGAGAATTATATTATCCCACATGTAATATGTGAGAGTAATTCCTCATCATCTCTTGGTATATAATAGATTCAAGGGAGTCTCTCACATTCAACCTTTTGTGAGGATCATTCATCCATTGTGGATCATATTGTATTGGGGTTATTGGCATTGCTCTATGTAAGCTTGGAGGAGATATTCTGGAGATAAGAGAAAACTACGTTCTCGTGGACGTAGCCCAATTGGGTGAACCACGTATATCTGGTGTACTCTTCTCTCTTGTTCTCTTTATGTTCTTATTTATTGTGATATGTTATTGTTTGCATATATAGGTAAGCTAGTTTAGTTAGATCCATATCTCTAACAGTTTCTTCTATAGTTTTCTACTTGAGAACCTCAACCTTGGCCTCTTATAACTTAGTCATGAAGTTTTTCACCTCTACTTCATTCATCTTGGTAAAATATATTTCTTGTGCCTCTGTTAATTCCTTGGTTGTCCTAGGGGAGCACCTTTCTCTATACTAAATGAGGTGTTGGGAAGAGGAGTGACAATCAACTTCTTGGCTTCCTGGAATCTAGTTCTAATTCTCATGTTGGTAGCTTGTTCACTTTTCTCTAAGGATTGACTTTGAGTTTTAGAGGATTGTTTTCAGGAATTACTATCTTAATCAAAGTGGAAGTTACCTCCTTATCTTTCTCCTCTACCTTGTTTCTCTTATGATCCCTCTTATTCTTGCTATTTTTTTTCCTTTCCTATTGCTTTCTTCCACCTCTCAGAGTCTCTTATAAGTATATCTTCCTTGGCTGCAACCTATAATGATGCTCCCTTTTCCTTTTTCACTGTGATGAACTCATCCTACGTAATTTTTGGAAGGCGTCTTTCCAACGCATCACATATAATTAGCTTTATTAGCCCATTCTAGGTTATTTCTTATTCTTTACCCTTTTGAACTTAAACCCTCATTTCCTTCAAGGATTGTAGTAGAAAGTAGGGTGCATTGAGGTTCTCTTCAGGATTTTGGTGAAATAGATTTCTGTGAGATGTCTTAACTAGTGGAGAATCCTAAATTGTTAGGCATACACCATGCTTAATCTCCCTTCACAAGTAAGGTATTTAATGAGGTGAAATTCTACCTCATCCCATGGTGTAGGAAAATTGTCCCTCTTCACCCCATTTTTATTTTCTTATGGTTATAGATAAGGGTAAATAATTTCTTAGAATTCATAGCAAGTTGTATATCATCCTTGTCCCAAGGTATTCCTTTTGGTAATCCTAAAATTGTAATGAACACATGCTTATTTACTTGGATCTCCAAACCCTTTACTTAAATAATGTATCCTTGGGATCTTAGATGTTGGACATTGACGGAAAATTCCATTTCTATATTATCATCACACCCTTTAAACTTGTCAAAATCATCTAACCAACTTATCTACTAGAATATATCTGCTACTTTTGGGTTGTTATATATCTTTGAAGTCTTTTTGTGGGTTCCCTTCTATTAAATATTGCCCCCATTCCTAGTAGGTTCTGTGTGAATTTTGTGTATCCTCTAAGTAGAGTGAATTGTTTTTGCTTGGTTAGGGTTTCCTACAAACCTGTTGTTGATGGAAGAATTTCATCAAATAAATTTTTTATTCTTCTAAATTCATCAAATTCATTAATAATATGTTAAAAATGGACTACTTACTTGTTAATCAACCACTCTCAAAATTCTTGCTTGATCTGGTCACCCTTGCATGAAGTTAGCATTCTAAGTGATATTTTATGTGTATTTTCGAGTAGGCAATATCAATCTACTTCAGGTGATTTCAAGAGCATAACAAACTCGTTTTTATGCTCATCAATCCTTAGTTCAGGAAACAATTCTTTAGCATGCACAACGATCCTTAGTTTAGGCAACAATTTCGTATGTTATCTCCACTTCTCACAGTTCTGGGTTCATCATAGTTCTATTTTTTTTTTTTCCTGGGAAAAAGTCCGTAATTTTATTTCAAAAAGATGATTAAAATTACATTCTGCAGATGTAGTAGAATCACAGGGATCCCTACATTTTCACATATTCTGTCCCATATAAGCAAATAAACAGCTTATAAAGCGCTGAACCAAAAAAGAAATCCAATAAAACTTCGCCACTAGAAGATGAATCTTGAACAGTAAACCCAAAAGACGTCTTCAAACCGAAACCCTCAGCAGAACAGCAGATCCAAGTCTGTGGACAAGCAGCAAACTCTGGATCTCCCAAACTGGCGAACAGCCAGCAACTACTGATGAAGAAATCGGCCAGACACCCTAAGCAATGCCTCCACCGCACGCCGTCCATCATCCTCTGCTCAGGTTCTTGAATCTGCGTCTCCATGCCAAACTGCCGATGCGTCATGCTCTGTCCCCACTCGGCTCAGCCTCTACTCCAGCCACGGTCCAAGCCTGTTCCGGGCATCCTCGTGCATTGCATTGATGAGACGCCCATCTGCAATCGCCAACATTAGCCGAACGCTGGATCGATTGCAGTAATACAGCCCGTGTGCAAGTTCTTGATCAAGAACAAGATCGTCTTGATGTGGCGGTGGACGAGAACCGATCTGGAGCAGATGCATGGCTGCTGCCAATTATGGCTCCCAATTTGCACAGCGAGCTGATATTCGCAGAGACAATGCGGATTCTCCATGCGCAGTTCGACATTCCCGTAGAGTAGGAAATCCCTCGCAATCGCATATGCTGCATTTAAATGGAAGAGGTTGTGCCTCCGCTCGGCTCTGTCCCCACTCGGCTCCCCCAGCCACGGTCAAGAAATCGTCCAAGCCTCGGACCACAGCATTGAAACTGACGGCTCTGCAATCGCCAACAATAGACGCTGGATCGAAATGCAGTAAGCCCGTGTGCAAGATCTTGATCCAAGAAACTTGAACTTCTTGATGTGGCGGTGGATGACGCAGAACAGCAGCAGAGAGAAACCGATTTGGAGCAGATGCATCCGCGTGAGAGGGGTCGACGATTCAAGAACAGCAGCCCGTTGAGGAGATCTGAATACAGACACCCTGTTAATGAGCTGTATGGGGCATCTCCGGGAGCGCCACCACAGAGGGAAACCGCCGCCTCCACTAATGCCCGCTAAGACCAGGAAACAAATGGGTTGGCATCCATGGAAGGAACCATGGCCGCCAAGATCAAGTCGCCTCTTCCTAGTTGCAGAGCGTCTTCAGATCAACCACTCGCTATTCTCATAGTTCTATTATATTCAATTCTCACAGTTAATTATTTATAGTTCTTACAACTTAATTCCTTTTTCATTCCCAACTCATACTTTGTGTTGAACACTTTGTTATTTGATTTGGACACCTTTACCCTTGCAATTATTCAAATGAGTGATGCTTGTTGACTTATGTGAATGACACCACTCATTATCCTTCATGGATTAAAATCAAATGGTGGATTATGTCAAGAAATATTTCAACTGCCTCAATTAACCCCCCCCCAACTTAGGTTTCAATGCCCTCATTGGTTAGTGAGGTCCAGTTGTAGGTTATGATAATGAGTAGATTGGCTTCATGTATTGTAAAACTTTGAACAAATGCGAGATTTTCAAGAAGATGTCACATACCTTAGTTTGATGCACTACAAGGAAAAGACCTTCTAGCGGATGTTTTTGCGGAAGCTCCTATAAAAAGGTCCCAAATATATGTTTATAGCGGTGGTCTCTAGCGGAGGCGAGTGGGAAGAGGTTTTAGTGGATGCTTTTTTACAGTGCTTTTATACATGATAAACGCGTCGGTGTACCTTAATTATAAATTCACCAATGCGTCTATTAAACAAACGCACCACCGCCGAAAACCCCCGTCAACATAGAGAAAAATATTTCTTTATCATTTAAACTGCCTACAAAAATCGATGCGTTTGATACATACTTACACACCAGTTCATACGTACACTTAATGCGCTAGGATTAAAAAAAAACTCCACCTAAAAAATGATATATGCTTTAAAAAAAAGAAAATTAACAACAAATACGGTGTGTTCTATATATCCTAGCACACTAGTGCACTTTTTATATTAGAGCACTGACATATAATCGATTTTTTTTTCGCAGATCCCACACTCGTGCATTTCACTATACCAACAACACCTTTTTGTCATGTACTTAAGGGCACCGACATAGGGTGAAATTTAAACAATTGTCAGACATAAAAAAAAAAAAAAAAAAAAATTCATTTTGTATATTCTTTAATGGTGTGTTTTTATCCTCCAAAAGCACTAGTGCATCCATACTTGGAAGCACCATATTAGGTTAAAATTAAAAAAACCCAGCGAAAATTTTCAAAATAATTTATTATTCACTCACGGTGCGTTTATCTAATATGAATGCAGTAGTGCAGTTTAAAGGAGAGAGTCGTGTTAGGGTTAAATTAAAATTTTATGGGTCGAATTTTTTCATGTTTTATATTGAATATCGATGGGGTTAGGCCTTCCAAACGCACCAGTGGGTCTGGGTATCGGGTGCACCGTAACATGGTAAAATAAAAAAAAATACAAGATGGTAAAATCATTTTTACCCTGTTTCAGTGTAGTAGACCTCCTAAGCACCGGTGCTACCCTTGCCTCCCTGAAGCTCCCTACCATCAGTGTTGTCCGTGTTTGATTTTCTTCTATCCATTGCTTGATACGTGGATTTGAAATTTTTCCAAACAGTGAGCAAATTTGTTTTTCTGGTCTACGTGGAAACCATGCCTCCTCGACGCGCAAATGTCCAAGTAATGTCTTTGTTACCTTCTAATTTAAACTTTTAGCATATTAAAATTCAAAACTCACCTTAAATTTGCTTACTTAAAAAAAATAAAAAATTATGCGCTCGATATTTGAACAATTCATCTCACTCCGCTATAATGGTGCACCATGAAAATTTATAGGGCGCACCGTAAGCGGGGTGGCCACTCCTGGTAAACTATAGCGCATCGTTACCATGGTGCGTTATATGTTAAACAACACACTGCGAAAGATAAACTAAAAAACACAACACCATTTTTAGTGCATCACTTTAATCGACGCACGAGTGTCGATAAGCATAAAACACATCGATGCATGATATTATCTTAATGCATTGATTAAACCATAAACGAAAAAAAAATGACATATTTCAAACCATTGACCGATGTGTTTAATAAGTACACACCGGGTCTTTTTTTGAGAGTGCACACCATCGTCACAGTGCATTCATGCTTATAAAACACACTAAACAACCTATTAAAATAAGCTTTCTTGTCAGTGTGTTAAAAACTATTGTACGCACCACTGTTAGTGCAGACAGGTCTTTATATAGCACTGGTGATCCCTACATCAGGATGTACTATTTTAAGACTTAAAACAATATTTCAGACGATGCATATTAGAATCATAAATGAACTGTCATGAAGCTTTTATTAATACCTACGCACCAATGCAATGTTTTTATAAAGCACACCATTCATAGTTATTTATAAAAGTAATTGTTGTGTCTCTGGTGTGTTCCTTTCCTAGTAGTGCACTGTTAGACTTGATCTAATTATTTCAAAGCACTGTGAGCAATGTGTCATGTTTTTCCAAGTGTAACGCTATGGAAATTCAAGTTTCTATAATAAAAATTCGCAACATACACCGGTGCGTATTTTTAATATGCCTGCACCATATCCGATGCGGCAACTCTTATGATACACACTGAGTTAGCTTTTAAAAAATGTTTTGATCATTGTAAACCTTTGTATATTCACTTATGGTTGCATACATCCCACTGCGTTAAGCACTAGCATGCGCACCATGCACGGGGTGGGCACGTGTATATAAAGCATCGGTGCGCCCTACTTATGGATGCACCATTATAAGAGTCATACAATTGTTTAGTCATGTTTTGTGTTTTTACGGGCATTCATTATCTAGTACTGCACCACTCGCGGTGTGTTGTAGATACAAAAGCATCGTACATGGTGCTTGATTGTGTTTTGAGCACACCGCTATAGAAATTTATGTTTTTTTATCATTTTTTTCTTCATATTAAAAATAAAATGATAATTTAATTAATTTTTGTATGTTTTATATGTACATGTCTATGTCTATGTATGGGAACTGATGGAAGTTATATATGTGAATCAAAGATGTGAGCGGAGAGAGGAACAACAACATCAGTAGGTGAGAGTGGACCTGTACAATGTTGTATGGGTGAGGGAGGCCAGAGAGAGGGGGAGAGACTTGTATCCTCATCTCATTACAGATCAGAAACGAGACCTATTGAAGGTTGCCGGCCTCCTGAATTTCTATCAGGAAGCTACATCCCTGAAGGGGAACTTACTCAATTTTCTTGACGTAGTTGATCCATTGTTGGGATCAACGTAGACATGCCTTTAGGATTGGTCCCAATATGTTGTTTTAATCCATGGAGGAGGACATTTACTTCATCACTGGGTTATTCAAGAGAGGGGAAAATTTTCCCCAGTTCCATAATGTTCCACTTGATGTCACAACAGAGAGTCAACATGCTTACTCTCAGAGATATATCAGTGACGAGGTCATTGACCTTGTTCATTTTTCAGGTTTCCATAGGACAATTGCATATTGTTTCTTTTGGTGCGGAGAAGGTTAGGTGCCTATCTCTTTTGCTTATGGCGGTGGTGCACTCCACCACTGATGGGCAGCGCATTAATCATTAATTTCCTTCTATTTTATTATGTTGATTCTTTAGTGCAGAGACCTAGATACATTAAGTGGTCTACCATTTTTTTGCGGTAGTTTTGTTTTGCTTTGGACCAATGTCATGCATAGTTTGAGGGGAGGGTCAACTTCCCTTTTGCTTCAGAGATTTTTTGTTCATTTTTTTAGAGGTTTCCGACCATGAGGCCATCATTTGAATACCGCCCTCCTAGGGAGATGACCAAGGTGTAGATGAACATGTGGGGACAGATGTTGCCCAAGAGGGTCCAACCAAATGGTTCCTAGCGAGGATCACATTAGAGGTGCTAGAGATGTTAGCCAGCAAGGAGGACCATACATTGGACCATGTTCCATATCCGTACGCGGGGTTGGAATAGAGAGGATGTCACAACATCTTTTTCACCTAGGATGAGCCACCAAATGATAGATGTAATATTAGTGTTATGTTTAAATTAATCTAGTTGCATTTTATTGTCTTACTTAATGCAAATGAAACTTATTCTAACATTTTACTTAAATTGTTTAATGACATTGTCTAATTATTGTTGTGTACTACATATTTTGTAGACATTGCCATGTATGATGTGGAGGGGCCTCCACTAGTTCAGGTTGATGAGGATATGGAGGAGCCTTAGTTGTGTGCATTTCCTAGAACTGACCTGGGATGCAAGCCATACGCTAGGTTTCGAGAGGATGTGGTAGACAGGTTGTCTACATTGTTGGTTGTATGGGGAGTCAACCCTGTACGGGTGCAGGAGATCATGCGAGACCCTGAACTGGTAGAGTTATGGATAATGGTTCCTCATGATATGAGACTTTTCATGCAGTATATCTTCGGTGCATCCATCCTTCTAGATGCTAGGAGGGATGACGATTCTACATCTGATGAGGGCCCTCCTCATCCTCCTCCTCCTCCTCACTATGACGATAGAGCCTCAACCACCTCCTCCTCCTCATCCTCACCATGACAACTGACCAATATCGCCTCATCTACCCCCAACTGGCCCACCACCATCTCTCACTCATCCACAAGTCAACCGACCAACCTCTCCTCCTTTGCGAGCTGACCATCCACAATCTCTTACTCCACCTGTCTCCTAGATTCTAGATATCATGGCCGCAATGGGTGAGATACATTATGAGGGAGATATCGACTCTGATGCTCTCCATGTTATTGCATGTATCGTGAGTTTGATACACACACACACACACCCTACATTTTTCATGTTGAAGTTGATTTTTATTTATATGTTGATTTTGATGTGTATGTTACATGATGTTGTTAGATAATGCTTGTGTTTTTTTAGATATGTATGTTAAATGTGATTGATGTACTGTATGTTAGATTATGTTGGCTATTTTTTCATGTTATTGTTAGATGATGTTAGATAATTTTAGATGTGTATGTTAGATGATGTTTCTGTTTGTTATATGATGATGATGTGAAATGATGCATGTGTTTTGTTAGATATGATTATTAGATGTGTATGCTAGATGTGATTATTATATATGTATGTTAGATAATGCTTGTGTTTTGTTAGATGTGTTTATTAGATATGCTTGTTAGATGTGCTTCTTAGACATGTTTCTTAAATGATGTTTATGTTTGGTATATGTGTATGTTAAATCATGTTTGTTTATGTTTATCTTTGGTATATTTATGTATTAAATTATGTTTATCTCTGTCATATGTGTGTGATGATGATGTTAGTTAATTATTATATTTTTTAGATGTGATTATTATATTTGCATCTTAGATGATATTGGGTAATGTTTAGATGTATAGGTTACATTATGTTGGGTGATTTTATATGTGATTATTAGATGTTTATCTTAGAGTATGTTAGGTGATATTAGATGTGATTGTTTGTGTTTACTAGATGTGGATGTTAGATGTGTATAAAATAATTATTCCTCTAATTTTACATTATGTATAAACATCATGCATATTAAATCATGAAAAACTTCATGCATATTTATTTTAAAAATTGTGAGAGGTGTTTATTAAAAACTTCATTAATAAATTATTCCTAACAGTGCAATTATTGTCATATTTTTGCACCCCGGATGCGGGTGCTTAATGGCTGTTGGAATGCATGCTACCAATGTGGTGTCGACAAGTGAAATTGCTGCGACAGAGGACGGAGCTCTGGTAGCTATATGTATACACGGAAAATGGGTGGGAGATTTAGGAAAAATATAGTTAAGAAGGAAAGGACGGGGGGAGCGTCACAATTAAGGAGAAGCAATTTGTATAAGGCCAGCTAGTTTGGCCTGACGTTAGAGGTAGTTATTCCAAGGAGAATGTTGTACACCTAGTATGTGAGACACCCGAGCGGTAATGAAGGCTCGAGCTGAGAATGGAAGAGTGGTGACACTAGAAATCAGGGTGGATTAAAGTATTCACATGCCAACCTGAAGGGGCTCGTAAATGTTGATCCTTAGGACTAGGTGCGAAGGTGGTTATTTAAGGAGGAGAATTATGCTAACATTGTCGTGGGATTTGCTCATCCCTATAATCTGAGTTGCGCAAAAGGTGACGAAACATCCACCTTGTTGTTTCTTGGTCACCTTCCTCGGGACATGAAGTCGCTCAATTGGTTAATGGCCCCTCACCTCAGAGCTCGCAGCCATCGAGCTAGTAGAGGAAGGGCAAGGTAGAAGGTATTAGAAGAAGAGGCGAGGGCAAAATTTATGGAAGGAATTCCACCCCAAATTGATGAAGCTATAACAAAGATGGAATATGAGGACGTCACTTGTAGAATTGAAGAAAGGGTAATCGAGGCTGACCTGAACCCTTACTGGATCCTGATACATATTCTTGTCAAGTTCATGACAGAGAGGGTAAGTTTCGAGGACTTGGTTGTTCATGTTGTCGACACTGCAAGGGAAGACCTACTGTGCAATTCGTTGAATTTGGAAGGAGTGGTGGATCTGGCTCGCACCTCTTTCATAGTTCCCATCGAGCTAAACTGGTCTCCACAAAGGGAGCCCAACCCATCATCGTTGGTTCGTTAGGAGGTCGTTGATCGTTCGGGGGAACAATAGGAGTCCAACCTAGGAGCAATCGCCTTCACGGAGGACAAGGCGGACACCATGGCTCCACCACCGGAAAACATGGTGTAGTGTCTTGCTCCTTTGATTTGTTGTTCTTTTTTATGCTTGGGTTTATTCACAGAGGATGCGGTGTAATGGAGGCCAAGTCTGTCTTTAAAAAGTCTGTTAATTTAAAGCTTCTCTATTTAGTCGAGCATTGATGATATACCTGGTTAAGACTGGTCCTATTCTAAGGAGGTTTTGAAAATCAATGTTAAGTCTATAAGCCCGGTGGTCTTGGTAGGACAACTAAGTAGTTTTTGATAAACTTTGTAAGTAATTGATTATAACGGGTGTAAGAGATGGATCTAAGGAACTTATGTCAGTTGTGTTTTGAGTCCTTTATAGACCATTTTTGTACCAATATGTATATTTTTGTTCGATTTTAATAGAATGCTCTATCTTATTCACACACAAAAATTGTCATATTTTCGCAATTAATGTAAACAATTTTGTAAAAAATTATTGATCCAGGTGGATATCGGTGGCGTCCCACCTCTTCCAACTAGCTCAAAACAGTCTTCTGGTAATTTTCGTAATTTACTAAATTTAGCATTTTTTTGGGTCCTGAACTTCTGGGGCCGTTTTGAGGCCCTAAATGATGTTTTTTGGGGTATCATTTTTTCGACAAATTTATTTGTTTAGTTGTAGTCCTCGGATATATCTTTCCAACGAGCTATCGTGCATCCCAAACGGAGATTGTATGCAAAAGTTACGACCTCGGGAAGTTGATGTACTAACTTACCCAAACGGGGCCCACATGACTTTTGGCGCTTCGTCTCCTAGGGTTAGGTTTTTGGATGTCTAGGGTTTTTGACATTCCTGTTTATTGTAAAAGGCCTTGAGAACCTCATTGTAACCATCTTGTTCCGAATGAGCGCAGCCATCACATCTCTTCTCAGAGATAAGCCGCCACCATTCCAGCAAGCTTGTTTTCCGCTGCATTTTACAGTTTTAGCTTATTTCCTTACTGTACTCTGTTATTTTGTGTTAAGCATCTGGTAATAATCTGTATTCATTTCGTTCTGCTCATAAAATCCGGATCAATGGTATCAGAGCGGTCTGCTCCTTATCGTCTTAATGCATGTCCCCAACGAGGTCAGGGTACAAAGAATTGGGTCTCGAGCTTGTTTCTCTTGAGGACACAAGCTCTCGCACGCCCAAGTGACCTCTCATGGCAGGAGAAAAGAAAGATGACGGGACAGGAGATCCTTTCAAAATTTTGCTTGAGGAATCCCTCATGCAATAGAGGAACGAGATGATGGATAGTTTCATGCAAATCCTTCGGCAACTACCAACAAGCGACGCATCCTCCTCGAGCGGAGGCACTGCCCCCTTCAAGGTACAAATCAACTTCGATATTCCTATGTTTGAAGGTCAAATAGACGCAGATGCTGTAGATAAGTGGTTGAATCTACTAGAAGGGTATTTTTCTGTCCATAACTTCTCGAATAGAGAAAAGATTACTTTTGTGCTTCTCAAAGCCGTTCCCCATGTCAAAGATTGGTGGGAAACTGTATGCGAACAAAAGGACACAGATGAAACCTCATTATTTTCAATCACAGCCACCTGGGAATCCTTCAAGGATGCTATTAAGGAACAATAATACCCTGTTGGAAGTTATGACGACTTGTATACCAAATGGACCACGCTGCGATAGGAAAGAGACCAAGTAGTGCCAGAGTTCACAAATATCTTCCATAACCTGCACACCAAGCTGGGTATCAAGGATTCAGAGCGACATCTGGTGCTCAAGTATCGCGGTGGTCTACATAAATACATCCAGACCGAAATGGAATTTCTGGACATCTCTTCCTTGGGTGCGGCCTACCGATATGCCGTCAAAATTGAGCAGAAGCTCAAACAAAAGACGCGGCAGTTTGGGCCTGGGAACCCATCACAGCAAAAGACAGGAAAGGGTGGCCCCAACCCATAGAATAAAGGACAAAGCAAAGATGGACAGTATCATGACAACCAGTCCAAGCCACAAGCAAAGAAGGACACCAGAAAGACAAAGAAAGATACCAGGAAGTGGTGCGACTTCCATAAGAGCACTTGGCATAACACTGCTGACTGTCGCCCAAAGTAGTTGATGGTGGCCGAAGTGAAAGCATCTGAATCAGATGCGGATTCTGACACTGAGTCCAAACCAGAAAGGGGAAGACGTATCATTGACGCGGAACCCAGTGCCACCATTGCTACCACCAAGCTCCATCCTAATGAGCCAGACGAGCCAGAAGAAGGAGAATGCCTCTTCCATTCACAGATGTGGGTAAAAGGCACCCCACTGCACTTCATCGTTGATAGCGGTAGCCAAAAGAACCTCATATTTGCAGAGGTTTTCAAGCGCCTGGCCCTTCCGACAACACCGCACCCACAACCCTACACCATTGGATGGCTCTGCAAAGGAAGCGATCTCCATGTCAGCCAATAGTGCCGACTATCGTACGGCATCAAGCCCTTCAAGGATGAGGTATTGTGTGATGTTGCTCCTCTCGAAGTTTCAGATGTTCTTTTGGGCCAACCTTATTTATGGAAACATCATGCTGTATATGAGTCCAGGCCTCATAGTGTTATTATTTCTTTGAACAGGAAATTGTACAGGATACCCGAGGTAGTCCCTCCTAGTGCTATTTCCTTGATCTTTGCCAAGCAATGCAGGAAGGTCACCTCTCATATTGGGAAATTTGTCTTCTTCGTGATTCGCTCTCAGAGTGAGAGAAAGATCGCAGCCACATACAGGGCCTCCGAGACTGATCTCTCTACACAACATAAGCAAGTGGATAAGGTGGTGGAAGAATACTCAGATATCTTCTCCTTTCCTACCGGGGTACCTCTGCACTGCCAGGTCAAGCATCCCATCGATCTGACCCCAAGCGCACCGCTACCCAATGGGCCAGTCTATCACCGCTCTCTATTGGAAAACAAGGAGATCAAGAGGCAGATCCAAGAATTTCTCCACAAGGGGCACATCCGTCCCATCTCATCACCTTGTGGGAGCCCAATCGTGCTTGTGCAAAAGAAAGATGGGACCTGGCGACTCTGCATTGATTACCAGGCCCTGAATAAAATCACAGTCCGCAACCGGTACCCCGATTCCCCAAATCAACGACCTCCTTGATCAGCTCATGGGGGCCAAATACTTCAGTAAGATTGATCTAAAGTATGGCTACCACCAGGTCCCAATAGAACAGACATATGTATGGAAGACTGCCTTCAAGTCAAAAGAAGGTCTTTTTGAATGGTTGGTCATGCCCTTTGGTTTGACAAATGCTCCAGCAACTTTTATGAGGATGATGGACGATATCCTATGACCTTTTGCCAATAATTTTGTAGTGGTGTATCTGGATGACATCCTCGTCTACAGCAAGACTTGGGTGGAACACTTGCAACATATTCAGCAGGTTCTGCACACCCTGTGGCAGCACAAACTATATGCAAACTTGGAAAAATGCTCCTTTGGCATGGACAGGGTCCATTACTTAGGGTACATCATTGATCGACATGGTGTGCATGTGGATCCAGCCAAGATCCAGGTCATCCGTGACTGGCCCGCCCCAACCACACTCACTGAACTTCGGAGCTTCTTGGGCCTCGCCAATTTCTATCGTCGGTTCGTGCTAGGATTCTCTCATATTGCATGGGCCCTTAGCCAAGTAACCAAGGGTGGAGGTAAGGCAAACTTTGTGTGGGGCCTATCCCAACAACAAGCCTTCGATGAATTGAAGAAGCGTTTGTGCTCATCACCAGTACTCTCATTGCCGAACCTGCAACATCCCTTTGAGATCGAGACAGATGCTTCAGATTATGCTGTGGGCGTCGTTCTTACTCAACACAGCCACCCCGTGGCATATCATAGTGAGACACTATCAGACGTTGTCCATAAGTACCCTACTTATGACAAAGAAATGTACTCCATTGTGCAAGTCTACCGCCAGTGGAGACATTACATTCTTGGGAAGGAGACAGTCATCCACACTGATCACAAGCCACTGCAGTTCATGTAGACCCAAGGAAAGTTGCAAAATGACCACCATCAGAATTGGTTAACATACTTACAACAGTTCCACCTCAACATAAAATATAAAACAAGGAGTACCAACCGAGTTGTTGACTGCCTCAGTCGACCTCCAGTTGAGGCAATCACCACGGTGCTAGACTCTTGCGGCCACGAGACCTCTGGATGGCCCCACCTCTATGAAACAGACCCTGACTTCACCACCACCTACAAAATGTTGGGCACCAACTCAGTGGTCGCTAATTTCCATCTTCAGGATGGGTTGTTGTGTCGTCTGGGCCATCTCTGTGTTCCATCAAGCGAGCGCGTGAAGATGATTTGAGAAGCTCACTATAGTCGGGTGGCAGGACACTTTGGCGTCGAAAAGACAGTGGCAGTGATGCAGAAACATTTCTATTGGTCGAAACTTCGCCAAGATGTCGGCAAGTATATCAGGTCCTGCACCGCTTACGCTATTGCCAAACCGACCACCACTAAGAAACAGGGCCTGTACACCCCTCTGCCTACTCCTGACAGGCCATGGGAATCCATCTCAATGGACTACATGTCAGGCCTCCCATCCACCAAGAGGGGAAACGAATGTGCTTTTGTGGTTGTTGATCGCTTTTCCAAGATGGCGATTCTAGCCACCTGCAAGAAGAACATCACAGCAGAAGCAACTGCCAAGATCTTCTTTGAACGAGTATGGGTACATTTTGGGATCCCACATACCATTATCTCAGACCGTGACAGTCGGTTCCTCAGCTCATTCTGGTCGAGCCATTGGTCACTGCTGGATACCAAGCTCACTGAATCCACTGCATTCCACCCCCAGACAAACGGCCAAACCGAGGTTGTCAACCGGATGGTCGTACATATCCTGCACATGTACAATTCAACACACCCCTGCACATGGGATGAGAGTCTTCCCTATGTCCAGTATAGATACAACCAAGCCCTGCATAGCTCAACTGGCCACAGCCCCTTTCAGGTGGGGTTGGGATTCCAACCATTGGGCCCCATGGATGTTGCACTTCCCCTGGAAACCACCTCAGCCGACTCGTCTCCAGAAGCTAACAAAGCCACCCGGTTCATTGAACGGATCCAGCATATCCGCCAACAAGTTCAGGATATTCTACAGAAGTCTAATGCCAAGTACAAGCAGTGCCATGATCAACATTGGGTGCCACATAAGTTTCAGGTGGGCGACAAAGTTTGGTTGCATTTTCAGAAAGAACGCCTTACAAGGCCCCATCGAAAGCTTCGCCCACTCCGTTATGGGTCGTACACCATAACCAAGGTGGTGGGTGACAATGCTTTTGAGCTCAACATTCCCCCCTTCCTTGGTTTGCATCCAGTCTTCAACGTGGCTCTCCTTCAACCATATTTCCCACCATTATTAGACACCTCAGAGATAGCAGAGCAGTTGACACCAACAGAGCTCAACCCTGACTTCCTGCAACAGGCATACAGTGATCATATTGCAGACACATAGATCAAGGGCACTCGACATCAAAGGATCCAACTTTATCGAGTTGTTAAAGTAGGGCAGCTCCTGCCCCAAGGCAAGTGGCTCACCCGAGGCCAAATTCAGCAGAAATTTCCTCATCTGATGGAGGAACTCAACGCAATGGAGACCATTGCTTCCTAAGGAGGGAGGATTGATCCAGGTGGATATCGATGGCATCCCACCTCTTCCAACTGGATCAAAACAGTCTTCTAGCAATTTTCGTAATTTACTATTTTTAGCAGTTTTTTGGGTCCTGAACTTTCGGGGCCGTTTTGAGGCCCTAAATGATGTTTTTTGGGGTATCTTTTGCCAGCGAAGTTAGTTGTATTCCTCGGATATATCTTTCCAGTGAGCTATCGTGCGCCCCAAACGGAGATTGTATGCAAAAGTTACGACCCCGGGAAGTTGATGTACTAACTTACCCAAACGGGCCCACATGACTTTTGGCGTTTCGTCTCCTAGGGTTAGGTTTTTGGATGTCTAGGGTTTTTGACATTCCTATTTATTGTAAAAGGCCTTGAGAGCCTCATTGTAACCATCTTGTTCTGAATGAGCGCAGCCGTCACATCTCTTCTCAGAGATAAGCCGCCACCATTCCAGCAAGCTTGTTTTCCGCTGCATTTTACAGTTTTAGCTTATTTCCTTACTGTACTCTGTTATTTTGTGTTAAGCATCTAGTAATAATCTGTGTTCATTTCGTTCTGCTCATAAAATCCGGATCAATTATTGTTTATATTTAGATTAAATATAACAATGTTTAGTAATGGTAAACATTTTTATTTTTTAATGAGAACCATCCACCATCTCATACTCCACATGTCTCCTAGATTCTAGATACGATGGTCATAGTGGGTGAGATACATCCTCGGGGAGATATCGACTATGATGCTCTCCGTGCTGGTTTTTTTCCTGACAGAGGTACTGATGCCTATGGTTCTATTGGTGGAGGTCCCAATGCCTCTGGCTCTGTTAGTAGAGGTAGTGAGGCCATTGGTTCTGGATGTGGACCAGATATTTCATAGCATTTATTGGACTCAAGATATATATATATATATATGTCATGTCCAAAATTTTGCATTATGTCACAATGACCTAATCCCATTGGCCATATTCATGAGAGTTTGTCAAATTAAATGTTTAGGGTCAAATAATTGCCAAGGAGGAAAATTACTAGTTTCCTAGTTTGTGGGTGGAAGCATTGGGATTTGAAATAAGAAGGATAATAAATGATGTGTGGACATTAGAATAACATAAATATTTAATAAACAAGATAAATAAATATATACAAGGGAAAATCAAAGTGGCATTTGATCATGAAGACACATGGAGGAAGTGGGACCCACACAAGCTAGATTTTCTATGCCACATGGCATCCTCCTCTTGTAATTTCGAATCCATAAGAAGCCCAAGGGTCTTGGGATGAGTTGGAAGGTCAATATACTTGGCATGAATCAATTAAGGTCGAATTGGAGTGGAATATTAACTCCCATGGAAGAGGAAGAGGCATTTTGGAGCTAGTGAGACACTTGGACTAGATTCCCTAACTCTATGACAACAATGATGAAGATGCTATGACACCTATGAAACAAATCAAACCTGAAGGCAGACATCTGACATATATGACATGTCAGGGCTAAAAATAGCCTCCAAGAGGGCGCTCAATGGAGTTAGGTAAACTAAGATGCTTCCACATGTGATTTGGTGGAAGTGGGAGACTAGGAATTGTTGTACAAGTGGCATCCTTTGGAATCTCTTCCCAACTTGAGTTGGAATGCATCTCTTGTAAGGAATTCGACCCATTGAGAGCTTGGAAACTTTACAAATGTCAAGAACAAATAATAAAGGCATATTTTGATCATTTTTAGAATTTGCAACTGCATTTGTGAAGAAGGAGAGCTAGTGGATGACTAGTTTCTTGCCTTAGCCAATTTCGAGGGTGAAAGATTCCCATCCAAGTTGGTAATTGGAAAGGCCATTCAGACCTTTCATTTGGAGCTTTAATTTATTCATTTGTTGTAGGTGTAATCTACAGGGCAGATCATGGTTTCTTCTAGTGCAGCTCATTCCTTCAACCATTTCCAGTTTTCATTGCACATTCTTGATCCTTGAGGGAGGGTGTTTTTGGTGAGCTATTGTACACTTTGGGGGAGATTCTAATGCCCCATTTATTTTATAATATGAATTAAATACTCTTTTCTTCATCTCCAGAGATTTTCAGGTTGAAATTCCAAGTGGAAATATATAAATCTGATTTTTAATGAAGAAATGGTGCCATTTTCTCCATAGCTCTTGCATAGCGCTCTTGTGGTTGCATATAGTTAGTGAAGGAATGCCATTTAGAATTCATGTACATGTCATATGCTATAGATCTCTATAATAACCATATCATAAGATCCACAAGTTGAGATTCCAATAAAAACTATGTTAAATTGCTCATTAATGGACCTACAGTGCCATTTCCCCACTACCTTGTTGTGAACCAATGTAATGTTGATGGATTCGAATGGATAAGTAAAATAATGATGGTTTATTGATAAATGTATTGTTATTGATGTATTATGATTTTAATGTTCAGTACATAAGCATTTGTAGTCATTTTGTTGAGTTTCATAGCATTTGGAGAAGATTGCCTATCATTTCCCCCAAGGCTGAAACTAGTATTTTTGCATATGATTTAAGGGAGTTATAGCAGACATTAAAAGTTTAATGGTGATGCATATGAGTTTATTTTGATGTCTTTTATATGTCCCCTTCTTCCATTCAAAAATTTGAGTTGGATTGAGTGAATTTGGAAAGTCGTTTTCATCATCTACCCCTAGGGGATTTGAACCACAATTTACTAGTAAAACTCCATACAATGACCAGATTTCGAAAGGGGTTTGCAGAAGTCTTTTTATGGGTCTAAATCATCCTTGAACATCATAATCAATTCCTAATATCATTCATACACCTTCTCAGAATATTTGGGAGCATTTGGAGCAAATTGGAGACCTAGAACTCAAAACTAGTCAAAGATCAAACTAGGGAAAAAAAAGTGAAAATTTTGTCATTTTATTAAATTCATAAAAAGGGACATTACAAAATATATATATATACACACACACACACACACACACACAATATATATATATATACACACACACAAACACAATATATATATATATATATATATATATATATATATATATATATATATATATATATGCATACACACATACACAATATATATATACACAAACACACAATATATATATATATATATATATGTGGCATGTATCATGAGTTCGATATTATTGCTCATATATATATATATATATATGAACAATATATATATATATATATATATTATATATGAACAATGATATATATATATATATATATATATATATATATATCATCGTTCATATATATATATATGAACAATAATATTGAACTCATGATACATGCCACATATGGCATATATCATGAGTTCGATATTATTGTTCATATATATAATATCGAACTCATGATACATGCCATATATACACACTGCATTTTTCATGTTGATGGTTGATGGTGATGTTATGAACAATAATATCAAACTCATGATACATGCCATATATATATATATATATATATATATGTATATATATATATATACACATACATTGCATTTTTCATGTTTATGTTGATGGTGATGTGTATGTTAGATGGTGTTTGTTAGATGTGTGTGATGGTTATGTTAGATAATGCACCGTGTGCTATGTTAGATGTTATTATTAGATTTGCGTGTTAGATTATGTTTAAATCTATTAAATGTATATGTTAGATGATGGTAGGTAATGTTTACATGTGTTTTTTAGGTGATGTTTGATGTGTATGTTAGATTATTGCGCCGAGAGGCGCTCTACAGCCCAGTATGGGGGAGATCTTGTTAGTCGAGTGTTTGTCGAGTTTGTCGAGTGTTTGTCGAGTAACAAAATAATACAAAGTAAACAAAAAAAGAATAATACAAAGTAAAAAGTAATAAATATTAGGTCGGCCATAAACAAAAAAATAATAATACAAAGTAAAAAGTAAATATGATACTTAAACTAGAGACTTTCGAGCTTAGGATTAGGTGGTAAATATTATGTCAGCCATAAACAAAAAAGAATAATACAAAGTAAAAAGTAAATATGAGACTTTAGAGTGTTTGTCCAGTAACAAAATAATACAAAGTAAACAAAAAATAATAATACAAAGTAAAAAGTAATAAATATTATGTCGGCCATAAACAAAAAAGAATAATACAAAGTAAAAAGTAAATATGAGACTTAAACTAGAGACTTTAGAGCTTAGGATTAGGTGGCTCAGGTATTGCACTCAAGGAGCTATTCAAGGAGAGGTTTGCATCTCGGGAGATTTATTTGATCCCTCTCGGTGCTTGAAAGAGCCTAGGATTTGGATCTAGGCTGGTGTTAGCTATTTTTTTGTATAAGTTGGTGCTTGTGTATGATAGGTTATGATAGATGTGTATGTTAGATGATGTTTGTCAACGTGTGTGATGATTATGTTAGATGATGCTTATGTTTGTTAGGTGGTCATGATGATGGTGGTTATGGTACGTTACATGATGTTAGGTGATGGTGGTGGTGGCATTGATTTGATGATCACATTGTACTATTTTTTATTGTTATGTATATATAGAATTATTTTTTTATGAACTGAATGAACTGTCAAATTATTTTATGATATGTATCTTCATGTGTATGATGTATTTTGTCTATGTCGATGAGTATGATTCATATGTGTGATGCAATTTTAGTTATTTATTTATGTATTTATGTTGATGCCTTTTGATATTAGCTATAATTCTAAGTACAAATTGTGCACAATCTCAGTTATAATTGCAAGTTACAATCTCAACTATAATTACAATTTACAATCATTATTAAAAATTCACAACTACAAATTACATTTACAATTACAATAAGAAATTACTAATTAGATTTACAAATTGGACAATTACAATTACAAATTTACAATCACAAATTATAATTATAGTTACAATCAGAACTTGCAAATTACAAATACCAATTTGCAATTACATTTACAAATTACAAAATAGTTTACGAAATTGTAAAATTACAATTAAAAAAAACAAACTTACAAATTTACACATTTCAATTTCAACTACAAGTGTACAATCACACAATACACTTATAATTACAATTTTGCAATAAAAAGATACATAGGGCAATAAAATACCAAGTTCATAGTACTTTTGGTAATGAGAAAGATAAACTAATATATAAATCTAAGTAAAGTTTTTTATTACATTAATAAATGTGGGCCATGTGAAAAGAAAATTATGTTCTTTCTTCACCTACTATTTATCGTCAATTTTACAAAATCAATCATCCCAATCTATTGTTTTTGTTTAGATTATTGATTAGTTTGATTATGGAGGTTATGAGTCCCATTGGTTCTACTTTTGACAGTATTAATTTTGATCTTTATGCACATAAAATTGGAAAAATAGTTTTGATCATTAAATTTGGGATTTATAAAATCTTTGTAGTATCCATGTTCTTTTTATTAATTATTTCACTCGTGTCCTTCTATTTTAAATGACAATTTAAATTGATGACTATGTAGGGTGTTACCACCATAGAAGGGAAGATGATATTTTTTATCTTAGGTTTAATTATCATAATCTTGATTTTATCCATCTTAATGTTAAGTTTATAAAAATTGTAAAATGATTGAGAAGGTTAAGTTTCTTATTCATGAAGGGATTTAAATTTTAAATATCAAAATAATAATGCAATCTATGAAGCATGACAATAAGTCTAGCCATGTTAATTTCAATGTAGTCGTCCTCTTTTAAACATTTCTTGGTTTTATTAACATAGATGCCAAAAAAGATGCTATAAATAGGGAACCTTTGCTTAATGCAAATATCACAATTAATGCACTTGGCCATTGATTATTACATTTAAATTTTATATGAAGATTTAAGTAGTATATGATTAGTTCAAGAAAATAGTGATGTCATTATGGCCAAATTTTGTTGTCAAAACGATATGAGGACTCTATTAATTTATAACAAGAATGCAGAGATCACTTAGTCGTTATAGGGATGTATACTCTTCTTGGGTACAAGTTTATTATGCATTGAATTGTCAAAAAGACATAGTCTAGAGAGTGCATGTGTTCTTATGGAGCTAAATCCCCAACATGAATTAAGGTTGACTAGATGGATGGATTTGATTATATTTTGCATGCAGAAACCCAATAAAGAGTTTGCCTAAGATAGACTATGATATGGGTGTAGATTAGGGTCAAGACTCTAGGTACACACTTCCCTTCAGTATGCAAGGAGATTGGTCATGAATATCCCTCATGTCATGCTAAAGAATTAATCAAGCTAGTGACGATGAGTTGGTGAATTTTTATAAATAATTTTATTTAGCAAAACCTTAATGTGATTGCATTGATAGAGTTTGAAAGTGGTTTTTTGATTAGTGAAAGCATTAATATTATGTAAATTAATAGAATAAAATAAAATCATAGAGTGTGTTAGTGTTACTTAACAAAAAAACAAAATACATTCACACATTATAGATGTCCCTTTTAAGTGTAATTAATTTGTAAATGAACTATACATTTTGAATTAATATTAAAATATGTTAATTACTTACTAGTTAATATTAACATAATTAGTATAAAATGATTATTTCCATATTGTCAGAAATTCATATTAAAAATCGACACACATATAATACACACTGACCCACAGTTAGTGGAAAATATAAATGTACAATGTCATTTAACATTCATAAAATCAACCATTTTCAATGTTGATAGTGTGACAAGGTTCGTGAAAATATAAGGGACTTGATGGTCAATTACCTCAAAAGTGTAGAGAAACACGCGTTTGACATGCCATACATTGCTTTCAAGTTGTATAGTAATATTGTTGTCCCCAGATGAGTATACTTTGACCGGGCAGGTCCAAAGAGAGGGGTGGTGGAAGCCGATTTAAGGATTTCGAAGAAGGTATCAGTGATATGAGCATCATTCCCTAACTCTTTCTCATGGAATGCATCTAACAACATTGTGTCCATGGCATCTGTATCTCGTAAGAAGTCATCCATACCAACCTATATTTCATTGCTTCCATTTCCAACATGTGGAGAACTATTGTTACTGAGGGCATTCCTAATTGGTGAGTTTGGATGTAGTGGGAATTGAATAAGTGGTTGACTCAACCATGCTTGGTATGCTTCCTTTGCGAGTTGCGCTCATTTTTCATCCTTCTCTCGAGTTTTTGACATTGTAGTGGGGTACAACGAAAGATGGTATACATGTCACTCATCATCAGAATCTTGATTTCAAAAATATTGAACACTACATTGACAATATTAGTAAGCACAATGCAATTGGTTTGTTCCAACATTATACCAAACAATTATTATAGAAGTATGATAATTTTTGGCAATAGTAAATACCCAACTGCAAGCAATTTATAAAACAATTTAGTTCAAATTGAGCAATACATTTACATTAATCCTATTGAAAATAATAATAATAAATACAATTAATCGATGATTTTGTCTTATGCCCCAAGGGGACGTCTAAAGGTAGTCCCAATGCAAGGCGTCTTTGACGAATGGTTTGTGGTCTATGAAAGTTATAGTCTATTAACAACTCATAATCAAGAGATAAACTACGTATTGCATGCACACAAAAAAATCTGGACGCTTTCCTTTTCATAAAGAACTAATGGTCATTGGCGTGTTCCTCAAATGAACAATTTTCAAAAAATAAAGAGCACCTAGAACTATTTATGAACCCTGCAATGTTCCCATGAGTGCATGGACAACCATTGATATGCAATAGGTTCTTCCTGTTAAAGTTTCCATAAGCATAACCATTCATGCACACACTATACATGGAAATGTTATGTTTGTCTTTAATGATATTTAAGTAATTGGGCTGACAACAAATAAGACCGCAAAATGGAATAAGTGTTATTGAATGTTTGGGAGGAATGAGTACATGTGAAAGGATAAACAACCCAATATTTGCAGCATCTATCTTGGACTTGGAAACCATAAAATTATTACCACAAAAGGAGGATCTAGTTCCAACATCAGGAACATGAAGAGAAGATATACAAGCACCATACAAAGTGTGGTTGTAACAAGTTTGGTATTTAATTTGCAAATGCACGAGAAGAGAGAAGTCATCTCTACCCTCCAACAATTGGACCGACTTTGGAGTGTGCTTGGACATTTTTGCTCTCAACTCTTACAACTTTTTGTATCTCCTAGTAGAGATGTTTTGGGTGGTACTAATATCATACTTTGGATCACTAGAATGTTTAGTTCACTGAACAAAAGTAGAGGGATCGGTTAATTTAGGATGAAACATAGTTGTTTTGGCTTCCAACTTTCCCAAAATGAGCATAGGGAAGTGTTCTTACATGTCTTTTATATATCACTTATTGGATTTTATTGCAGTAGGGGGTATTAGACCATCAACATTGGGTAGTTGATCATTAGTATAATGGGTGAGTGTGACACATCAAGGTTTCTCCTTCAACCCTTGATATTTTGAACAACCACATACTACTAGGGTGTCATAAAAGAGATCTAGCTCACGACGAATTATTGTCGATGACCTAGGATTGTGGTTGGAAGATAGCATGTTAGAATTGGTGGGGTAAAGTGGCTATCCATTTTCATAAATTACCAAGTGCTTGCGATAGGCTTGCTCCCGATAAGAGATTGTGATGTTTTTCGACTTATGGAATATTTGTGCATTTGAACTCCATCTTCAATTGGGATCCTACAAAATTGAATACATTGTTATTCATATTCACGTGGATAAATAACATAAATTCAATTAGATAATCAAACTATAAATAAAATCTGAACTTATTGGAGATAAAAAGGAAGAACTTGCTGAACTTTGAACAAAATGGAATGAGCTGAAATTTGAAGAATTGACCATTTGATATTATAACATTTTCTCCCTGTGTTTGATCCAATTAGCAATTAATATGTTTCTATCATCCTAAAATAAATTTGGAGAACCATATCACAATATAACTTCAAATATAGTTTCGAACCATTTTTTAAGAATAAGGTGAGTTTAAGCATCATATGTATACTATGAAGTATTATAATTGATTTGGTTGAATCCTAAAAGAACATTTGAGATTAATATATCATTTTAAGTTCAAAAAAACATTCATAGGGATTTTTAATTATTATAATACGCCATAATAATGCAACCGCACCAGTGTGGCTAAACCACATATGCATCGTGCTGGAACATCCACAAAAATGTCCGCAAAAGAAAATATCTGTTATATTTGATAGCAGATAATTATCTATACAATTTCCAATATTATTGACATCGGTGCGCTTAGTATATGTAAACGCACCAATGTTTCCATTATTTTAGTACGCACCGTTGTATGATAACTATTTTTTTATTTTTATATTGTATGCCAATACAATGCATTTTGAAAAGCATAGTGCACTAGTGCATGCATATCTTTCTGGCGTACCAATTTTCTGAAAAAATTAATATATATATATCAACAGTGCATTGTCTATTATGACGCACTAGTGCACCTATATATATAGTGTACCGATATTTGGAAAATAAAAAATAAAAAATTACACAATTTTTTTTTTAATCAACTGAAAATGAACATATTTTTTTTTAAACTAATTCTATAAAGTGTTTACAAAAAACCTAATCACCATTTCATTATTTTTCTGAAATTTATAGGGGAGAGTTTTCGAAGAGAGAGTTACCGGGGAGGAGTTTGGATCAATTAGATTATTCTGAAGATCGAAATTTGTAAGGTATGGTGAATCACACAAAATCCTGCATAGAACAAATTCCAAGTGTGTAAACTATTACTATTGATGACAATGCATTATTTATTTATTTTCCTATTTAGATTTTGAATAAATAAAAAAATCGTAGTTGCCTTCAATGTTGGAACCCTTGTTTTCTTGTTGCTTGCTTTCGTTTTATGTGGCTGCAAAATTTTACATTAGGGTTTAACTCCCTATTTTGTTTCCCAATTATGATTTTCCTTTTTAGACACTTTAGATTTAACGGATTTGTGGTTTTATATATGAAGTGTTGGGTGTGATGGGACCACTTATTGGGTTGGATCTGAAACCATGTTGTCCCTGCCTGTTTTTTTTCTAAAAAATGCTTTCGTAGTTATCAGTGTGGTTGGTTTATTCTAACGCACCAGTGTGCTTGTAGTAAAGGCACGTTGTTTGTTTACCATTGCTTTAGATTAAATAAATGACACCAAGAAATACGTGTGTGAAATTGTTTATTTAGTTTTCATTAATGGTGTGTTCATTTATGATGCACCAGTGCATTCTCGTATGAGACACATCAAGGTGTTTGTGTTATTGAAGCGCACCAAAATGCCAGGCTACTTTTTTACCTGGAAGTTGCATAATTTATTTGTATGAAATATTTAATAGATTCTCTATTTAATGGTATAGGTTGTTTATTGATATAAAATGCGCGATAAAAGTTCAATGAACAATTATTCTAGTTGACATGATGGGAGCACATCCAAAATTGCGAAGAATGCAAGTTCGTTGTAATTTCTATATTAAATTAATATGTTTGAATTATATGTAAATTTAACTAATATGTATTGTTTAATGTGTGACATGCAAAGCAAAAAAATAAGAAAGCTTGATAAGTTTCTTTGCAATCTAAGTTCTTGGGTGGTTGAGAGGAATGATTGTTACCCTCCCCACCCAAGTTCAATTCTTGTAAGAGACATAATGCTCTTGTTGAGCCCCTATGTAATGATTGAGTGGATTATGTAATTCCGACCATACCTGGATTCTCAGGAAAAGCAGGTGTTGATATATTTCCTAGTGGATGTAGTTACAGTGAACCACCATTGAAAAAAATCTAAGTGCAGAAGAGTGTAAAACCTTGATGGAAAAGTTGCAGAGGGATGAATCGGGTGAATTAAAAAAATAATCAACGTGATTTTTTTCTTGAATTAGTAATACTATACATAAGAATATTTGCTAATATGTTTCAAACAATCCAATTCACATATGTTGATTGCTATGCAGGGACTGACAACAACAGAAGGGAATGTCATCATAAGAAAAAACAAATTATGGAAGATGTAAAGGATGATTAATTGGTCCTTATCTCAATTGGAGTGGTACTGGAAGTTAATGAAAGGGGGAGAAACTTTTATAAAACTACGAGGGATATAGTGGAAAGCAAATATAGGTGCACTTTCCACTTACAGTACATAAATCAATCAAATGATTCCAAGAATCAAGTTATATCTAAACTACAATAGGCGTTTCCAAAGCAATGGTCAATGAGACCTGCCAGATTTGCAATATAAAAAACATACAACAACAAAAAATAATCATTCAAAAATTAATAATCCTGAACAATTTTTTATAGAATATGCATTTACTACTACAAAGCATTCATTTAATAATATTAATTCTACTATATTTATTTGTCATTTCTTTTTCATGTGGCTCACAGCCCTGAAAGATCGAGGGCTTGCTATATCCAAGGTAATAATTCTCAAGAGGCCTCACCCTGTCGGCTCCAAGTTCGGGAGCCTAACCCCGAAGGACCCATAGATTTGAACCTCCAACCTTGACTACTTCGGTCTTGGACTCGGAAGCTCCAACCAACTAAGCTACCCCTATGCGATGCCAAATTTATTTTTCACATCAATATAAAAATAGTTTAATGTCATTTTAAATTTTCAGGAAGATTATAAAAATCCCAAAGGATGAACGAGGTGATATACAAAATATGGCAGTAGAGATGTTCAAAAAAGTGTACAAGGAGATGGTCAAGAAAATGGACATAAATGCATCATAGGAGGAGACATCTCAACATCAACATGCTTCAAATGTGTGGAATCTTGAATTCTCTTCAATGTACATATAATTAATTAATTTAGCATTAAATATTAATTTTTTATTGTTTTATTGCAAAAAATAAAACAAAATGGAACCAATTTAGCACATAAGACAGAACAACAAATAAAAAAGGGGTTGATAGCAAAATTTATGAGTAGTTGTGATTTCCTTATAATAACTTAAGATTTCATATTAGTTGTGATCTTTATATTTTAATTTTTTTAATTTACATCAGTCATCCTTGGATGTCTTCAAACATGTGTTAACATACAAAGAAGAATCATCGGAAGAATTGATTAACAATGTGTTAAGTATGGGTTGTGAGTATATGTTGGTGTATCAAAAATTAATTGTAGAATTTGTAAGTATCTATGTTGTTTTACTTCTCTCATTTTATAATTAATGGAACAACACAAATCCTTTATATTAATTTGTTATGGGGTATAAAACTTGCAGGAAACAAAGTATGGAGTGGAACCAACAAAAGATTTCTTGAGAGAAGGCATGAGATTTGGTTTTAAAAGAATTTGTATCATTTAGGACTCAATTTTTTCTGTGGTATGTTGCTTTTCAATTTAAATTCATATATATTATCTACTTTAATTTTCATCATTCCCACCAATGTAGATAACACTAATTACACTTTTTTATGTTTGTAGATGGAAGCTGGAGAAGAGGAAAATAATGGAAGCAATCAACAAAACATTTTCCAAATAACCCCAGTCATGCAAGTGGATTGAGCGCTAACAACAATTCTAGCGAAGAATGATGATCAATATATTTGGATGTTAATGCAAGTTGTTGTATATTTTGAAACAATTGTCTGTGAAAATCATACATTTTGTATAATGTACTAGAAATAGTGTCCCAATTAAAAGACAACGGGTTACCAATAAGTGTAACAATTACATATATATTGTCATTTTGATTATTGTGGATTTTATGTTGTCCCATTTTGTATGTTAAAGGGCATCGTATTCATATATAATCAAATAAATTTTCTTATTCTATTGCATTGTTTAATGTCGTTGTGAAATGTTACATCGTTGGTTAAATATATGGATGACTAATATTACAATAGATGCAAAAATTAAAAAAATTATGATATAACAAATTAATCCAAACATCATATCCAAACACAATAATTAAAATTAAAATTATATGAATATTATTATAAAAAATATTTCAATTTTTTATGAATAACGGAATTTAAAAAAAAAAACAAATATAGATATTCTAGTACGATGTCATTGGTCACAATTCACCAAAGAGAAAATGAATATTGGTGCTTTTGATTGTTTTAATTGTACTGGAGCATTTGAGTAAAAGTAGCATCGGTTCATTTAAACCAAATGCGTACTGGTGCAACAAACTACACGTTGCATGCCTTGGTGCTTTGTTATTAGTACGCCCCAGTGCTTTCTCCATAAATGCACCAACGCACCAATATATCGTGATCGCACCATTGAATTTTAAAAATGCAACGAAAGTCAACGTCCCAGTCAACTCCACAGGTGCATTTTCATTCCCTTAGGACACCGCGGATTTTAGATAGTACATAAGCACTAGTGATATATTTAGTTTACTGCACCGGTGTATATATTGCTATAAAGCATTGGTACCGTTAAAATTTGTAGTGTGCATCGGTGCTATATTTATTAACAAGCATCGGTACATATATTGTTATAAAGCACTGATGCTATATTTATTAACAAGCATCGATGCATATATTGTTATAAAGCATTTATGCCTTTAAATTTATCGAAACGCCCTGGTGCATGTTGTTATTTAAAAGCACCGATGAATTTTGTATTTGTTAGCACCTGTGTGCTTATATCAACAAAGCGAACCAATGAAAAAACCTCCATTAACGCCTTTCGCCGAGGTTTTTTAGTTATAATTGAATTTTGTAAAATCCTCCGCCAAAACATTCGGTACCATTGGAGGAGGCTATAGCGAAGCTTTTTTTTACAATTTGGACCAATCCTATAACACTAAAAACCTCCGCTACATGGCATTTTCTTTGTAATGGTGCTTCACAATAGTTGATCTGTATGCATATTTTCTCATGTGTCATTAAAGGTTTGAATTGCTGGAGATGACGACTTTTAGTATTGTAATAGGTGCTCAAATTTTTTCCTTTGAATGCCATTGTATGGTCGTGAATTCTTCTCCGTGTAGGATATTGTAAAGTGAAATGAAGAAACAGAGCATTATGTAGTGGTGGAGTGTAGAAAACATAGGATACTATAGATTTTGGGTGCACAAACTTCTGTGGAAATATGGGCGTGTAGTATCCTATAGGATACTCTAGAATTTAGGAAGATAATCTCATGTAGGTTCCTATAGAAATCTGGGTAGACAGATTCCTATTTGTTCCTGTAGATATCTAGGTAGATATACTCATGTTGTTTCCTATAGAAGTTTGGGTAGTGTAATGCCCCTAGTTTTGACCCTTAGAATATATTAAATCAAATTATGTGAATGATGTAATGTAACGTCCCCTTCACCCAATCCGACCAACGAGAGGGGACATTAACCAACTAAGGGATTCTAAAATTCTCTCCATCACCATATTATGAATTTCTAATAGGTAAAATACATGTGCAGATGTAAAATAAAAAAACATGGCGGAAATGGCCAATGGGGGTTAGAGAAATTGGTAATAAATAATTGTGATGATAAGTTGTAAATGGAAGGTCTCATGTTCAAATCCCTCATGGGTACTTACTTACAAAAAACACACACACAACAGAAATAAACTCAATCCACACACAAACAACATCCATATACAAGCATAATCATAACATGCATTAAATAAAACCATTTCAAATTCAAATGCATGAAATACTTATCTTTATCCAACGCAGATCCAAGCGACTGGTTGTGTAAGAGTGATTTTCCACCCAACCGTAGGCACTCTGTCTAACATATACTCTTTCTACTGAGAGGCCACCCCCAAGCTAGGTTATGAGGCCACCATGGTGAAGGAAACACCTATAAGTTTCTCTCTCTCAGCCTACAACTCGTTCTGTACTCTATGCTTAGCCAAATGCTCCTACAGAGCCCTATAGGGATCTCACCCAATCCTCAAGGCCTTGGATTCAACAATACCTGCCCCAAACAACACCCTTTTGTGCTCAAGCATCCCCTTCACCGATCCACGATTCTCTTGGGCGATCCAGCTTGTTGGGTGCTTCCAGCGTGTGCATAGAAGGAGACCAACCTGCTATATGTTGTTGAAGCACCACCTGTAGCCTTAATCCATGGCTTCTCAAGTATCTATGAGCAATATAAATCAATGGGTAAGGGTTCCTATCTTGCCCAACCTCTATTGTCACGTCCCCTACCGTCATCCTGACCGCATAAGGAACATGAAACACAATAGGGGGTGTTTATTCTCCCCCACAACCATATGACAGAATTTACAATAAAAAAATAAATGCAAAAATAAATTATACAGTGGAATAATGAAAACATTTTAACACGCGGATAAAGCAGAATGCATCAGCATGTTTCTCCCAGCTTGAAGGATGAAACAACATGCAGATAATTAATCCCCTTCTCATGCTATGCACAGGATTTATGCTTATTAACTGAAGATAATCATTTCATTCAATTAAAAAAACAGTCACTAATTAACACATTGCAGAATAAAAAATGGACATAATTCAAACCACAAAGAATACTTATCTTTAAGATGAAACGGTCCAAACAATTGGCTATGTGAGAGAAATGTTCCACCCAACCATAGGTCCCTGTCTAGCCTATATTCTTTCAACTGAGAGACCACCCCCAAGCTAGGATGTGTATCCACTAAGGAGGAACTAAACATACTCACTCACAACCATGGTTTCACACAAATAGTCATGCTAAGGCAACACACGGCTGGGTTTATCAAGCATTTCCAACCTCTGTTCTAACTTCTTCTTTATCATCCACGCTTGGATTTTCTCAATTCTGTCACCAAATAACTCTGTCCCGTAATTGGATTTTTGGGATATAAAATCGGGGTTTTCCTATGTATTTATGGGCATCTAACACTCTCAAATTCGCCCCAAGTTTCAGGTCTATGGATCCCCCATTGGATTTCACTGTCCACGCAAGTTTTTGGGTGTTTTTGGCACTTCAAAATGTGGCTTTTCTCAGAGTTGCGATTTCTGGTTTTTCTCACTGTTGGGCATGTATAATCGATGAAAACTGAAGCTTGGATCTTCAACAATGGAATGGAAATGAGGAAGAACGAATTCCCATGAGGTAGAGTGACTTGTGGGTGAAGGAAACAGAGCCCATACCTGCCATACTAATTTTTGGGCTGCCCATGCTCCATTGAAGCCATGGACCAATTTCTTCAACTACTACCTTACAACAGAATTAAATGTCAGCAAGGAAATTCAAATGGGTTCACAAGATGACATTTGGAAGCATATGGTTCAACCCCATAATCCCCCTCACCACTCCCTAGTGGATACACATGACCCCCTTTTATTAGTTGCTTCCATAGCTACTTTTTTTGGTATTTATTTCCAGATCTTTTTTTACATCATTTTTACAATTTCCATGGCTTAATAGCACATGGATAACATAATATCTAATACTTGTCTTTTTAATTAAAAATATGAGCATCCAATAGCGGGGCCTTGGCCTTGATCTCCACACTAGGAAAACATACATCACATGTATACAATATTTACATTAAAATCCAATATATCCTAAGGGTCAAAATGGGGGTATTACAATCCCCTCCCCCTTAGAATAACACCGTCCTCGGTGTTCCAATACTTATGAATACATATACAATTTACACATGTCCAAAATTTTCAAAACTTTTGCAGGTCTGCCCTGCATTATATCCTTTACTTTGAACTTTAAGGACCAAGTCCTTTGGCTTCTAGAAGATGCTTCTGCTGGTTCTGATCTTCCAGCTCATCCACAAGTCTGAAACCTTCAGGGCTACTATCCCTCTTGTTGTTTATTTTTGGGTAGTTACAGAAGAGATGATTTCCTCCACATTCCCAACATTTCAGTGGTCGCTTCTTCTTTTCCTGCTCAATTTCTTTTGAATCTTTCCACCTGGAACGTTTCTTAGTGGACTGATTGGATGAACGCATTCTCATTGATCCATTGTCATTTTCTCGACTGATTGTTTCCAGAATGCTTTTTATCTGCCTTTGCAGACAAACAGAATCCTGCAAAACCTTATGGTTCATCTCATTCTGTTGCTTTTGTAGCTTGAGCATTTCTCCAAGATTCTCTTGGGTCTTGGTGATTGTTTGGAGAAGGTTTTCAGCCAAATCAAATAGCTTTTCATCTGCTTCCATAGTCAATGTGCACAGCTGACCACACTTTGCTTACTAGAAACACTTGCTTGTAACAGCTGTAGCCAATTGATTCAAGTTTCACCTGTGAAATTCAATATTACAAATCTTGTTAGGCCAAGCATAACATAAACATTAAAAAAAATCAGTCAATTATTTGCCTAATTGACATGGAGAGCCCATGCTCCAGTCATGAGACTTCCACCCTTTTCATAGTTTCCCAACATACACATGAACACATTCATGTTCATCCTTTCTCAGGGAATTAACTATTTCAGCATTCACAATTTATTTCGAGCAAATAAACACAATCAACTCCCAGTCATAACATGCATTCAACAATTTTTCATTTCTAAGATGCATCAATCAAAAGGGAAGACAAGAGTAAGAGTTTCCCCCTCTTAGTCTTGTTCCAATCCGGAGCCACGCCATCTATGTGGTTCTATGCTCCTCGGCCTCTTTCACTTCAATGTGAATGCTCGACTTGGCCTTTCTTGTTTTGGCTATGACACTTAGTTTCTAAGGTCTATCCAAGGCTTTCTCCATCGGGGAATCCCCTCCCCATGGTTTGTCCACAGAACCTTTGGCTTCTAGGACCCACACATGTCCACTAACACCATTCTTATCATTTCTACTCATACTGAGCTTTCTAGGACAGCCACATGTCCAAATGAATCCTTAGGATGCCTTCAAAGCTTCTTTCTTCCTGCAATGACCTAGGTTTCCAACATAGAAACAATAGTATATCAGCTTGGTTGTCATAAGATTGTTCATGAAATTTTCATTATCCAAATAAGAAATGAATGAAAATTAAATACTTATCTGTATTGGACAATTCCTCTCTGGTCTATAGGGTCCTACTTTACTTGTAATGTCCCTAAAAATGATAAAAATTTAAAATTTTCTGCTGATGTAATAAAAGCTATTTCAAGGATGACGATTCGTAAATTAACTTCAGCATTGATAAGATATGCATCGGTACTTGTTTGCGGTATCTTAAATAGTCTAAGTTTTCCTTAATAACATAATCTTACTTGGTTGTAAGTCTCTTTGGCTTTGCGGAAGCAATATACAGTATAGGTAAGGTAAGTTTATTGTCGGTATGCCAATACTAGAGTGTTATTAAAAGAAACTTCATGTTTACTGTTTTAAAGATCCATGTGCATTTTATAAAAGTATCATTGTTACCTCAGGTGATACGGACTCTTGTTGATGAAAGTTAAGGCCCATGATGGGACACTGATGGTTTGTAACAAAGGGGAAGGAGTACCCCCAACAGAGTTTCCGAGAGGTAAGGGTACCCTTGGAAGGCTCTGGTCTTACTTAGCAATGTGCTAATGTACTATTCTTTGTTTATGTGCAGATACTACTATGGGAAAAACTCTTCCTTTGTCAACCTACTACCATGTAATAGCAAGTTATGTGTTTTGAAGTGTAGAGCACTAAAAAATGTGAAGGACCTAAGTGTACATGTCTATGGTTAAAAACTATGATGTAATGTTATATATTTCGATGGTGTAATACTACTATGGAAAGCTGGCTTGCAAACTACCATATCCGTTGATATAATCCTATGATCATATACCATGGTGCTTGGGGTCATTCGATTCGCATTAAAGGTGAGTTAGTGGATAAAAGTTGTCCCCCGTGATACATGCATGGTGAGCCCAGCTGGCATGGAGGATTTTGATGTGTTGGGGTTTGGCACTAGTGAAGATCACTCTACGTTTTTGTTTGGCTTGGTTGCATCTTGTGTAGTGTTTTTGGGTGAGGGTTTTCATGACTGACCTGAGCTATGGTCATGGTCAGGGCACCTAGTAGCTGCTGAAGTGATGGAGAATGGAAACGTGCTACCAAACCTCAGGTGATGTCTCTCTCTCAATCATTATTTCTCTTTCTCTACTTCGATATTTTAGTTTTTGGTTGTCTATATTTCTCAGGGTTTAACCAGAGCACGATTTTGATTGACAGATGAAGAGTGGCGAGCACTTCTACGTGGTTTGCTGTAGGTAGTCAGGTCATTCGACTTCATGGGTAAGTCCAGATTCTTGCCATCGTTTCTCTTTCCTCTCGTAGTTATGATAGGGGTATTGTATGTTTGTTTTTGGGAGACTTCATGGAGCCCCTTGGCTCATTAGTTGTTTGAAGTCTGGAGATTGCCACTTGGGTGGACTTTGAATTTAAATGTATCTACTGTCTTAAATGGGGACACGATGTCATGGCTTGGGCCATTGGGCTTTATGGAAGCTCTAAACTTGTTCTAAGATAATGATAAACATCTTTTGTAAGGATTTGGGGTTTTGAATAGTCATTCCACAATCTACGTTTTCTATTGGGGTTTTGAACTCGTATTAGCATGATGTAAAGAATGTATAATTTCTACATTTTTATTCCATGGCTGCTCTATCTTGTAGTCTCTCGATTTGATGTCATCGTGTTTTTAGAAAGAGAAAAGATGTGGTACTCTGTCTGTTGAAAAAAGGAATAATGTCTTTATCTAAGGTCTTCGAAATGTTTTGGCTACGCTAACCATGAGTGTTTGACAAGATGAATCGTAACCCGGAAGCTAAATTTATAAGCTTGAAATGTTCTAAGATTTGGTTCTTGCTACTGTGTTACTGGTGTTTGCAATAGATAGAAACAAGAAGGGTTTCAAATGAATGAATGGTAGAGGGATTTGATCTCGAATCCTGCGTTTGTATATAATGCTTGTCTGTATGTTAATGCGTGTCATTTTTTATTAAAAGTGGATGTGGTGTTGATGATTGTAAGACTCTTTTGGTTGAAAAGTGAATGTGTAAAACCTCCTGCGTTTTATTTGAAGTTGTAACCCTAGCTGCTATTTGTTTTGTCTTCGAGAGAGCATGGGTTGATATGTTAATACTACGTTGTGGGTGTTTATTAGGATAGCAGGGTCAAGTCGTGGGTGGGGTTTGATCTCTTGACTTGTAAGTCGATATGTTTAAAAATAATGATAGGTGAAAAGCTATGTGTACTGTGGGCCTTTGCTCCTTGAAATGGTATTAGTTGGGGTTTAAAAGTTTATAAAGTAAGTTGTGAAATGAAATGTCTGAGTCTGTGTTTGCAATCGTATTTCCTTGTAATGCTTGCTACGATTTGGTTGTGAAGGGTTAACTAATGGCTTTGAGTTGTGACTTAGGGTTTATTTTGGAAGTTTGTTGATAAATGGAGATCTTATGTCACTGCATAATGTATTCTTCCTTAAGTGATTTTGAATTGATACGATTTGGAAAGAAAGATAATGTAAATGAAATTTCCTTTTTCTTCTAAAGAATGGATCTCTATTGTGACTATGTTTTCAACTTCCTAGGTTATATAAAATAATAGCAGGATTGAAATCATGAATATAAGACTGAAAACGATTTACATAAATAATGCTGCCAGAATAAAAGAACTTTGTCTTATAAATTCGATAGAGATAAGACTCCAGGTTTAAGATTTGTATAGGTGTCTAGCACAGGCTAGTTGACTAGACCTGCTAGACATTCTGTGGCTTCTGAGTTATAATCTCTGAGTTTAATGAAATGTTGGGCATATAGTCCTATATTTATAATGGAGACAACCCGAGATCCTATACCCTAAAGGCCCTTGCTCCATAAGAGGAATAAATGTTGTAACTATTTAGGGAAAACAATATTGTAATAACAAAACCTAATTAAAATGCCTAGCTGCCAACATAACTGGAAATAGTTGGCTTAATGATTCATACCTAATTGATTTGTGGCTTGCTCTTCTCCTGTAGTAACCTGCACACTCAAACAATAATTAGTGGGAAAAAATTATGTGCTTCGCTGACCTGTTAGAATGATCCCCTTAACTGGATAATTTTGGGACTACCATGTTCCTCCCAACCATGATCCTACAACCGTTCCTGGTTCTGTATGGATCCCCCCGAGCTGGATTCCAGCATGCAAAAGAGATAGAGGTCCTAGGGTTACTGTTGGTTCAGATCTAAAATTATATGAGGCTGCTTCAGTTTCTTGGAGCAGAAGAACTTCTCTTTGATTACCATAAGAGAATGATAATGAAAAAGATAGATGATCCCCCAAAACTTGGGATCTGCCCTCTTTAAGTAGGGGAGTCTTGAATTATGACTGTTGGAATAATTAGTTTCTTTAAATTAAATAAATAATATTTAAAAGATGTTATTTAATAAATATGTAGTCTTTTGCACTAAGACGTTTTCAATGGTTTAATCTATAAGTGATTTCTAATTTAAGGTCTTCATAATAATTATGATAACAATAATTATAATAATAATATTTCTAACCAAGATATTAATACATTATTAATACTATTTACAAATGTGGCTGCCCACTAAATATTAATACTTTACTAATATTATTAAATAATGTGGCATCCCACTATGCATAAACTATATGCAATAATGTCTTTTATAAATAATTAATCACATCATTATTTATTAAATATTCTTAATAATAATATTAAATCTTGTATCTTAACATGATACTTCGTTTTAACAACTTAAGGGTAAGGTCCGCTTCTTTGGACGGTCTTTTGGTAAGCTTGGATAGGCACCTCTAGTCTCTCTCTTTGCATGTTGAATTCCCTCGTATAACATGGTAGTTCCCGCAGTACTTGATGATAGATAAAATATTAATCATTTAATCAAATTAAATAAATGTGATGAAAGTAAAAGTACTATTTAGAGTCCTTCCGACTCAACACTTTGAGATCCAATAACCCCGAGTGCTCTTCAGAGCCTTTTTAACTCAACACTCTCACATGGGCGTTACGCTAGTGCAATTCCAGAGCCTCTGCTCAACACTAGTGCTAGAATGTGGTTGTGAGGCACATCTAGAATATTTAAGTTGCCTCGGATCCGGTATTCGTTTATCAAGCTTGGAGTGTTCCAAGGCTTAGGCCCAACACTCAATGTACCTCAGGGCTTACTCCCAGTACATAAACATTCTTCTAGGTACATCATGGCTTATGCCCAGTACGTAGGTTGTATGTGTGTTTCTGAGTCCACGCTCAACACACTCATAAGTCAAATCATGTAAAATCATAGCTCTGCATAGTAAGTAACAAAATATCATCTTAGTATATTAGGGTTTGTACCCCTATCAAAGCTGAAGAACATCATTAAAACATTGGGGCCTTCTCGCCCAGTATACACTCAAATAAACAAGTCAGTCAGGGTCCATGCCTGATATGTCAATATATAAAAGAATAAATCATAAGTGCTAGGGCTCATGGCCAATACTCAAAATAAAACATATGTTTTATGGTCGTGGCCCAATATAACAACAAAAATAGTTAGTCCAAAATTCGGGATATTACATCCCTCCCTGCTTAAAAACAACGTCGTCCCGATGTTTCTAGGGACTAGGAATGAGGTCATGAAACAAGGTGGGGTATGCCTCTTTCATTGTGGTCTCATTCTCCCAAGTAGCCTCATCTGGTCCAAAGTGCCTCCATTGCACTTTCAGCTAAGTAATGGTCCTCCTCCTAAGTTGCACCTCTCTCTTGTCCAGAATGTGGAGTGGTTCTGGCATTAGCTCCCCTTCGGGCTCCACTTGTAATAAGGACCAATCAATAACATGTTTAGTATCGTATACATATTTCTTTAATAATGAAGTATGAAAAACATTATGAACTTTTATATGCGCTGGTAAGGCTAACTCATAAGCCACTGGGCCCTTCTTGGCCAGTATTTCAAAAGGTCCACAAAATCTTGGGGCTAGTTTCCCACAACGTCCTAAGCTCAACGAGCTTCATTTTGCCTTTATTTTTAGAAACACATGTTCACCAACTTGGTAGTCTTTGCCTTTTCTTTTCTGGTCCGCATAACGCTTTTAGCGGTCTTGTGCTTCTTTCAAGTTCAGTTATACCCTGGAGACTAGCTGTTCCAAGTCTTTTAGTAGGTCGGGCCCTAACATAAGTCTGTCTACTGGACTGTCCCAAGTCACGGGTGTCCAACATTTCCTACCGTAGAGTACCTCGAAAGGACTCATTTTGGCCGAGTTTTGATAACCATTGTTGTATGCAAACTCTGCAAGGTGCAAATAATATTCCCACTTGGTGGGGTTTTTCATGACATACATCCTCAACATGTCCTCAAGGATTTGGTTTACTCGTTCTGTTTGTCTGTTGGTTTGGGGATGGTACGTGGTACTAAATTGTAACTGGGTTTCCAAACTGGAGAACAATGCTCTCCAGAAGTTGCTAGTGAACTTCGTGTCTCGATCGGAAATGATTGCCTTGGGTATCCCGTGCAATCGAAATATCTCCTTTAAGAATATTTCCGCGATGTGAACTGCCTTATAGGTAGATTTTATCGGTATGAAGTGAGCCGCTTTAGATAGCTTGTCTACCACTACAAAGATGGAGTCGTTCAGTTTCTTACTCTTCGGTAAGCCTGTAATGAAGTCTATACTTATTACCTCCCATTTCCATTCTGGAATGGGTAAAGGTTGAAGTAATCTGGAGGGGTGTTGGTGTTCTGCTTTGACTAGTTGACACTCCTGACATTTCGCGATGAACATGGCGATGTCAGCTTTCAACTTAGGCCAAAAGTAATGTTTCTTTACTACTGATATCATCTTTTGATATCTGGGATGCCCTGAATAGGGTTTCTGGTGAAACTCGGTGAGAATGTTTGATCTAATGTCTCCACTTTCCAGGATGTAGAGTCTTTCTTTCGACCACAGTAGTCCTGACTCGTCTATCGTATATTCCTTTTGTTGCTGGAATAATCTGTCTTCCTGGATCTTTGCAAGGATTTCTGTGTAGTAACGGTCCCTCTTACATGCCTTTCGAATCTTGTGGTGTAAGTCTGAGTCGGTTTGACTCACCGTGACTTCGTAAAGCATATGTGATCGACGGCTCAAGGCATCCGCAATCTTGTTTTCTTTGCCTTTTATATGCTTTAGTTCAAAATGGTATTCACTAAGGAAGGCTAACCACCTGGCCTGCCTGGCATTTAGGTTGGGTTGGTCGACAAGGTATTTCAAACTCATGTTATTAGTCATCAATAGGAATTTCTTTCCCGTGAGATAATGTCGCCACATCTTCAGGGCATGGATGATGGCGGCTAGTTCGAGGTCATGCGTAGGGTAGTTCTGCTCGTGCTCTTTCAACTTCCTCGATTCGTAGCATATGGAAAAATTGTTTTGCATGAGGACTCCCCCAAGTCCTTCCTTGCTTGCATCCGTGCAAACAACGAAGTCCCCATTGGGGTCTGCAATTTGTAAGATTGACGCACTAATCAATAGTTGTTTCAGCTTTTGAAAGATTTCTTCACACTTATCCGTCCAGATAAACTTGTTTGCCTTCTTCTGCAAGGCATTCATGGGACATGCAATCCGTGAGAAGTTCTCAATGAACTTCCAGTAGTAACCAGCTAAACCTAAAAATGATCTTATATAGAATACGCACGTAGGTGTGGGCCATTCCTCGATAGCTTTGACCTTTTCGGGGTCGACAGCTATTCCCTTCTCGGAAATGATATGTCCTAAGTATTGAATCTGGGGTTTATAGAAATTGAACTTACTAAACTTGGCATACAATTGGTGTTCCCGTAGTATACATAGAACAATTCGGAGATGTTCCTCATGTTCTACTTCGTTCTTGGAGTAGATCAAAATGTCGTCAATTAAGACTAGAACAAACTTATCAAGGTATTTACTAAAGATGTTGTTCATCATGCACATAAAGTTGGTCGGTGCGTTCGTCAACCCAAAGGGCATCACTACGAACTCGTAGTGGTCGTAACGGGTTCAAAATGCACTTTTGTTGATATCCTCATCACAAATCCTCACCTGATGGTATCCGGATCGCAAGTCGATCTTTGAGAATATCTTCGCTCCTCCGACTTGGTCAAACAAGTCATCGATCCTAGGGAGTGGGTAGCGGTTCTTAATGGTCATCTTGTTGAGTTGGCGGTAATCGATGCACATCCGCATCATTTCGTCCTTCTTCTTGATGAAGAGTATCAGTGCGCCCCAAGGGGACACACTTGGTCGAATGTACCCTTTGTCTATTAACTCTTGTAACTGAAGCTTGAACTCAACCAATTCTGGTGTGCTCATGCGGTATGGGGCTTTAGAAGCTAGTACTGACCTGGGTGTTAGTTCGATGGAAAAGTCTAAGTCTCTTTTGGGTGGTAATCCCGGTATTTCTTTGGAAAATACATCTTTGAACTCTACGAGGACTGGGAAGTCTTCGATCTTCTGCTCCCTATCAGTTTCTATGTTTTGGATATTGACAGCAAAGAGTTTGCAACCTTTTCTGATACATTTCTTTGCTTGTATGGCGGAGATCTGTCGTACCGACACATTTTTAGGGAACCCTGAATCGTCTTTTGATTCCCTTGATCATCCCTACTGTAACATCCCCATTTTGACCCCCTTTTTCATTAAATCGTAAATGATGTAAATATTGTTATTTAATCATGGTGAGGAGCTCAAGGCCAAGGCCCCAACATTAATTTAGCGTTTTATGTATTAGCAATTAAAAATAGATGCATGTGGTTCTTGTGCTAGATAGGCACAATGTAAATTAAGACATCATGTAAATACGAATTTTAATGAAAAACCCACAACTAGCTATGCAATGCAACAAAGAGATGGGGGCATGATTCTACAAGGAATAGGGAGGAAAAATATTCAAACCCTTGAGCCAATGGTGTTAATCCATGTGTCAATGAGAAAACCCATAAACCACCAACTACCCATTCTGGGTTATGCACCAAATCATTTAATTCTTCCAGAAATTGGTTGAGGCAGTTAATGCCTTGGGAATGAAGAGGTATGGCAGCCAATTTCGTGCATGGGCAAGCCATCAACCTGGAAAAACATACTTTTGCTTCTGGGGCAAGAAAACACCCACGAAATGGTGCCCAAATCCATTCTGAACCCATAGCCTTTCCTCCCTCACGCAGTCTGAACTACTGGGTCTTTCCCCATCACGTTTTTCACCAATTTCCTGCAGTTTACCATAGCTGGGAGCTCGTTTTTGTGTTACACAGTGGCTGGGAGAAAGGGAGTCACGTTTTGGGGGTTTATAGAGGTTGTTTTTGCCCCAAAATACCCATGGGCGTTTTTCTGAAAACGGTTTTTGCTCTCCAGGGTTAAATCCCCAATTGCCATTTCGTTTTTGGGTCTTCCCACGTTTTTCTGGGCTGGTAGAAACCCCATCTTTGGGCATCTCACTATAAAAACGTTTTTATCATGCCCAATAATGGTGGTTCTGTTGTTATGTGCATCCTTGTTTTGGTTTGAATCTGTGAGCAAGAGATTTGGAGTGGTAGTGGGCAAAATTGGCTTGATAAACCTAGTGGGGGGGGGGGGAATAACCTCTCAAGAAGATCAAGAGGGCTGGCTACTCTTCTATACACACCTTAGACACTCTAGATTGGAAGGTATGGCTTGAGGGACTGTGCATTGGTGAAGGGAATACTTCCTTGAGTGGGGTGTGTAGGCATTGTGGGTGCCAGGCTAGATAGATCTTGTAGAGGTATCTCCGTCTCTGTGCTTGAGCTCACTAGCTTAGCAATTCTTCCTTTTCCATTTCCTAGCAGCCTGATAAACCCAATTGTAGATTGGCTTGGCTCATCTTGGTGTATGCTTGGCTATGTGTGAGTCTGCTGTTCCCTGGTTCCTTGTAGAAATCATGCCCAGCTCGGGGGGTGGCAGTTGTATCAAGAGGTTGATAAGCACAACTGGCCTATGGTTGGGTGGAACGTTCTAGATGCATAGCTGGTTGCTTGGGACTACTTTGTTATAAGATAAGTACTCTCTTGTGTTAACTTTGCAATTATTTATTTGATGAATATCATGAATATCTTGAATGTATGATGAATGTGTAATTGAAATTACTTCCGCTGTGATATCTTATAATTATACATTTCCATATTCTTTTTCTTATATATATGGATGCTTAATTAATAAGTTCATGGGGACGTTATACATTTCCATCGCACTGGTATGATGGGTGGGGACGTTACACCTGCAGAGTAAGGATTTGTTTAAGCAGTCCAGTAGGACATGGTGTTCTTCTAACCAATCCATGTCGATAAGTACGTCGTACGACCCTAGGGGTAGAATGTTTAACTCTAACCTAGTTTGGAAACCGTTTAAGTCTATCTCACAAGTTTTAACTAACTCGGAGAACTTTCGTTTGGTACCGGTGGCTAGTTGTACCATCCACGGTTTCTCATGAGGCTCTCGATTCAACTTACAAGTGTCCACTAACTTAGGGGAGATATAACTTCGGCAAGCGTCGGGATCTATTAAAACTAAAACGGCAGTGTTAGAGATCTTACCATCAATTTCCACCATGGTGGCTTGGTGATTTTCCTGTCGACCATCAAGAGCGGCATAAATCCTAGGTGTCTTTGCCATGTCTCCTACGGTAGTTTCTGCTTGGACGTTGTGTAAAACTCCATCCATTTTGCTGGGGAAGTCTCTGTAATAGTGTGGCCCTTGACATTTCCAACAAGAAACAGTTGGTGGGACAGCTTTTGTTCCTTTGTTAAAAGCTAGCCTATTGACAAGTGGTGGGGGTGCACTTGGTCGTGCTTGAGGTCGGTTGAAGCCTCTATTGGGCGGAAAACTGTTGTTATGTTTTCGTTAAGGTGGAGGTCTAAAACCCGGTCTGCGGTTGTCCGAGAAGGTTTTGAACCTATCTATGTTTCTGTTGATGTTGTCATTCCTTGGCTATCCGTGTTCATAACACAGTCTTGCTTTATGTAAGGTCACATCAAGGGTTTTGGGCATGTCAAACTCTATCTTTTCTCTAAAGTTTGGTGGAAGCCCTCCCAAGAACTATTGTATTTTGACATTTTCATCTTTGATGTATGGAACATAGTGCAGCAAGTCTAAAAATCTGTTTATGAATGCCTCCATGGTGAGGGAGCCCATTTTCAACTCATGAAATTCCTTAATTTTCTTGTCAAATAATCTTTCAGACATATATTTGTCCTGAAATATTCTGCTGAAAGTATCCCATGTTATGTCTCTCAATACTTTTCCTTTGGTGTGTTTCAAGTCCCGCCACCATCTGGCTGATTTACCATTCAGGTTGTATATGGCTACTCGGGCTTTCATTTCACTAGAGTAGTTATGAACTTTGAAGTACTTATTCATTCCTAGTAGCCACTCCTCAGCCTTTTCCCCAGAGTTAATCTCTCCGTCATAAGTTGGGGCCTTTGTATTTCTGAATTCTCCTTGCAAACTATCGTCACTTCTCCTCCTTTTCTTGCAAGGAGGTGGTGAACCGCCATCGTTAGAAGAACTCTTACATTCCTCCTCCATTGGTTCAGGTATGTGTTCTCCCTGTTCTTCTCCCTTAGGACTGGCAGTCTTCTTTGGGTGACTGTTTCCCTTTTTAAAAGTGTTGACTGAGAGTGTGGGCTATCCGTGAGATTTTGCCCCTATTAAAGTCTGAAGCAGAGCTTCATTTATGGCTTGCTACTCTCTTCTTTCCTGCATGTTTTCATCTCGAAAACTTTGGAACTCTGCCTACAGATTTTGCATAGATTTCATCAAATCTAAGTTTAGTTCCACCACCACATCTTGCTCTGGTGGTTGATGAGTCCCCATTTCAGGTATCTAATAGTTTCTTTTCCCACCAGAAAATACAAGAAAGGTTGAAAAGATACACTCATTAGTGGGGAAATGATTTACATTAATTATTTAATGAAGTGTTTAAAAGATTATTTCTGTTATGTTTTGAAAAGCGTTGCTATGAGCTAATTGCATGAAAAATGAGGTTGAATGAGCAGGTGTAGGTGTACTCAAGGATAACGTGTGAATCAAGTGAAGGACTGGAAGAACATCACCAAACTCAGTGCCTTTTTCCTGATCTGTAGAGAACAAACTCATGTTCAAAGAGAATCGGCAGTTAGACATTTTTGATAGGTTAAGCATTAGGATTTTATAAATATGGACCTCTCAGGTAGCGAGAGGCCCCTACTGCTATTTTGAAGAATTATTGTTTCAGTTTCAGGCTATCAAGACAATTGTGTTACAGACTTGGTTTTTAAACGATGAAGTTTCTATTTTAAAATAAAGACTTGATGTTATCTATGATTCAGTGTTTATAAGTTCTTTTCACTCCTGAGTACGGGTTGGAGAGGGCCTCTCCAACACGTAAGTCAGGAGATCTTGCAGTACAGGTATTTCTCATTATGTGTTGTGCATTGATTGAATTTATATTTCCGATGAGAGTATTCTAAATAGTGTCTAGATAACATGATTTAATTTCTGTAGTGGTTGATCTCTTCTGATTCCATAGTTCATTACAACGCATTCCGTAGTATGATAATGTTGTGTCTGTAGTCCTGTAGTAGCATTCCGTCAAAGCATACTTTAACACTTATTTCTCTATGTACTTTTATTTACTTCTGAAGCAACGATTTAGATCTTAAGCCTATGTATTCATTTTTTTATTAGGACTGCTTATAGAGATTGATTTCTTTCAGTATTTATTGGTTATATGATGACATTCACTTCTTAGATGTTTTGATTAAAAATGCAGCATTAGATAATAGTATTCTGAATTCAACCTTAGCATTAATTTATGTTAGATCAGACTTTGAGATTTATGCATTCAATTTACAGTAAGATTAAAGATCAAGCTTTCAATACTTTAGAATAGATCAATTATAATTCCAGCATTCAATTTCATAGTATAATTTTTATTGTCTTCAGCAAGTTAAGTCTTAAAAATAGATTACTGTTTCCTACATTCAAATTCTTAGCCATAGATTTCCTGCTTTCAGTATTTGATTTCTTAGCATAAGAATTTCTCTTTCATAGATTAACAATCCTGTTTACAGTTCATTTAATCTTTCTTAGGCAGCTCTTTAAAAAAAACATTGATACAGACACCCCACTTCTACAAGGACTATCCTAGAAGAGCACATATAGTGCCAGTGCCTCTAAAGTTTGTACGTCCCCTGGTTTGATAATTAAAGTAGGCTCCTAGTCTAGCTGCCCTCATTAGGCGCCCATACTTAGAGCTCACCACTTTTTGGCGCCGTTGCCGGGGAGGTGCTAAATATTTTAGGAGACATCACTTAAAAACAACACAAAAAGAAAACAAAAATCACATAAAACAAAAACATAATTTTTTCTACCAATGAATGCCTCGTCGGCAAAGGGATAGGTTTGGATGCTTTCTGCCTAAGCATCCCATGAGAAACAACGGTAATAACAGTTCTGACCATTCTCTGTTTGATATTATACACTCTGAAAACGAAACTGACTCCACATACGATCCAAACAGAGACAACTTCTCTACCAGTTCCAGCTCAAACACCACGATGGCAAACGAAGAAGAGGAACCTAGGGAGTTGTTCGCCTTCCCCATTAACATACCTCTTGGAGATGCACTGATGAAGAATATCAACCCTAACAATTTGCCAAACTTCCATGGATTGACTTCAGAAGATCCTGACACATTCTTGTTTGAGTTTGAGGTAGTTTGTAGATCTTTCGATTATACTACAGATGCACAAATGCTAAGACTTTTTCCCTCCACACTGAAAGATTTATCACTTAGGTAGTTCATGAGTTTAGAAGGAAATAGTATTTTCAGCTGGGATCAAATGAAACAGGAATTCCTAGAAAAGTATAAGGACTACTGCAAAGCAAAAGATACAAGGGATGAAATATTTAGGATGTAGCAGGGAGACCGTGAATCCTTATAAAATTATGCCCAACAATTTTAGCTCAACTACAAATGAGCTAACCATTGCACCCTAGACCCTGAATCGCTGAAACTGGTCCTTCTTAGGGGACTTAAAGAGGAGAATTTTGAGATCTTAAACCTCTTGGGAGATGGAGACATATTTCAGAAAACTTATGACCAAATACTACAGATCTTTAAGAACCATTCTAGGTCTAGGAAAAGCAAGAATGGGACAAGAGATACACATCTACCCATAGGATCCTCATCATCTTCAGGGCCCAATCTTACAAAATCTGACTTAGGAAACCTGTTAGATGACATGAAGACCGACATCTTACAATCTCTGGCCATGCAACTTGATGCACTACAAATAAAAAAGAAGCAGGATGAAATTAACCAAGCCTTGGCAGTATTCTATCCTGGTTGTAGAAAAAAACATGAGAAGGGGCAGTGCACCTTGAACACCATAGAAGTATGTGGTCTCTGCACTGACGACCATTCCACTGATAAATGTCCCCTCTTACCCTCATGTAAGGCGGCTATTCAAGACCCAGCAGCTGAAGGAGCAATAGAACAACTCTGCTTTATAAATCAGAGGAGGAATAATTTTGTTAGACCATATCAACCAAGCAATCAAGCCTACTATAATCAAGGACAGCCAAATTGGAACTCTGCACCAACTCCATGGCAAGAACAGCTAAAGCCAAACCAATGGAAACAGAATCAACAAACATATCAACCATCCTATCAACAATCGTATTACCCACCATCTTACCCCCAATATCCCCCACCCTTTCCTCCATTCACCACAAATTATGCAAATCAATACCCCCATCCATCAAATTGGAGGGCCCCGTTACAACAGCCACTTATTATGCCACCCCCATAGCCTCGGCCACCCCCCAGACCTCCACCTATTCCTGCCCAACCAGTCCCAAATCCTAATAATAACAAACCTCCACAACATCAACAGACTTATAACGTTGATATCACACAATTCCCTACCTATGTCGTGGACACCATAGAAATAAATGAAATAAACCTCCGATCTGGAAAAACGTTGCAGAATACATCCCCAAACAATATCCAACAACCTGAAGCTAAAGAAAAAACATCAGAACCCTATGTTCAACATCCAGATGAACCAAACCCTCCTGAGGACGAAACCCAACCACTCCCACGCAACAGAAACCCTCCATTTCCAGAAAAACTGGTAAGAAGTATGAAAGAAGAGGAAGAGAATACAATTTTAAACGAATTCAAGCACTTAAACATCCAAACCCCAATTTTACAAGCCATAAGGGATGTGCCCATCTGCAACAAGTTTATTAGGGAAAATTGCCTAAAGAAACCCGAAAGGAGGAAACGTGACCCACCAACCATAAATGTAGTGGGGCAATTGGCTGATTTAATGCTAGGTGTCATAATAAACCCTAAATATCTTGATCCAGGTAGTCCTGTAGTAAACATCACCATCAATAACAAGCAAATAAATAAAATCCTAATAGATTTAGGGGCTGTGATCAATGTCATGACTAAGGAAACCATGCTATACCTGGGACTCCAATCAATGGTCAGACCAACCACAACAGTACTCCAACTAGCGGACACATCCATTGTGAAACCCTAAGGGATGCTAGAAGACATTATGATCAATATTGAATCCTGGGAATACCCAGCTGATTTCATAATAATTGAAATCAAAAGCAAACTTAGTGGTTATCCAATCATACTAGGTAGACCTTAGTTAGCAACTGCGGACGCTTACATAGGTTGCCGATCAAGAAATATGACTATCACCAGTGGACATGCCAGGAAGAAAATCACGATCTACCCACTAGCAATGCAATCTTCAGAGTTAGAATATCAAAATTGGACTGATGATTACCAGAACGCACCAAAACACAACCTCCGACCTATCCTAACAATTGATGCTGCACTATCACTAAAAGCAATAAACGAAGATGGCCATATAGATAGATTTATACAAAATGTATCTTCTAACAATCATGTTATTCAAGAATTTTTTTCCACAGAAACAGGTGACAGTTCAAAACAGAACATGGATGAATTGTGGACAGAAGTACTAGAAGAACAAATTGAAAAGGTAAAAATCGTGGAAATTCTGCTTGGCAAAACAGTCAACATAAATTCCAATTTGAAACCAGAGCAAGAAAAGAAATTAATGAAGATAATAGAAGAACAAAGTAAAGCATTTGCATGGACATATGCAGACATGAAAGGAATACATCATGATATCTACAAACACTACATTTACATCAAAGAAGGTTCTACTCCTATCAGGCAACCACAAAGAAGGTTGAACCCTGCATTGAAAGACATAGTCAAAGTGGAACTACAAAAGTTATTAGATGCAGGGTTCATCTATCCAATATCTGACAGTGAGTGGGTCTCACCACTAGTTATAGTACCTAAAAAAGGAGGCAAATGGAGAATTTGTGTGGACTACAGAGAGCTGAATAAAGCAACCAAGAAAGATCACTTTCCTCTTCCATTTATAGATCAGGTGCTAGATACATTATCTGGAAACAAGTATTTTTCATTCTTAGACGGTTTCAGTAGGCACAACCAAATTTTAATACACCCAGCTGATCAAGATAAGACGACCTTTACATGCCCATGGGGAACTTATGCCTATAGGGTCCTACCCTTTGGTTTATGTAACGCCCCAACAACATTTCAAAAAGCCATATTGAGTATTTTCTCTGATTTTATAAATGACAAAATGGAAGTCTTCATGGATGATTTCACACCCTATGGACAAAACTTTGAGCAGGCATTGAACAATCTTGAATTAGTATTAAAAAAATGTATTGATATGAGCTTGTGCCTAAGCAATGACAAATGCAGGATGTTAATGGAAGAAGGCATCGTTCTAGGATATCATATATCACAGAGGGGGATAGAGGTTGATCAAGCAAAAGTCTCAGTAATCAAAATGCTGCCACCACCTATCAAACAAAGGGATGTGAGAAGTTTCCTTGGACAAACAGGGTACTACAGAAGGTTTATTGAAAATTATAGCAGAATTGCTGCCCCAATGTTTGCACTTCTCACAAAAGACAATGAGTTCATATGGACAAGCAATTGCATGACAGCATTCAAAAATATTAAGGAGAAAACAATCATAGCACCAGTACTCCAAGGACCAAACTGGGAAATTCCATTTCACATCCACACAGATGCATCAGATAAAGCCATTGGATCTGTGCTTGGACAAGAACGAGACAAGAAACCCTATGCCATATACTATATAAGCAAAAATTTGGCTGGGGCAGAACTCAACTACACAGTCACAGAGAAGGAATTTTTAGCAGTCATACATGCAATCAATAAATTCAGGCATTACATCACAGGATACCAAAGTTTTATCCACACTGACCACTCAGCAATCAGATATCTTATGAACAAGCCTAACACTAGTGCAAGAATTATTAGATGGATGCTACTTCTACAAGAATTTAACATTACTATAATAGATAAACCAGGCAAGCATAATGTTGTAGCTGACTTTTTGTCAAGAGTCACATATGGAAAAAATAATGAATTGGTTAAAGATAACTTCCCTGATGAGCACCTTTTTGCCATATCAACAAGATGCCCATGGTTTGCTGACATAGCAAACTATTTAGTATCCGAGAAGTTTTCAGAACATTACAGTTATAAAGAAAATACAAAGTGCCACATACACATGGATAGAGGGCATGCTTTTTAAACAGGGACCAGATCAGATACTTAGAAGGTGCATTAGGGAAGATGAAGTACATGACATAATGCATGCCACTCACAATGAACCCTATGGAGGACACTATGTTGCAAAAAGGACAGCCTACAAAATCTTGCAAATAGGCTATTATTGGCCAACACTCCACAAAGATGCTTATGAGTATGTGTCCCACTGTGATGACTGTCAAAGAATGGGGAAGCCTAAACAAAAAGAAGAAATGCCTCTTCATCCACAGATCTCCTTAGAAGCATTCAAGAAATGGGGATTTGACTTCGTTGGTACAATCAACCCACCATCAAATCAAAATATCTACATTCTAGTATGCATAGATTACCTTAAAAAATGGACTGAGGTAGCAGCACTTGCTGCAGCAAATGAAAAAAATGTAGCAAAATTTTTCATTGAGCAAATCTTCCACAGGTTTGGCGTTCCAAGGGAACTAGTTTCTGATCAAGGACCACAATTTACATCCAACTTAATAGAGGACCTACTGAAAAAGAATAAGGTTAAATATAGACAGTCCTCTTCATATCACCCTCAAGGAAATGGTCAAGCAGAAGTCACCAACAGAGAATTCGAGAGTATTCTAACAAAGACAGTCCAACTCCACAAAAAAGATTGGGCTGACAAATTAAGTGAGGCAATTTGGGCCTATAACACCACATGGAAGACAACAACAGGATTCACACCTTATGAGTTAGTATATGGAAAGAAAGTCATGCTTCCAATTGAATTCGAAATAAAAACACTAAGAATTGCAGCAGAATTAAACATGGAATTGTCAGAAATACAACAAGAACACATGCTAAAATTGAATCAACTGGATGAGCAACACCAACAAGCACTAGCTCACACTGAAATCATCTAGCAGCAAAGAAAGAGGTGGCATGACAAGCACCTAAAAGATAAGAAGTTCAAGGAAGGTGACTGGGCACTACTCTATGATTCCAGGTTTCACACATTCAAAGGAAAATTAACAACCAGATGGCTAGGACCTTACATCATTGAGCACATCTATGAAATGGAGCAGTCAAGATTATTACAATAGATTAACAATAGTTTCCCATGATAGTGAATGGACATCGACTCAAACTTTACAAGAAACCACAGTCAAAAGAAGAGTTTACATAGGTACTCTACCAGCAACAACTGATGCTGATAGAAAATATGAAAAAACATTGAAAAAATATATGAAAAAATAATAACAAAAAAAAAGAGAAAGAAAAAATTGATAGAGAAAATAACAGGCCAAATAATAGGGCCACGTATATCCCTAGGAAGATCCAGCATTACTATTGCAAAGAAAAATATCAAGCACAATTCAAGCGAGCTAGGAAATTCTCAAACATTTTCAGCAATCAAGCGAGCCAGATATGCATTCAAGAGAGCCAGCAAAATCACCTACCACTATAGGAACAATACAAGCACACTCTTCAATCAACTCTGCCATATGATCACGAGAGCCTAACCTTACTTCAAGTGAGCCTGCAATTGATTCAAGCGAGGCTGCCATTTATTCAAGCGAGCCAGACATTCATCCAAGAACAGCAACAAGCAATCAAATTCATACAAAACATTATCAAAGTCAAATCAGAAATGGCACGAAAAAAGAAAATGCAAAACGCACATAACTACTGACACGCCAAATATTACTACGGATTACACCAAATCTACTACAGCATCCAGCACGGATACAAATCAGCAATGATTGTGAACTCAAGTACGCTAACAAAATATAGCAAGGTAATCTCTGAACATTTTCATTTTATTCTTAAGGTCAAATCATTATCCCCAAAACGGTTATATTTTAAGCTGAGGACAGCTTTTCGATAAAGTCGGGGGGGAAGGTTCAGATTACAAAAATCATAATTGCACATACCCGTCATTTCGACAAATGATGAATCCACATATAACCACCATACTTCACAATAATCTAAGAAGAATTGCAAAGTACAAGCATAAAACAAGATGAAGAGCTTGATCATGAAAAGAAATGGATCAATCAGCAAGTACAACGAAGAATAATAAGGATAAGTGTGGAAAGACAGTTAAGTAAGCCTGCACGATCGTAAAAAAAAAGACCCAGTTTTTGCAAACAAAAACCTCTCAGCACTTTCCGGAAGCAAGCAATCCGGCCTCGAGTCTATAGTCAATCGAGACCAATGAGGTAAAAGCCACATTCAAAGTTGGTTTTTTTTTCGATCTTTAGAAGATATTTTAAGATGACGAAGGGATTCAAGAAAAGTGAACCAGAGGAGCACAGCGCCATCTACCAGAACCTGCGAATATTAACAACTATCCGCAATGCAGGTTGGATGCCTTTCATCCTAGGGCTGAAAGGGCACAATACAAGGGTGGCTCTAGAATTTGCAAGAAATTTTAAACATATCAAGGATGAACAGTACGTCACCCAAGTGAAGGGGTTACGTATAAAGTTGGATGAGGATGTAATTGCCAAATTCACTGGTCTACAGAGAGGTTTGTATTGGAGCAGGGATGATAGGGAGGCAAACCATGAAGCAAAAACAGCATTTTTCGAGCAAGGAGAGGTCTATGATGAAGACAAAAATGGATTCAAAAGACTCTCCATGCCAGTGCCATGGGAGGACGTGGCTGCAATTGTTCAGAAGTACATCACATGCTCTGGTAGGTTAAGCTATGTCCCCAACTTTCATTTTCGGATTCTAGAGTTGTTAAGGCACAGGACCCATCATCCACCAAACAACAACATTACTATTCCATACTACCTACTCCAATCTCTAGCAGAAATGAGCAAGAAGGTGGCTAAAGGTAAGGAGGATGCCTTGACCCATCATGGGCTGATCAAGTTAATCATTTGTGAGGAATTAAAGGCGTAGATACCAGAGCTTTCGTGGGAAGAATTCGTGTTGGTATCCGCTGAAGATGTTCAAAGGATGAAGGGTACACCCACAGCTGGCATACCACCAGGAGCAATGAACAAGGCCGCCTCTGCATCAAGGGCGAAGAGGAAAATTGACCTGGACCATGTGGCTGAGACCCTGGTGAAAATCAAGCATTCAAGAGAGGACTCCCCCAAGGCGAACCCAGCGATTCCTGCCAGTAATCAAGAGCCAAAAAGAAGAAGTAAGAGATTCACGCAAGCATCCCGAATCCGAGTTACCAAGGAAAAGAGTAGGGAACCCAGTCCCATAGTTCAAAATGTGTCGGATGGGGACGATGATCATTGGGTAGATCATAGGGACCCCACTACAGAAGAGGAGCAGGATGAACAGGAAGAACAGGAGGAGGAAGAAGAACGGAATGAACCAAAAGAGCAAGTCAACCCCCAGGGGGACCCTCCTGAGCATAATGAAAACCCTGGGGTTGTCAATCAGTTGGTTGAGGCACGGGCAGAATTAGAAGATCCTAGAAAGGAGCTGGAGGCATTGAAAATTGGATCAGGAAGCTAGACAGCATCACCCCCGTTCTCATCTGAGAAGACACAAATTCTAGAATGCATCATGCAAGGGAGGTAAGACTGGCGAAACAGATAAATTCAGTACTTCAAGAAAAGTTGGCTGAGACACAAGGGGAACTAGCCAAAAAGGACCAGGAAATTGTTCAACTGAAGCATGTCTTGGCTACTACCACTGAAATATACAGTAAACTATTGGAGAATAGGCCACCTTCCACAATATATGCAGTTTACCTACAAGAGAAGTGGGGCAAATTCCAGCTCCAAAGGTTAGCACAGGGACTCCCAATAGAAATCAAAACAACCAGGGAATTTGTGGATGCATCTCTCAAGGCCACAGAGTCGGAGAAGGACCAGCTCAGTGAGTTTTTCCTGCACAATTTTGTAGCTCCTAGCTCGTCCAACTGGTCGCCAAACCCTTACATGGGCGATTTCCAGTTAAGGGAATTATGTTCTTGGATGAACAACAAAATTGAACGAGCTCAGGACTACCACATTTATGTGGCAGCAAAATGGCAGACCCCATTATGGATCAGGGCAGAAGCATCTCACCCTAAAAGAATAATCTATGACCATAGAATTCTCACCATAGATGAGGAACTGATCCCAATTCTCCTTGAGAAACAACATGGGGCTATGGTTCACTTCGATCTTACTCTTCAGAGCACACATAAGGAGGTTCAGGAGTCTATTGGTGAGAGATGGATCAGAGCAGGGAAATTTTTAGGGGTGAAATTTAGCCAATTGGCTATTTTTTGGGCCTTTTTTCAAAAAATAAATTCGCTATTTGGTCATTTTTGGTCTCTAATATCGCCTATATTTACATAAAATATGTTTTTTTTATCATAATATTCGCCAAAATTTACAAGTTTCGGTATTAAATTGTATGTTTCATATTTAATATTCGCCTACCAATCTATATTTTTTTTTTCTATCTAAAATAATCGTCTAGAATACTATACTTAAGTATAATTTTATAATCCTTAAAAAATACCCTGGCGTAGAGTGGCAAATGACCTGAAAATAAAAGAGCTTCACTCCCTTGCAAGACTAGAAAATGCTCTCGTAAAATCCAAGCTCTACAGGGAGTCATTGATAAAGAATCAGCTTAGGTGGATAGGGATGAGGCTAAACCCCCCATTCTTCCTTCCTCCGGTCATTAAGAAATAGGTCAATGAGGAAGAAGAAAGGAGGGCATGGATCAAGGAAGATCAAAGTATGGGCTACCACAGGCAGGCAGGGACACCCAAGGTAGTAGCATGGAACATTAGAGACGTCATCAGAGAGCAGAATATGTCACCCAAGGATGGGTGAATCCTTCAAGCATGGGGGAGATGATGAGTCCCCATTTCAGGTATCTGATAGTTTCTTTTCCCACCAAAAAATACAATAAAGGTTGAAAAGATACACTCGTTAGTGGGAAAATGATTTACCTTAATTATTTAATGAAGTGTTTAAATATTATTTCTGTTATGTTTTGAAAAGCGTTTTTATGAGCTAATTGCATGAAAAACGAGGTTGAATGAGCAGGTGTAGGTGTACTCAAGGATAACGCGTGAATCAAGTGAAGGCACCCATACTTAGAGCTCACTAGTGGTGGTGAGTTCAGATTTCCGTGTATGCTGCTTCCCTGTTCTGCATTCATTTTCAGACAATGTATGTACCTGAAATGTTATATAAGTATAAAGAGCAGAAAAATATGTTAGTTTATTTTCACATAAAACAAAAAAAAAAAATGTATGTTTCTGTTTACTGAGTATCGGCAGCGGATGTTATGTTTGTAATGAGCCCAATAGGTCACTTAGTTTTTGTAACTGGGCTCTGATACCACTTGCAATGTCCCTAAAAATGATAAAAATTTAAAATTTTATGCTAATGTAATAAAAGCTATTTCAAGGATGATGATTCGTAAATTAACTTCAAGACTGATAAGATATGCATCGGTACTTGTTTGGGGCATCTTAAATAGTCTAAGTTTTCCCGAATAACATAATCTTACTTGGTTGTAAGTCTCTTTGGCTTTGCGGAAGCGATATATAGTATAGGTAAGGTAAGTCTATTGTCGGTATGCCAATACTAGAGTGTTATTAAAAGAAACTTACTACTTATTGTTTTAAATATCCATGTGCATTTTATAAAAGTCTCGTTGTTACCTCAAGTGATACGGACTCTTGTTGATGAAAGTTAAGGCCCATGATGGGACACTGATGGTTTGTAACAAAGGGGAAGGAGTACCCCCGGCAGAGCTGCCAAGAGGTAAGGGTAGCCTTGGAAGGCTCTGGTCTTACTTAGTAATGTGCTAATGTACTATTCTTTGTTTATGTGCAGATACTACTATGGGGAAAACTCTTCCTTTGTCAACCTACTACCATGTAATAGCAAGTTATGTGTTTTGAAGTGTAGAGCACTAAAAAATGTGAAGGACCTAAGTGTACATGGCTATGGTTAAAAACTATGATGTAATGTTATATATTTCGATGGTGTAATACTACTATGGAAAGCTGGCTTGCAAACTACCATATCCGTTGATATAATCCTATGATCATATACAATGGTGCTTGGGGTCATTCGATTCGCATTAAAGGTGATTTGGTGGATAAAAGTTGTCCCCCATGATACATGCATGGTGAGCCCAGCTGGCATGGAGGGTTTTGATGTGTTGGGGTTTGGCACTACTGAAGGTCACTCTGTGTTTTCGTTTGGCTTGGTTCCATCTTCTGCTACGTTTTTGGGTGAGGGTTTTCGTGCCTGACCTGAGCTACGCTCATGGTCAGGGCACTTGGTAGCTGTTGAAGTGATGGAGAATGGAAACGTGCTACCAAAGCTCAGGTGATGTATCTCTCTCAATCATTATTTCTCTTTCTCTACTTCGATATTTAAGTTGTTGGTTGTTTATATTTCCAAGGGTTTAACTAGAGCAAGATTTTGATTGACATGTGAAGAGTGGCGAGCACTTCTGCATGGTTTGCTGTAGCTAGTCAGGTCATTCAACTTCATGGGTAAGTCCATATTCTTGCCATCGTTGCTCTTTCCTCTCGCAGTTATGACAAGGGTACTGTATGTTTGTTTTTGGGAGACTTCATGGAGCCCCTTGGCTCACTAGTTGTTTGAAGTCTGGAGGTCACCACTTGGGTGGACTTTGAATTTAAACGTATCTACTGTCTTAAATGGGGACACGATGTCATGGCTTGGGCCATTGGGCTTTATGTAAGCTCTAAACTTGTTCTAAGAGAATAATAAACTTCTTTTGTAAGGATTTGGGGTTTTTAACAGTCATTCCACAATCTGCATTTTATATTGGGGTTTTGAACTCGTATTAGCATGATGTAAAGAATGTATAATTTCTACGTTTTTATTCCATGGTTTCTCTATCATGTGGTCTCTCAATTTGATGTCATCGTGTTTTTAAAAAGAGAAAGTATGTGGTACTCTGTCTGTTGAAAAAAGGAATGATGTCTTTATCTAAGGTCTTCAAAATGTTTTGGCTCTACTAACCATGAGTGTTTGACAAGATGAATCGTAACCCGGAAGCTAAATTTATAAGCCTGAAATGTTCTAAGATTTGGTTCTTACTATTGTGTTACTGGTGTTTGCAATAGATAGAAACAAGAAGGGTTTCAAATGAATGAATGGTAGAGGGATTCGATCTCGAATACTACATTTGTATATAATGCTTGTCTGTATGTTAATGCGTATCGTTTTTTATTAAAAGTGGATGTGGTGTTGACGATTGTAATACTCTTTTGGTTGAAAAGTGACTGTGTAAAACCTCCTGCGGTTTAGTTGAAGCTGTAACCCTAGTTGTTGTTTGTTTTGTCTTCGAGAGAGCATGGGTTGATATGTTAATACTATGTTGTGGGCGTTATTAGGATAGCAGGGTCAAATGGTGAAGTCGTGGGTGGGGTTTGATCTCTTGACTTGTAAGTCGATATGTTTAAAAACAATGATAGGTGACAAGCTACGTGTACTGTGGGCCTTTGCTCCTTGAAATGGTAATCGTTGGGGTTTAAAAGTTTATAAAGTAAGTTGTGAAATGAAATGTCTGAGTCTATGTTTGCAATCGTATTTCCTTGTAATGCCTGTTGTGATTTGGTTGTGAAGGGTTAACTAATGGCTTTGAGTCATGACTTAGGGTTTATTTTGGAAGTTTGTTGATAAATGGAGATCTTGTGTCACTGTATAACGTATTCTTCCTGAAGTGATTTGAATTGATATGTTTTCAACTTCCTAGGTTATATAAAATAATAGTAAGACTGAAATCATGAATATAAGACTGAAAACGATTTACATAAATAATGCTGCCAGAATAAAGGAACTCTATCTTATAAATTCGATAGAGATAAGACTCCAGGTTTAAGATTTGTACGGGTGTCTAACACAGGCTAGTTGACTAGACCTGTTAGACATTCTGCGGCTTCTAAGTTATAATATCTGAGTTTAATTGAATGTTGGGCATACAATCCTATATTTATAATGGAGACAACCCGAGAGCCTATGCCCTAAAGGCCCTTGCTCCATAAGAGAAATAAATGTTGTAACTATTTAGGGAAAACAATACTGTAATAACAAAACCTAATTAGAATGCCTAGCTGCCAACATAACTGGAAATAGTTGGTTTAATGATTCATACCTAATTGATTTGTGGCTTGCTACTATCCTGTAGTAACCTGCACATTCAAACAATAATTAGTGGGAAAAATTGTTGTGCTTAGCTGACCTGTTAGAATGATCCCCTTAACTGGATAACTTTGGGACTACCATGTTCCTCCCAACCATGATCCTACAACCTTTCCTGGTTCTGTATGGATCCCCCCGAGCTGGATTCCAACATGCAAAAGAGATAGAGGTCCCAGGGTTACTGTTGGTTCAGATCTGAAATTATATGAGGCTGCTTTAGTTTCTTGGAGCGAAGAACTTCTCTTTGATTACCATAAGAGAATGATAATGAAAAAGATAGATGATCCCCCAAAACTTGGAACCTGCCCTCTTTAAGTATGAGAGTCTTGAATTATGACTGTTGGAATAATTAGTTTCTTTAAATTAAATAAATAATATTTAAAAGATATTATTTAATAAATATCTCGTCTTTTGCACTAAGACTTTTTCAATGGTTTAATCTATAAGTGATTTATGATTTAAGCTCTTCATAATAATTATGATAACAATAATTATAATAATAATATTTCTAACCTAGGTATTAATACATTATTAATACTATTTACAAATGTGGCTTCCCACTAAATATTAATACTTTATTAATACTATTAAATAATGTGGCATCCCACTATGCATAAACTATATGCAATAATGTCTTTTATAAATAATTAATCACATCATTATTTATTAAATATTCTTAATAATAATATTAAATATTGTATCTTAACATGATACTTCGTTTTAACAACTTAAGGGTAAGGTCCACTTCTTTGGACAGTCTTTTGGTAAGCTTGGATAGGCACCTCTAGTCTCTCTCTTTGCATGTTGAATTCCCTCGTATAACATGGTAGTTCCCGCAGTACTTGATGATAGATAAAAGATTAATCATTTAATCAAATTAAATAAATGTGATGAAAGTAAAAGTGCTATTCAGAGTCCTTCCGACTCAACACTTTGATATCCAGTAACCTCGAGTGCTCTTCAGAGCCTTTTTAACTCAACACTCTCACATGGGCGTTACGTTAGTGCAATTCCAGAGCCTCTGCTCAACACTAGTGCTAGAATGTGGTTGTGAGGCACATCTAGAATATTTAAGTTGCCTCAGATCCGGTGTTCGTTTATCAAGCTTGGAGTGCTCCAGGGCTTAGGCCCAACACTCAATGTACCTCAGGGCTTACTCCTAGTACATAAAAATTCTTCTAGGTACATCGAGGCTTATGCCCAGTACGTAGGTTGTATGTGTGTTTATGAGTCCACACTCAACACACTCATAAGTCAAATCATGTAAAATCATAGCTCTGCACAGTAAGTAACAAAAGATCATCTCAGTATATTAGGGTTTGTACCCATATCAAAGCTAAAGAACATCATTAGAACATTGGGGCCTTCTCGCCCAGTATACACTCAAATAAAGAAGTTAGTCAGGGACCATGCCCAATATGTCAATATATAAAAGAATAAATCACAGGTGATAGGGCTCATGCCCAATACTCAAAATAAAAAATATGTTTTGGGGTCGTGGCCCAATATAACAACAAAAATAGTTTGTCCAAAATTTGGGATATTACATTACTTTACAAGCTTTTGGATCACCTATGGAAGTGGATGTTTACTAGCTCACAGGCTATTCCATGCCATCCAAACAGTCAATGTTGAACCAGTACTCCGACTGGAAGGGAACTTCACCACGACCATTTCTAGGTCAAGGCTCTACTATGGAGCCATAGGCATATAACATCCCTTCACCAATACCTCCACAACATCCAAGTAACTAATGCCAAACCAGTACACCGACTGGGTTTATTAGGCATACAACAACCCTTCATCAAAACCTCCACAACATCCTTTCATACACATCAACCCTTCCACCAAAACCCCTCACAACAACCTCTTTACTTTGTTTCCTTAGTGTGCAGCACCAATTGCATCTGTTCATGTTCACAACACAAGATGGATAAGCAAGCTCATCAGTATTGTTGTTCCAAAATTGCAAGCATATTTCATAACATTCACTATCAAATATTGAAACACCGGGAATGCATCCATTCCCTTAGGGTGTAGTCATTATTGACAATCTTGTCATAACCCGACATCAGAAAAGTGTCTGATGTGAGCCATGTAGTCCCTACTCATACTCAAGCAATCTGTCATAATGGAAATAAAATAAAAACATGCCCTGCATATTGATTCTAACAATTGAACATGCATATTCTTAGCTAGGGTCACAAAACACTTATCCATTTGCAGATGTAGTCTTTCTTCGTTAATGAGGAATGGAGGTTCCCTTCTCTGAGTTAATAGTCCCTCGGTTTTCCACCCCAATCCTTTTCACGTTCCATAACCCACATATGCCCTCTTGGCATAATCTCACCATCTCACTCACATGGTTTACTAACATGCAGTGCAGATGGGACATCCTCATACTGTTTGTCTCTTGTAAGTGGAATCACTTCTCCCATTATGGTCTTATGTCTGCTGCCATACATGAACATCCACTTTACAACATGTCCTCCTGACACAATTCATATAAGCCATTTAGTCATTAGTCAATTATTAGCAAAATTCCACATCTGATATTTACAAATCTGTAATTTACAATTCTTCTTTGTAACAGAACTTAGAGTTTGCAACCAGGAGATTCCTTCTCATAAGCTCTGAATCAAAATTTTCAAATCTGTGTTTCTATAGAAATCAGATTTCACACATGTGAGATCCTCCTCATAATGTTTGGCTATTGCACATGGTATCTTTCAACCTTTATTGTGGTCTTAGCCACATTTCCATGTCCAAGGCAATCCTACTTGTGGTATGTATCTTCGATCATCCAAACAAACAGTGGGTGTTCATGCATATAATGTTTTTATTGCAACCTTTACAACAGTCATTAAAGTGATCTTCAAAATTATAACACTCCATAATTCAAACACTCTCAGTTGTTAACATTTCAAATGCAATGAAATGTGTAGGCTTATGTTATATGCACCCTTATCACAATAAAATTACAAGACACCATCACACCATCTATGTGATCAACTTAAAGCTTTTAAATGCTCATTACTTCCTAGCCATATCATTTATACGACTCCGTCCTTCCAACGGAGCACTCTAGCAGCCCAACAAACATGACTACCTTCATGCAATCCTTCCCTTGCATTCATAGCAGCTCATGAAATGATCTCAGAATTATCATCAATTCATCATTTCATCTATTGTTTAATTGTAATGAAACATATACATATATCACAATCATGCACGCACACAATGCATCTCATCGGGTGTAACTACACACATGCATGCACATTCACAACACTTACTCAGACTTTTCATATGTATTCACTCAATGCATAACTACAAGATTTGCAAAATCTTTTAATGTGCATTTACTCAATGCACCCAATGCACTACAGCGTCGATCTAAGACATCTTGGTGCCTACATAGGTTCCTTATTATGGTAAGTTGGACATTCTAGCTAATGCTTCAACACCATGCCCAGCCATCTCCCAAATTCACTTGGTTAACTTATATGGATTCCTTCCTTCTCCACCCAAACAACACATCAAGGGTTTCCTCACTCCTTGGTTGTTGGCAAGAGGTTTTATCCAAATTAACACCAATAGGGAGTTCATGGTATACTTGTTGAGCACCATAGCATTATCATTCCAACCACATTATGGCATTAACCATGACTATCTCATATAACATGCGTTACCATAATCAAGACCACCAGTCCTCACTTGATTTGGTTATTAAACTCATAACCAACATACACATGGCATGATATATTTTTATATGAATGCAATCTAAATTTCTAAACAGTCATATGGTACGAGGCCTCTTGCCTTCACCACTCCATACTCCACCATAATATGGCAGTATGGCATTCACATGAATGCATTCAACCTTATAGGCATACCATTTTATGATTACTAAATATGGTGGCAATCATCATAATTAAACCATTACTTGCGTGGCTCCCATTTACACATTTGATGTTACTTGATCAGTTGGTATCTTACAGAGGATTACAAAATTCTTCCACCAACCCCTTGATCATGGATTTGTTGCCCTAACATTTTCTTCATAAGGTTGTTGGTCACATGCAACTACTTCGTGAACATCTTTAGCCATGCTTTTGTTGTCTTTGGTCCTACAACCAATACCAACACCAATAGTGATTATCAACCACAATATTTACCATTAAGGGTTCATTGCATATGTAAAACCTTACTACTTTTACCAATATGTAATATCATATGTGTGCACAAACATCTGCTCATGCACTGTGCAATGTTCATTAATATGCCAACTAGTGCATATTCATGACATCCATCTATTCTCTTGTATTTTTAGCTTTCCCATGCCATAATTTTATGTACATCAAACTCATAAAATATAAATAGAGCAGTAAAACAGGGGTTAAGGAATCCTCTCCTTCCAATCCCTCGTCACCGCATGGGATTCCTCTTCCACATCATAGTTGGTCTGATTTCATGGCCTCTGGCAAACACACAAGGAATCATTAGCTATGATTTTCTCACCAAGTAGCAATTCAATACATATACTCATGCATAATATTCCTCCTTGCTACTTTCTAGGCATGCAATTCTAGAAATTGTCCATATTGACAACAATTTTTTTTTGTCAAAACAGCCACCGGCACTTTTCTGCTCTAAATATTTATGATACATGAAAACCTCATTCAAATTCTAGTTATGCACCACTGTTCCCTGCTGGATAATTTTTCCAATGCCGATCCTCATGCTTCATTCCAACTTCGGGTGTGGAAATCACATTACCTCAAAAATGACATTTTTTACCAAAATTCTACACTTTTTACGCAACTGTATTTTATTCTGAAATGCCAACTTCAGCCACTTGTAGAAGCAAATTTATGAAGAATCATGAAAACTTTTCTACCGGGGAAAGTTAGTCCATATAACAAGGAACACTCAAAAACTTTCGGATCCCTGTTCCGATGTACCAGTCAACTTCTATAAAATTCTGGGTTTGACTATTTTTAACTTTCCACTTTTTCCAAAATTCAAAATTTTGGCCAAAAATGGCTATCTTCCAAACTGTGCATTTCTGGAAAATATTTATCTAACGGAAATTGTTTGTTTTAAAGAGAAGATTAAATGTTAAGTTCAATGGATTTCTTGAATCCAACATTTGCGGTCACTTCCATGTCCTGCAAGCTTTTCAAAATTCCAAAAACGTGGCCCAGAATAGTGCTTTTTGGCCTTCTCGCACACCCCGACTCCACATCCTTTGGATTTTGGCTCCAAGATTCTAAAATTAACACTGTCCCTGCTCCATGGTCACTCCATATCTATTTTAGCTCAATCCGACCTCCTGCCAAGCTTTGGGACACTCATTTGTAAAAGCCATTAATTCCAATTTTATGCCAAATTGGAGCATAATGGGCTCGGGACCCTCACTGGTTCTTTCATGGCCTTCGCACTACAACAAATCCTGGAATTAGCGTCCCATTAAAGATCAGATTCCCAAAGGAGCAGACCTATTCACTCTTGTCTAGAGCTGGCATGTTAATCATTGAATTGGAGCCAACCTATGCATATCACTAAGACTAATGTGTATATATGTGTAGTGCATGGCACGATATTCTTGAGAAACACATTAATGGAGGAGCATGCATGGTCTTATCTTATCCACTGAATGGTTGAAACCACTATATTTGCATGAATCGAAGGGGTTATGCTTAGTACAGCTTGAGTTTGCATGAGCTAGGGGTAAGGTAGTTTTCTATTTTTGTCAAGAGGAGTGTTGGTTTTAAGCACTTCTTTTACCCTATTTTCAAGAGCTAGAAATGTGGAAATACAGGGAATGAGTCACACATGCAGCAAGTGAACAGTGAGTATCATAGAAATATGGAGGAAGAAACTCATGATGTGAGGGAGCATGCACACTTAATTTGTTCAGTACAGGGCATCATTGCTCATACTGGAGAGAACAACGACTAGTAGGGGCTATTATGGGAGATTAATGAGATCACATTCATGGTGATATTAAACCTTGGTTCATGGACAGCATGCAGTCACAGATACAAGGCACAATGAGGGAGTTACATTTTGCTCCTATTCTGTTCCAGTGCATGCACAGTAATTATGGGGTTAAGGTGTAGTTTTCAAGGATGTATGGTTCTATAAAACTCAGAATTTTTATTGTAATGAGGTTGGATTACCAGAGATTGGAACCTTTTTGTTGTAATTCCAATTGGTTTGAAGGTCGAATAAATCTGGAATAATCGATCCACATGTGTTTCCTTTGTTTCCTATGTGATTAAGACTCTTAATAATTCAAGTTTGATGGAAAAAGGTAATTTGACCTATCACTTTTGGTATCAATAAATCTATTGCATCTAATCAGCCTCAAAATATATGCTTGCTTACAAATGTTACCAACAGACATCCTACAACAACCCACAAATACCTTCGAAACAAACATAAACAGATCATGGATTTCATACCATTCCTTTATCTGACTTCTTTTGTGGTTTTGCATCTGGAATGTCCGTGGTTTCATTTTTTTGGTCAAGTTGTGCTCCTGCTGCTATAGTCACTTTGTCTCCCTCATCCTCAGAGTCAAACAAAAAGCCATCTAAGGTCCCTGCAAAACATTAGAAATCAAAATTGTTTCAAGTGTTGGGCACATAAAAATGGTAGCAGATCCTGTCGTCTCCAAATAAAATTGACTCTCCAGATTTTATATAAATCATTTCAATACCATTTACAAGAAATTTCGGTGTCAAATTGCAAGAAGAAGGAAAATTATTTACAAGAAGCATGAGTATTCATTGCAAAAGGACAAAGGTGAAGGGCCAAAACCATAACCCCATACTCTTCATACTGAATATCAAAGAAAACTTGTAGCTTGGAAGCATTGAGCGGAATCTCATATGACTTCTCCATCCCTTCCCTGATAAACCAACCTAGCACCACACCAACACAAAATGAGGGTTTCCCATCTGCAAAGAAAAACCCCACCCAACTCATAAATATTACAACAACAACAAAAATTGATTGCAATGTCCAAGGGACTTACCTTGCCATGGTGGTCGCGGAATTCATAGAAGGCCATGGAGGCCTCTGACGAGCATCTTTCTCAACCCTCTTGCAGTATTCAGCAAATCAAATGAAAACGCCCCCCTCCTTGTTACAAGAGCCCCACTATAGGAAAATTTCCTATTATTTTGTTTGCAATATCTTTCACTCTATCGGGTTTCTCTAGGTATGCTCTCACCATGCCTCCTCTTGCTTATTGTTTGATGGGCCTCAAAGCCCTAGACATTACGAAGTTAATTTAAAAAAAAAAGAGTTTAAGACCTAGACATTAAGGAGATTACTCACTGAGCGCGGGATTTTGATTTTGAGTCAATTCATTTTTCTTACTCTATGTTTGAATGCATCACATTTCCATTGTCGTTGTTGTTATGTTGTCTCTCCATATTTTTTTTCCTTTGGATTTAATGATAATTACGTTAAGCATACATAGTTTAATAATTTAATGCCATGGGGTTGAATGCTGGAACCTGTTCAATGCCTTTTTAAAAGTGCGCCCAACCTTGGTGAATACCAATATGAAATTTCAAGGATGGGATTCTATTTTGATGCCATGCTATAGCAATATATAGGGCCCGTTGTTTCACCCTTAAGCCGCCTCTCCATTGGATTACTGTATGATAACATAACTGTGAAGGTTTTTGACGGGTAAGGTAGCCAATACATGCCACAGGGGTGGTCTACAACCTCAGTTCCTTTTATACAAAGATGCCTTCCTTGCCATGAGTATACAATTAAATCATGGAGCCAAGCCTAGGTTAATTACATTCTGGGTGATTTTTGCTATCACAGAGACATTCATGGTCTGATATCTCTCTTGTCTATTGGAGCTGCTGGTCCACTATAGTTGAGTTGCAATTTTGGATGATGGATTAGCATGGATCGATCATCAATCCATCTTTTTGAAGGGGTTAATCCTAAGTATGAAGCCAACATAACCTTTAAAGGGGGATTTTGGGACATCACCTTGTGATCACTAGTTATTATAATGAAGCATCCCTTCTTTAAAGGCCTTTTTTATATCTAGTTGACATTGAAAAAGTGGCTTTCACCACTATTTATGCTTATTTTGAGGTTAATCTACCTTTGGTGATGGATTAATAAAGATTATTTTGTGGACGTGATTTCATTACTTTGAAGAAACCTTAGATTGATTGCTAAGTGGACAACATTCAGGGTTTTGAAGCCCATAACTAACATTGCTTAATGGACAAGTTATCTTAATGATTATGTGGTGGTAGATGTCTAGAAGATTCCTTTAGATCCTAGGGTTTAGGTCTCCTCCATTAACCATGTACAAGGCCCTGAGGCCACAAGATCCAAACGCATAACACTATAGATGCCACTTAAAAATATTTCATGGTACTTTGAGGCAATGTTCATTGCTTTGAATTCCATAACAATTTCTTTAGGGCCAAAGGCATGGTATTCTTTCCTAGAACACCATTCCTAAGGCCCCGAGACACCTACATACTACTCAAAACAACTTGTTGCCACCGACACCATAAATCATAGGCTAATAATACACTCAAGAGGACATGTGTGGTTGGTGGATGCCACCTCTTTAGCCTTTGATGGGTAGAAGATTCATTTAGGGATCGAGGATAAAGTATTCATAAAGTTTAGTAGAGGTTGTCTTGGGTAATGTGGTAGAATGATCTTAGGTTTTGTGAGAAAAACTATGATCACTTCATGCAACATTTGCATCTTCCTCCAACAATGTGTATTATGATGTTGATCTTTGTCCCGAAAAGAATAAGATTTGGTTGGCTCCTTCTCCTTTAATTTGGCTCCCTGGCATGACTATGGAGGAGAAGTCACTATAGGAGAGTTACTGGTATTTGCATGGTATTTGGCAGTTTGGATCCTTTATAATACTTGAAGGGTTTGGTGTCATTGTTACCATGAAAAAACAAATATTTATGTTAGGATCCTTTATAATACTTCTTGAAGGGTTTGGTGTCATTATTACTATGAAAAAACAAACCTTTTTTGGAACATATGTCAAGTGCCTCCATGTGCAAGAGCTTGTCTTGCTTACTAATAATCCTCCGCTACCAACTATTGTGCAAAATACTTGACCACCTATTAATTTTCTTCCTGTTCTAGGATCTAAATTATTTTCTTTCAAATTTGAACCATTTTCTATGCCTATCAGAAATTGGATGAATTCATTGACTTGTCAAATGCCCTCAAATATTAGAATGATTCGAAGGATGATCTTCTACCCTTAAAAGTTCCTCCACTTGTCATCAGTCTCATTAGAATCTTGTAGTAGAAAACTGTGGATTTACCAACGTTCGAAGAGGAAATGAGATGATCATCAATAATTCTGAGAAGGTCATTGCAAATCTTGTTGAGTTCATCCTCAACTCTGTGACGGTACTTCTTGATGTGTTTGAGAATAAGCTCATTACCCTTTGTCTTTTCTTTCTGCTCAATGGAGGACATATATGCCATGAGGCTCTCAACACCCCATTGAAATTCTTGTATCCAACTAAGAACAAGTTTCTCTTTGCAACTTGGCGCCATGTAATCACATTTGACAGTTGATGGGTTCCCTCAATGAACACCTGGGCATGATAAGCATTATCTGATACTCATAAAATTGGCAATGAGCGCATACAACACTTGGTAATCCCTTTCGCTCCAAACTCTATGAAATCGCCATCAACAACATCTTACATAATCTTGAGGGTTTTGGCGATTAATGTGGTTATCTATATATATAGTAGCTGATGTTTTGCAATAAATTTACCACATCCAACTTATCACCGAAAGGTGTTAAAATAATTCTAGGTTGCCACATGTTCATGTACATGATTAATGCAACAAATTAAATTATATTCAAATAAAAAAAGTGAAATATCTGTAGAATCCTATAAAATATAATGGCCCTGTAAATTTACATTTCTTGCCAATCAAAACTCATTTCTTGACAAACAAAATAAGAAGTTATGCCGCACATATCCATTTCCTTTATGCATAATGATATTCACAAACCTCCACAACAACAAATATAAAATGAAAAATGAAATAAATAATGATAAAAGGTATTGAATATGGAAATAAAATGAACAAAAACCCCATGTGCTGAGGGAAGATCTTCATCTTATTTCAATTGGCCATGAATATGTGATGTTGAGGCTTTAAGGGTTTATGGAGTAATGGAAATACTCTACAAATGGTAGTAAGAGAGATATCAAAAGAAACCATGAAAGCATGGTCATTCATATTCCATTAGGGGTAGTAGGAGAGATATCAAAGGAAATCGTCATTAGGGTCACTCATATTACATTAGGGTTCATCATCAGTCTTTGTCGTTTGGATACATGCCATTCTTTTAGAGTCTCTCAAATGCCATTAAGGTCACTCAAATTTTGTCGAGGACAATTGAATTTCATCATCAAATACGTCATACGGTGCATCAACATCATCATCATCCTCATTCTTATTGTCAACATCATCATCATCCTCATTCTTATTGTCAACATCATCATCATCATAAAAAACATCATTGTTATCGTCGTCGTTATGGTCACTCATATGCCATTAGGGTTCATCGTCACTCGTCTCCATTTGGATTCATGTCATGTTTTTAGAGTCACTCAAATTCCATTAATGTCACTCAAATGTTGTCGAGGACAAGTGAATGTCATCTTCAAGTACATCATACATTGCATCAACATCTTCATCATCATTTTTTCCATCGTCATCATCATCAACATCAACATCAACAAATACATCATCAAAAACATCATGTTCATCATCTTCCTCATCAATGAGTACATCATCGACCACATCATTGTCATCATCATTGATAGGATCAGACATATGCCACTATGGTTCATCATTAGTCATCACCATTTTCATTCATGTCATGTTGTTACAATCACTCAAAGCCATTAAGGTCACTCAAATGTCGTCGACAACAATTGAATGTCATTAGAGTCATTTAGGTGATATTAGTATGTCACTCATATGTGATTACATAAATTTAGGTGCCATTAGCATCAATCAATGACTGAAGTATTATCACATGCATCATCATCATGGACATCAACATTGATGTCATCATCATCATCAATGTCATATGGTACATCAACATCATCTTCATCATCATCCTCGTTGCCATCGTCATCATCACCATCAAGTACATCATCAAGAAAATCATTGTCATCATTGTCATTATGGTAAGTCATATGGCATTAGTGTTCATAATCACTCATCACCATTAGGATTCATGTCATGTAATTGTTGGGGTCGTTTAGATGTCGTTACAGTCATTTTGGTGATAGTAGGGTCATTTAGACGTTGTTGCAGACATTTAGGTGCCATGAGGATCAATCAGGATCTAGAAGTGCTACCACATGCATAATCATTGTTGACATCGACATCATCATCAACATCATACAATAAATCAACATCATCATCGTCGTCATAGTCATCAAGTACATCATTTTCATCATCAATATAATTGTGATAATAATGAGCAAGGAACCCTACTTCCTTGCAAGAATGGATGACATAGTCTTATAATTAGCAAATCATATCCATAAGCTCCATCATAATTATCATAATGCATCATCACCATCATGCTGTTAGGGTCAATCAGATGCCATTAGGGTCTATCAAATGTTGTTGGTGAAAATCAAATGCCATTAGATCAATTTAGGTGACATTAAGGTAATTTACCCCACATTAGGATCAATTGAGATCCAAAAATGCCATGATTACAGTAATTTAGGTGCCACTACGATAAATAAAGATCCATAAGTACTATCACATGAATCATGATCATTGACATTGATATCGTCGCCATCATAACCATCATCATCAACACCATACATGAGTACATAAACATCATCAGCATCATCATTGGCATCCGATCATATATCATCATGATCATAGTCATTCATCTCAACCTCACTATTATCATCATAATCATCATCATCAATATCCTTTCCATCATGCATCATCAACATGATCATCCTCATGCTTTTATGGTGAGTCAAGTTTCATTAGGATCACTCAAATGTTGTTAGGGGCAGTCAGATGCGATTAGGGTCATCTAAGGGATATTATGGTCACTTTGATGCCATTACGGTGAATTATGTTTCCATTAGGACCAACCAATATCAAATAATGATATAATAACCTACATCATCATTATTGGCATTGACATCATCGTCATCATCAACATCCTATTAAATATTGTATAAATAATCATTGCCATATTTATAATTGTCGATATATGCATCAGCATGTCGTTAGGCACACTATAATGTCGTTATGGACCATAGGATTTCTTAGGTTTATTTACGATTAATTAGGGTCTCTCAGTTTCCAAAATGGCCATTTAGGTGCTACTTCTATCAACATGCCTAGCATTATCCCTGGCGCAACATTGGAGTTTTCCTGGCACTTTTTCTGGTGCAATTCCTTTCGAACTTCTTGGACCAATTCCAGGCACTATGCCTGGCGATATGCTTGGCTCAATACCTAGCGATATGCTTGGATCTATACCCGGCGCTATATCAAGCATTTTTTCGGGTGTAATTCATGGTGTAATTCCTTTCAGAATTCCTGCCGCAATTCATGGCATATTCCTTTCAAAATTCCTGGCGCAATCACTTACTCTATACCTGGCGCTATTTTGGACATTATTTTGGAGGCTATTTTGGTCGTTAAATGGGATGTTGTTATGGATGTTAATTGGGATGCTAATTGGGACTCTAATTGGGACGTTAATTGGGATGCTAATTGGGATGCTAATTGGGACGTTAATTGGGATGCTAATTGGGATGTTAATCGGGACGTTAATTGGGTTGTTAATTAGAGTCCCAATTAACATCTACTTTCAAAAAAGGATGCAAATAACACCATTAAAAGCGCCATCTCATGGAAAAGCGTCCACTTTGTATAAAAAATGATGAAAAATACACTAAAAGTTATAGTGGACGCTAAAAAGGGAGCTAAAACAAACGCTAATTCCAGGATTTGTTGTAGTGTTCACCAATGGCCTCCTAACATCACTGGACTCATCCAATTTTGAGTCTGCATGCTCCTGCTATCCAAAAATTGAGTTTGAGGTTCTATATTTTTTTTTTTTTTTGAACATGTAATCCGCAATCCGCACCTTCCGCAACCCGCAATATGCACCTTCCGCAACCCGCAACCCACAATCCGCAATGCGGGAGTCAAAAATGCAGAATGCCAAATTTTCAACTTTGGAAATGTCACTTCCACAATCCATACTGTGGAACTCGGAATTGCGGAATGCCAATTTTCAACCACCGAAAATGTCACTTCCGCAATCTGCAATCCGTACTGCGAAAATTGTAATTGCGGAACGCCAATTTTTGAACCACCGAAAATGTCACTTCCGCAATCCGCAATCCGTACTACGGAACTCGGAATTGCGGAACGCCAATTTTTGAACCTCCGAAAATGTCACTTCCGCAATCCGTACTGCGGAACTCGGAATTGCGGAACGCCAATTTTCGAACCTCCGAAAATGTCACTTCCACAATCTGCAATCCGTACTGCGGAACTCGGAAATGCGGAAACCCGATCGCATAACTTCTCAGGCCCATAACTTTCTCATCCCAAGTCCAAATTGGGCAAATTTGGTACCGCTGGAAAGCTCTCGGAGAGCACTATGCAATTGTGTGATCCCCTGCTACTCCTGAGAACTATGATTCTGTCATTATTTCAATCAAATGCTTCCCCAAACTTCATCAATACCTCTTTAAACATTCTGATATCTGCCTGTAAGCTCATAGTTCGGCCCAATTAGCCCCAGTGCTGTAACATGGGCTCTAATACCACTCTGTCACGTCCCCTACCATCATCCCGACCGCATAAGGAACATGAAACACAACAGGGGGTGTCTATTCTCCCCCACAACCATATGACGAAATTTACAATAAAAAAATAAATGCACAATTAATTATACAACGGAATAATTAAAACATTTTAACACACAGATAAAGTAGAATGCATCAGCATGTTTCTCCCAGCTTGAAGGGTGAAACAACATGCAAATAATTAATCCCCTTCTCATGCTATGCACAGGACTTATGCTTATTAACTTAAGATAATCATTTCATTCAATTAACAAAACAGTCACTAATTAACACATTGCAGAATACAGAATGGACATAATTCAAACCACAAAGAATACTTATCTTTAAGATGAAATGGTCCAAACAACTGGCTATGTGAGAGCAACGTTCCACCCAACCATAGGTCCCTGTCCAACCTATATTCTTTCAAATTAGAGACCACCCTCGAGTTGGGATGTGTATCCACTAAGGAGGAACTAAACATACTCACTCACAGCCATGGTTTCACACAAACAGTCATGCTAAGACAACACACAGTTGGGTTTATCAAGCATTCCCAACCTCTGTTCTAACTTCTTCTCTATCATCCACGCTTGGATTTTCTCAGTTCTGTCACCAAATAACTCTGTCCCGTAATTGGATTTTCGGGATATAAAATCGGGGTTTTCCTATGTATTTCTAGGCATCTAACACTCTCAAATTCGCCCCAAGGTTCAAGTCTATGGATCCCCCATTGGATTTCATTGTCCACACAAGTTTCTAGGCGTTTTTGGCACTTCAAAACGTGGCTTTTCTTAGAGTTGCAATTAATGGTTTTTCTCACTGTTGGGCATGTGTAATCGATGAAAACTGAAGCTTGGATCTTCAACAATAGAATGGGAATGAGGAAGAACGAATTCCCATGAGGTAGAGTGACTTGTGGGTGAAGGAAACAGAGCCCATACCTGCCATACGAATTTCTGGGCTGCCCATGCTCCATTGAGGCCATGGACTGATTTCTTCAACTACTTCCTTACAACAAAATTAAAGGTCAGCAAGGAAAGTCAAATGGGTTCACAAGATGACATTTGGAAGCATATGGTTCAACCCCACAATCCCCCTCACCACGCCCTAGTGGATACACATGCCCCCCTCTTATTAGTTGCTTCCATAGCCAGTGTTTTTGGTATTTATTGCATGATGTTTATTTACATCATTTTTACAATTTCCATGGCTTAATAGCACATGGATAACATAATATATAATACTTGCATTTTTAACTAAAAATATGAGCATCCACTAGCGGGGCCTTGGCCTTGACCTCCACACTAGGAAAACATACATCACATGTATACAATATTTACATTAAAAGCCAATATATCCTAAGGGTCAAAATGGGGGTATTACATCTATACTCACCTATAACCATCTATTTCCCCTTCCAAAATTGCAAGTCTATCTCTAAATTTGAATTTCTTGGTTAAACACAGTTTGCTAAGGTTTTGAACATACTTAGAGAGCTCTGCATAGTGTAGATCTGCATGAAAAGAATGATATAATGAGGGTTGAATCCAAGGGATATGAGAAAATGGTGAAAAGACAACTGACATAACTTTTAACTATAGAATAAATGACTTTTGGCAGCTGCAAACTGACTTCTTACAGCTGACAGAACTAACATAAAAAAGTGTAGTCAACCCCATGCTTCAATAACTACATGAGGTGACTTTTCCCACCAACCTCACACATGCATTCAATGATTGAAAAATAGTCAAATGAAGGTAAATGGCTCACTTAAAATCATGTGGAATAATTTGGACGAGTCTTAAGGTTGACACTTGGCAGCAAAGGATTTAGTCTCCCATAGACCCCCTTTCCTCTTCCCCTTTGGTGGAATCATAGCCCCTCTAGTGCTCTTTACACAACCATCTTGAACCATTTTATTATTTATGCACATAATATTTACATATATTTCGCGTTAGCATGACCAACCAACCATATGGTCCAAATAACAATATTTACATCATGCATGCCTAGCCATTCACTAGTCGAGCCTTGGCCTTGAGCCCCACACTAGGAATCCGTACTAGCATATTTGCATCATTTACATAATTTGGTTAAATACATTCCAAATCAAAACTGGGGGTATTACATGTAAATATGCTAGTATGGATTCCTATTGTAGAGCTCAAGGCTAATGCCCAACTAGTGAATGGTTAGAAATGCATAATGTAAATATTTCTAGAAGGACTATTTAGTTGGCTTGTCATGCAAACTCGAAAGCTATGTAAGTATTATGTTGGAAAAATAATAAAATGGTCCAAGATGGTTGTGCAAAGAGCACTATAGGGGCTATGATTCCACTAGAGGGGAAGAGGAAATCGGGCATATGAAATATTAAATCCTCTATTTCCAAGTGTCAACCTTAGAACTCATCTTTCCACTGCCATGTGTCTTAAATGAGCTCATTTACTTCTTTTTTACTATTAAATTCAATCATTGAATGCATGCGTGAGGTTGATGGGAAAAGTCTCCTCATGTAGTTATGGAAGCATGGGATGAATATACTTCTATGACAATTGTAAGAGTCCTTTCTCCTATGGCTATATGTTATGTTAGTTGTCTTCACCATCTTCTCAGCTCCGTTGGAGTCTATCACCCATTTTTCTCAGGAGATATTTTTTACACTACATAAAGTTTCTCTCATGCTATTCATTTCATTTCCATTACCATACCAAATTATGAAATAACAAAAAAATGGAATTGTGAAGAAAAATTGTAGACATTAGAGGGAAGATGATGGTTGTAGATGAGCACAAAGGATAGGGAAGATAGGAATATTTACCCATTAAGTTTTTGCTGCTTTTGAATGCTTGAGAAGCCATGAATTAATGTTACAGGAGGTCCTCCAACAACATATAACATGTTAGTTTCTTTTTGCACACACTAGTAAGCACTGCAAGGGTTGGATTTCTAGAGAGAAGTGTGGAGCAATGAAGGGAAACACCTTCCTTGTGTTGTGTGGGGCAATAGAAGAGAGTGCCATGGTTGCGATGGTTGATTGAGATCCCTGTAATTGTTTAGTTGTGAGTAATTTGGCTTAGTATGAGAGCAAATGGGTTGTGGGATAAAAGAGATAATCATGTAGGTGTTTCCTTCGCCTTGGTGGCCTCATAACCCAACTTTGGGGTGGTATTCGTAGCTGATACCTACAGTTGGGTGGACAGTCACTTTTACACAACCAAATTGCTTGAATCTTCTTTCTTCAAAGATAAGTATTCTTTTGAATATAAATGTGGATTGGTTTTTATTTATTTCCTATGATGAATGTGCTTGTGTATGCATGATGTATGTGTGGATAGAGTTTTATTTCCACTATGCTTTACATTTATGCAACTGTATGTAGATTTTTTATTCATAAATTCGTGTTATGGCCACATGAAAAAATTTATAAGCCCAAAATTTGTAATTACCCCATTCTATGGTCAAATTGATGGATGGGGACGTGATAGAGTGGTATCAGAGCTCTTCATTGCAACACCAGGATTGTATGAGCCAGAATTCACAGTTACAAGCAGAAAGCAGAGTTGCAAAGGAAGTGTTGACAAAAAGCTGTCCATAATGAAAAGTTGCACATGAAGTTATCTGTGAAATTTTTTTATTATATTATGTGACATAGATATTTCTAGAATGGAGGAAATATTAGGCAAAATTTTGTAATACGCCCCTATTGCAATATTAAAATTTTACATATTTATGAAAATTTGGAAAATTTGAGGTGGCCCCCATAAGTTCCACGTGGATAAGGGGTGATAATGTGGATCAATCACATGGACTAATGAGCATACGGTGGCGACACCCGACAATGATCAGTTTCATGGGTGGAATCCAACATGGAGGGACTATATGATTCTTTCGCAACATCATGAGCATGTCATGAATGAGGTTTTCTCTGCATGCCAAATGCCGAGTGTGGAAGAAATTACTTAATGCGGGAGTAATTCTCGTGGGAGGTTTTCTCCACATGCAAAATGTGGAGTGCAAAATAAATGACACAATGCGGGAGTAAGTTTTGCAAAAGGTTTTCTCCACACGTGGAATGTAGAGTGCGAAAGAAGTGAGTTAATGTGGGAGAATTTCATGTGGGAGGATTTCTCCACATGCAGAATGTAGAGTGCGAAAGAAATGAATCAATGCGAGAGTAAGTCTCTCGGGAGGATTTCTCCACATGCAGAATGCTAGGTGTGGAGGAAGTGAGTCAATGCGGCAATAATTTATGCGAGAAGTTTTCTCCGCATGTGGGATGCATAGTCATGTGAAGGTCGATGTGGACAAGTACATGAGAGGTTTTCTTCGCCTCCACATTACAATGCTTTTACAAGATGCATGAAGGAAAGCCCTAGGGTATGATGATGAGGTAAGTTCCTTAAGCATCCACATATGTGGGGCATTTAGAATCCATGTGTCATGACACGTAGTACCCCACTACCACATAGGAAGCCACATGTCAATCCACGTCAACACTATGGATTTCACATCAATACTATTTATTTTAATTACTAAAAAAGAAAAACAAGTCTGGAGCCCAAAAATTGTCTTGGACATAACATGAGCAACTTAGCTCGGAATTTGATGAAACCTGGGGCATTTCAACACCATTAAGGAATGATATAGAATTGACGGAGAGGGGTGTAGACCCATTCTGCTCCAATTTTTCAGAAACAAGGAAATAATGGGTTTTAAAGACTAATACCTAGTGACTTGACAAGGGCTTTGTTGGGGCTGAAATTGCGGTTGTATAGCGATGGTCCAGGCACACAGATAAATCTGGTGGAATTTGGCCAAATTCCAAAAGGTGTGGAGCCTAGGTGCAAAAGAAGGCAAAAATCTACTATTTGGGCGTGTGAAAGTGCAATTTGGAAAACTTGGAGGAGGTAAAAGTGACCACAAATTTCGAAACATAAAAATAATTATGAATTCTACATTTTACCTACTCATCAAGACAAACAACTTTGCCTAGATGAATTTTTTCAAAAAATGCTTAGTTTGTGAGATAACCATTTCTGCTAAAAATTCTAAGTCTGGAGGAAATGCAAAAATTAAAAGTAGTCAATTTGAGAAAATTATAGAAATTGACTGTAGCATTGGATTAGATATCTGAAAGTTTCTAAGTAATCCTTGTCATGAGTATTATTAATGCTCGATAGAAAAATTCTTTTCTGGTTCTCCCTAAATTTTCTTCTACAAGTGGCTGAAGTTGGCTTCTTAGACTAAATGCACCTTCAAGAAAAGTGCATAATTGGGCAAAATTAACAATTGTAAAAGGTTGTAATGTTTAGCTTTGAGATCAACAAAGAGCATAATTATAATCATTATAAAGTTTTTGAAATGGTGTTTCATATGTTTCTAGAAATTGAACAGAAAAATGTCTGTAGTCACATTCCCAAGGATTTATGTCTCATCGATAATCTATTTGACCAATCACAAAATAGAATGAGTGATTTTTTTTTTTAAATTTATTTTAAATTCTCAAAAAAATCAATTAAATAAATTAGTTTTTGAAAACATCACAAAACTTTATAAAATCTATGATATGAAATTGAATTAATGCAAAGTTAAAGCACTTTGACTTGCAAATGAAAATTATATTTTCTAAAACATGAACTAATAATAAAATATTTTGGAGAAGGTGGCATGATGGATATGCAATAAATTTGCAATAATAACTTCTTTTAGAGTTGAGTAAGTTGTCTAGTAAAAGGAAAAGACATTTATGATCTTTGTAATAAATCTAAGGAAGAGAAATTTATGATCTTTGTAATAAATCAAAGATTTCATGGTAAATTGTTCTCTAAATATGCATTAATATCAATCATGGTTTTTAGGATAAATTAAATATAATAAAATGATTTTTTACAATAGATTAAATGTATTAAAATGAATTATACTACTTATGCGAATTAATAATAAAATATTTTCCAGAAGTTGGAGTTGGTTTGATAGGTATACAATAATAACTTCTTTTAGAGTTGAGTAAGTTGTATACTGAAAGGAAACGACATTTATGGTCTTTGTAATAAATCTAAGATCTCATGACATATTCTTCTTTAAATATGCATTAATATCAACCATGGTTTTCACCATAAATTAAATATAATAAAATGAATTATACTAATTATGTGATATTGTTGGTATCCAATGTATTCATTGCAAATGAATTATACTAATTATGTGATATTGTTGGTATCCATTGTATTCATTCTTCCATAACTTACATATATGCTAGTTATCCATTCTTAGATTTACTAAATATGATAGTAAAAGTTATGAAATGATTAACCCTTAAAATAACTTAAAACAATGATAGTTCATAAATATCAACAAGATTAATAGCTGCAAAGCAGCGAGTCCCTACTATAATAATTTTATATTTTGTATAAATAAGAGTTTGTTATATTTTGTAAAATTGATTATGTTATATGTTGTATAATTGATGTATGATATTATATAAAAGTATGGTAAAATATAATAATAAGTGTTTTAATCAAATTGTAAAAATATGATATATGATATTATATAAAAGTATGGTAAAATATAGTAATAAGTTTTTAATCAAATTGTAAAAATAAAATGCATAGAATTATAAAAATAAAATGTTCTTAGTGATAGTTTATGGATTATGTAACAACAAGAAAATTAAGCAATTAATAATATACTTGTATTATATTATTATATTGACAATAAAAAGTTATAAATCATTCTATATCATATACTATATAATATAATTGAAATAGCCACTTTAATCTTAAGAAAGAGTGTTGAATTATATATTATATGATAATAATATAATAAAATACATGTGAACTTTAAACTTTCCATTACAATTAAATTACAATGTATTATTTTCAATTATTTTATATTCCTAAAATGTAAAAATTTTACATTTTGTTTAATTAACTTCAATTAACTAATTTAATCAATATAACCAATTTTATACTCCTAAAATAATTTATTTTACATTTTGTTTAAAAAACTTCAACAAACTAATCTAGTCAACATAAGTGTTATGGAATATTAACTAAATTACAATGTGCAATTTTCAATTATTTTACACCTAAAATTATTTACCTTTTGCTTAATTAACTTCAACCAACTAATATATAATCAACATAACTAATCTTACACTCATAAAATAATTTATTTTAAATTTTGTTTAACTAACTTTAACTAACTAATCTAGTCAACATAAGTCTTATGGCATATTAATTTTATGCTAAGTTGATGTATAATAGTGTGTTTAACAACTATGTTGATGTTAAATTCCAAACCTAATTAAAAAAATGAAGCACTATGCAACAAACTCAAAGAAAGAAGGCATGTAATATTAAATTATTTCTTTTATATAAAAGACAAAATAAAAGTGCACGGGAATAGAGACACATCATAGAGCGGTCAGACCAAACATGAGTTGTCACACACACTCGCAGATTGTACGAATTATATGGAATGAGCATTCATAAAGCGGGTTTTTTTATTGAATGATCCATCATGGGCTGTCTTTGTAGAAATTCGGAATAAAAATATACACTATACCAAATGTAGAACCCTTCGGTTATGTCATTATTATTTTATTTTATTTTTTAAAAATAGAAGCCACAAACAAGACATTAACCCTAACTATCGTTATAAATATCTACAACACTCCTAATAATTCCCTAGATATTCTATTGCTTATTCAAATGTAAACCTTGATACTATTTTTGTAACCCTTCATACAATCATTCAATTTCCCAAGGCTCTAAGTCTTGGGCATCAACATTAGTCTTAGTCAAACATGCATATATCTTACAAACCATAATAATTTTGTGCAACTACTCAAGGGTTATAAATATAGATATTGATGTTAAACATCGAAAACCAAAATAAATTTAAAATCATTATCTAAACTAATATCAAATCAATGACTCACCCATTAAAGTAGTATCTAACCTACGAAGAGATCAATAAAGATGGATAAATCACCTATTTAATTAGACGTAATTTAAATAAAGAGTACTAAACTACCTTAGATATAAGATCCAATTTAAATAAATATTATCTAACCTACGACAAAGATTAATAAAGATGCATAAATCACCTATTTAATTAGACCCAATTTAAATAAAGAGTACTAAACTACCTTCGATAAGACCCAATTTAAATAAATATTGCTAAATCACATGTTTAGACTCTTAGTAGGAACAAATATTGCCATAAAGATAAGGGCCAATTTAAAAAATATTACCATGTCCGTGAAATCAAATCGCATATAAAAATTTTAATGCATTTAAATTAAACAATATCACCCTAAAGTCCGTTACTTACAGCTCTGCATTGAAAGACGTACGTTTGAGCATAACTGGGAATTCAATTGCAATTTAAAACGATGGCGATATGGCCAGCTATTGGGCATGGAGAATTAATTATACAATGGGCTGCAATTATCATTTAAAATCCCCTACTTATCTCACACCTTCCCGGCCGATATAATATTTCAAATAAGGAATTAATGAAAGTAAAATAAATAATTGGCCATTGCCCAAACATTCTCATTAAATTACATGTCGACGGTATCATTAAATTGCAATGTAGTACATTTAACAAGTGGCAATGCCTAAAAAAAAATTAATTTTAATTTTTTAAATATTTTTTTATTTCTGACAATTACCCCTCACACCAGGGGTATTTAGTCAATTCAATGTCCTCCACCAATGGAAAATAAGAAATAATTATTTTCAAATTTTCAAAATATATTTTTTTATTTTCAAATTATTTAAAAATGGTGAAAACTTTATAAAACATTAGAAAAAAGCATTGTAATTTTTGTAAACTAATTAAAAGTCAAATGCAAACCGATTGCTATAATCCCTGCCTTGGCAAGGACTAATAACATAAGTAGTTAATAAATGATGGATAAAGTTAATTTTTCTGGTGAGTATTTTTCTTTTATTTATTTATTTTTCAATAAAATAAATAGTTTTTTTTTCATGCGGTTCACAACAAGATGGAGGGCTCGAGCCTCACCCTGTCGACTCTAGGTTCGGGAACCTAACCGCGAAGGACACAAAGATTTGAACCTCCAACCTTGACAACTTCAATCTTGGACTCGGAAGCTTCAACCAACTATCGATACCCAATAAAATAAATAGTTAATAGTGGCCAAACTTATTTTTTATTGTGAGTTTATTTTTTATTTTTTTTCTTTCATTAAGGCACACTTCAACTTTGATTTGTTCATGGAACAAAATGTTTAGACACAAAATTCCCATCAATCAAGTGAAATTATAACTTTTGACAAAATTAACTCAATTTGAGATAGAATTTTAACAAAATAAAAAAGAATAATAAACTAATTAACGTATTTCATTAATAACTAAATTTTGACCAAACCAAATCAATCAAAATCAAATTAAAAGTGAATATGCTAGGAAGTGACTAGTTTGAAACTAAGAAAGTAAATAAACTTTAAATTGAATATACAAATTGAGAAAATGAAATTCTAACTACATAAAAATAATTTATAAAGTTTATCACAATAATAAAAGTAAATGATTAGGTGATCGGGTCGGTCGCTGAACAGAGGTCGTGGTTTTCTCGGCCCTCCTGGTCGCTGGCCATAGGCCCTCCTGGTCGTTTCACCCCCGTTCACTGGCCTTTCTATCAGAGCAGATCACGCTCCAACCTCGAAGGGATCCCTCCTGGATCTCCTTCTCTCATTACCTCCTTGTTTGTCTACTGTCCCTCACCTAGGGCTTTCTCCCTCTGCCTCCAATGGCTTCGGGAGCAGATTGCCCTCCCTCCGACCTGTCTAATTTCTTGAAACTGTTAGCTGCTCAAGGAAAGAAGCCTATTTCCTCCTCCCAATAGAATTTCATGAAGAAACTCAACGAGATCCCGACAGTAGCGTTATCAGTTGATCTACCCTGCAAGACAACCCTCAACCTGTAGGAGCGAGGATTGATTGGCCAGTTCACAGGCCTTTGGCCTTCTCCAAAATCTACCGTAAACTGGGTGCAAAAAAATTGGAGACCTCTGATCACGGAAGATGTTAAATCCTTCTTTCTAGGCAAAGGATACTTTGCATTTGTTTTCAAAAGCAAACAAGATCGCGAGCTCATCTTCAGGAATAGACCCTACTTTATTGCACCACAAGGACTTTACATGAACAAATGTACTCCGAACTTCGACCCCTCCCTTGACATCCCCTCTACTATCCCCGTCTGGGTGAGACTCCCTCATCTACCTCTTCACTGTTGGAATTCTAAATCACTAGAAGCTATCGAAAATGCCTTGGGTAAATACATCGACAAAGCTTATCGGAAAGATCAATACTCATGCGCGAGAATCTGTGTCAAAGTAGATCTGGAACACGGCCTCCCGGAAGCAATAAATATTATAGTGGCAGATTGGTCCCATATTCAAGAACATGATTACGAACAAATCCCATTAAAATGCAGATTCTGCCATGAATACGACCACTTCGCTCGATCATGCAAAAAGAAGCCCGCGGATCTAGAATCAGATGGAAAAAAAGAACAATGGACGACCATTCAAAAAAATAAATCGGGAACAAAATCCCACTCAAAAAGTCTAAATATAAAGAAAGCAGATCATCAACACCAAGATCTGAAGGCATCGAACAACAGGAACAACTTCAAAGCCCTAAAAACAACAGAGATCCAGGACATACCTGAGGTCGAAGAAGAAGGGTAAATACGAGAACAACAAGACTCTCGAGAAACTCCCCTCACCCTTGAAGATATGAAGATTTCCCTGCCTCAAAACACCCCTCGTCCCAACAAATCTATCTTGATCAAAGATGCTCCCTCCTATGCTGAAATCACTAAAGTGAGATCTCCCAACTCCCCTTCCTCCTCGGAAGAACCCTTTGACAAATCTTCCAAAAAGCTAGATCGAAAATCAACCAAAGATCCGAGGGAAGAAGAAGCTGAGTGCGAGAAAGTCCAAGGATCCCAAGCCACAATAGCTATGGTCTTCAACAGAAATACTAGAGCCAGAATAACAAGAAAGAAAGTTGGAGACCTAGCAGGAGGAACTCCCTCCTCCATCTACAATCCTAAATGATGAAGCTGGTCTCTTGGAACTGCAGAGGTTTAGGCAACCCTAGCAAGCTAGAAGCAGTAAAAGATCTCCAAAGAATTGATATGCCTGATCTCCTACTACTCCAAGAGACCAAACTCGACGATAATGCAATCTTAGCTATTGGAAAAGAAAAATGGAAGAAAAACACTGGTTACGTAGTCAGCGCTAGAGGAGCTTCTGGTGGCCTGGAAACCTTATGGTCTTCCAAAAATTTCCATCTCCATAGCTCCTTCACCACGCAACAATGGATTTACACTGAGCTCACTCATATAAAAAGCAACAAGCATATCGCTTTCTTCAACATGTACGTACCCAATCTTTACTCTGAGAAAAAAGACTGCTGGAATCTACTTGAAGATTTTATGGATGCATGCGCTCCTCAGAATATCATTCTTGTCGACGACATGAACATCACCCTTTCCAATTATGAAAAAAAGGGTGGTATCATTGGAAAAGACTTCTTCAAACCTCAGGTTGAAGCCCTTCTCCATGCTTGGGACCTCATCGACATCAAACCCAAAAAAGGTAAATATACCTAGTCCAACAAGTGTATTGGAAAAGGAAATATCATGGCCAGACTGGACAGATTCCTCATCCATAGCAGCCTCATGTCTGACACCCAAACCATATTCTCTAGCATTCAGGCCAATCTAGCCTTTGATCATAAACCCATCCAACTCCACTTTCAAGACAACGAGGACCTTGGCCCAATCCCCTTCAGGTTTATCCCCCTATGGCTTGACCACTCTAAAAAACGCATGGAGAATCCCCATCTCAGGATCCCCTTGTTATGTTTGGGAGCAAAAACTCAAAAACAACAAATTCGCTCTCAAAATTTGGGCCAAATCTAATTGTCCAGCTCTCGCAAATCCCAAAAAGACTGTTGTGGCCGCTCTATAAGATATTCAATTTGCCATGGAAGGTCATCCCATTGAAGTGACCACGCTGCAAGAAAAGTCACACAACAATCCAATGTCTACACCGCTTTTCGAACTGAAGAGGAATATTGGAGGTTGAATTTGTGGAGCACTTGGCTCAAAGCTGGTGACAAGAACACCACTTACTTTCATAAGCAATTCAAGGTCAGACACTCCTCCAATTGTATTGTTGAAATCAAACTTGAGAATGACATGACTGTCAATGGGAACACGAACATCAAAAACGCAGCCCACAGTCATTTCTCCAAGCTATTCGCAGAAGAGGACAATGCTGATGGAGATGATGAGCATATACTCCTGGAGCACATCCCTAAAAGCATCACGCTAGAGGATAATTTCAACATTCACAAGCCTTTTACAGAATAGGAAGTGCTCAACACAATCCATTCCTTCGAATCTGACAAAGCACCGGGCACTGCCGACTACTTGATGCATTTCTACAAAGCATGCTGGAAGTACATCAAGAAAGACTTCATGAGAATGATAAGGAACTTTCACTCAAAGGAAAAAATCGGTGGATGCACAAACTCCACGTTCTTGTCTCTCATCCCAAAAGAAACTAACCCTAACTCCTTCAGCAGATTCAGACCGATTTCATTATACACTCCTCTTACAAAATCATCTCCAAGATGCTAGCAACTCGACTGAAGCCTTTACTCAACAAAATTATTTTTGACAATCAAGGTGGCTTCCTGGAAGGAAGGAAAATACTTGACAATGTCATCCTTGTACAAGAAGCAATCCATTCCAGCAAATCCCGAAAGGAAAAAGGTATGTTAATCAAGCTCGATATGGCCAATGCATTTGACCGATTCAAGCATTATTTACTCTTTAATATTATGAAATGATTTGGTTTTGAGGAAACATTCATTAGTTGGATCTCTGCCTGCATAAGCAAGCCTTGGATCACTCCCCTAATTAATGGTTTCCCCACTGATTTTTTCCAAGCCATGCGTGGCATTAGACAAGGATGACCCTTATCCTCCTTCATGTACATTATCCTTGCAGACTCACTCAGTCGAAACTAAATTATGAAATGACTTCGGGCTCCCTACCTGGCCTCCACTTAACCCTTGATTCCCATCCCCTCAATCATACCCTTTTCGCCGATGATTCTCTGTTATTGGGTGGTGCCTCCTCCATCATTGCCCGACAATTCAAGTGCAACCTGAAGTGGTACTGCAATGCTTCCGGTGGCAAGATCGACTTGCTTAAAAGTGTTGTCTACTACTGGAATCTAAACAACAACGTTGCCACCAAAATTAACAGAATTCTTGGCATCAAAGTCCACAACCACTGGGAAAAATTCACTTACCTCGGCCTCCCAATCACACAAGGTCTCTCAAAATCTGGAAATTGGGACGATATGATAAACAAAATAGGATTAGAAGATTGGGAGGCCATTGGCTCGGCAAAGCTGGAAAAATGATCTTAGTAAACTCCGTCCTCTCCGCTCTACCTATCTACCAATTCTCCATCCTCCTAGCTCCAAAAGGAGTTTCAGAACATATAAGTAAATTATTGAGAGATTTTCTTTGGTCTGGCAAAAAAAAAACAATGAAAACAAAATCCACTTAGTGAAGTGGGAGACCATAAAGAAGTTAAAATCCTCGCGAGGCCTTCAAATTCGTGATCCATTCCAAGCAAACTTGGCACTGGGCGACTAGCTTCTCTGGAAAATCCTGCACAATAAACGCCATCGAGTTAGTCAAGTGCTCAGAAATAAATATTTACACGGGAACAATCTAAGATGTCTGGACCAAAAGCCAATATCCAAAGGCTCCAGCATCTAGACATTATGTAAGGCAACTTGGGACTTCTTTTCAAAAGGCCTCTACTGGGTACCTGGAAATGGCAGTAAAATAGACATTTCCATGGATAAGATCATGGACAACGAAGTACTTCAAAGCACCAATGAATTACATAATATCGTTGGTTGGCTCAACCAACAAGGGATCACAAATCTGAAAGATTTTAGTGCCTAGGACATTCATGGCAACTGACAAAGTTGGAAAACACAGTCATCTCTCCACATCTCGAGTCTGCCAAAAACACTCTCATAAAAAATCTGAAAGGATGCTCCCCCATACATTTGCAAGACAAAGATGAGCGGGGTTGGGGCCATTGTTGGGCACCATTTTTCACCTATTTTGCCATATAAATACCTTCCAGTTTTCTCCATAAACTTTCATACTTGATCCATAAAACCTTAAATTCATCCACAAAACCTTGATCAAAGGTATAAATGTTGTTGCTTTTTAATAAATTGAATTATGTGATTTTTAAGGCATTTAAATTAAGGTTTGATTCAAAATTATAGAATTTGCTAACTTCCCATAATTTCTCCTAGGTTGGATACTTGCAGGCCAGCCGGGCACAAACTAAGAGATGGAGAAGATCCTCGATGTCCAAGGATGGATAAATTTCTAACAAACTTATGATATGGCTCTCACAAGTGTCGAGTCAACTCCGGTCAAAGACGACCACCTGTGCTGCCACTTAGCATAAAAACAGGACAGTTTCGATTTGGTCTATTTTGATGGAGCTGATGGAGGATCTCGAGGATAGAGAGAGATATTAGGAGAATATCATTATGAATCTCCCAGAATTGTAGCATTTCAGTTTTTTTTAAATTGTATAAGTATTTGATTTGACAGAGGAAAAACTTCTTGGATGATAAACGTATGATTTCGAAATAAAGATTGAGAATTTGATAAACTGTTGTGTATGTCCATCTCTATATGGTGAAAGCAATTGAGTATTAAGGTTCTGTAAGTTTTCCTGTGTGTGTAAGCAAAGCATTGGAGGGCCCCCTTTGCCAAGCCTGCACACATATTTCTGCATTATTGCGCATGGTATGTTCTTGTTGAATTCTGTAGAAGTCGTTTTTTATTATTAATTCATACATTGTAGAACGAATTAGATTATATGGATGCACAGGATTTCATTACAATATAGGGTTATGAGCTCTTTTATTTAAATGGTTAAACACTGTAGGAGCAATTCCAATTTCATTTATTTATCTGATATTAAACTGTTGAGAAGAGTTAAACATTGCGAATTGTTTTCTTGTAAGGGAAATCAATGGTTGTCTATTTTTCAACAGTCAGGTATTAGGCACTGTGATTCATTTTTAGGATTTAGGTTTTCGCATTTTAATCTCATAGTATTCCATATATGAATTGTTGATTAAAGCCCCAAGAGTTAGCTCGATCGGTTGAGTTCTCGGCAGTTAGGCCTCCCAGCATGCGAGGTCACGGGATCCATCCTCATAGACCCTCTTGGGGTTAGGCACGCAGCGGCCGCAGGGCGGAAACCCCTTCGGGGCGGGTCCGTCGGAAATTATTTCGTGGATGTAGCGGTCGGCTAAGTCGATTAAAGTGAACCACATGGAAAAAAAAAATGAATTGTTGATTAAACCAAGAGATCAAATGAAGTTACTTCTGTAAGGGAGATTTTGTGTTTCAAAGTTACAACATTCTAGCATCCACTAGATTTATTTCACAAGTAAACTGAATTTTCAATTAAGTCTAGCTCTGAGTCTCTATATTTGGGATATGCCTCTAAGTCTTACAAACTTCGGATTGACATAAACTTAAGGTCTAATTTACACCAGTAGATTGGAACCCAACATTTTGGCATCGTTGTCGGGGAGGCATTTTAGAAGCAGACTTAAAAAATTTAGTTCTCTTATAAATAAAATAAAAAAAAATAAAAAACACAGAGCAGATTCTAGTTTTATGCCAAGACAAAGAGATGAAAAAGGAAGATTTATCAAAAACCACCCAAAAATAGAAGTAACAGGAACTTCTTTATCTGATAAAAAAGGATTCATTACAACTGTTGATACTTTTGAAATGACTGAAGAGGAAACATCTAGGAAAGGGGGACTAACCTTCGAGCAACATAGGGAATACGAATGTAGGATGGAGATTGAAAATAAACGAAGAGAAATGGCTGAAGGAGAAACATTAAAAGGGCCAACTGCAGAACAGCGAAGGGAGTATGAGAGAAGGTTAGAAATTGAAAATAAACTAAGAGAAGAGAGAAGGGAAGAAGAGAGAAGACATGAAAGGGAAGAAGAGAGAAAGTATGAAAGGGAGGAAAGAGCAGAAGAAGATCAAGAAGCCGCCTTTAAATTCCCAATATTGGACACTAGCATCATCCTAGGGGAAGAGGTAAGGATGAAAAATATTCCACCATCTGTTATACCAAATTTCTATGGCATGACTTCTGAAGATCCAGATTCTTTCTTATTCGAATTTGATATCTTATGTCGTACCTATGGATATACTGATGACACCCACAAACTTCCTCTCTTCCCTGCTACTCTTAAAGCAGTTGCCTTGAAATGGTTCATGGGATTAGGAGAGCATTCTATAACTAATTGGGATGATATGAGGAAAAATTTTCTTAGGAAATATCAAGCATATTGTAGATCAAAAGATTTAAAAGATGATATTTTTAGGATGTCTCAGCAGGAGGATGAAAGCTTGGAAAAGTATCTAGAAAGATTCTCATATAACTTGCAGAAATCCAAATACAATTCCTTGACACCTGAGATCACTCAAACAATCTTTTTGAAAGGAATAAGAGAAGAATACCTTGATAATTTGAATGTTATGGGCAAAGGTGACATCTCCTACTTACCATTTGATGAGATTACAGACTTATGTCAGAAGTATTCAAGGGGAAAGGCCAAAAACGGAAAGAGGGATGTAACTTCCAAAGTAACCAAATTTGCAACCAGTGGCATATCTAGAGCTGAACTTGAAAACTTGTTAGAAGATTTTAAGACTGATCTTTTGAGTACCTTGGGAACACAGGTCGAAACATCAAAAACCAAGAAAAGACAGGAACAACAAGACCAACAAGATCAAGCCCTATCTATTTTCTGCCCTAAATGTAGAAAGAAACGTCCATTAAAAGAATGTCCTCTAAATACTGTTCAAATTTGTGGCTTATGTATTGAAAATCATAAAACTGATGATTGCCCCAGATTGAAAGAATTGCAGGCAGCCCGAATGGAGGAGAATCAAAGCATGGAGTCTCTCTATCTTATGGGACAACGAAGACCTTGGCAGGCATGTTTTTCAGGTATGTCTCAAGATCCTATGCAGCAGTTCCATTCAAATTATCAAACTACTGTTCAAAATTCATGGAGTGCACCCATGCCCTGGAAAACTTGGTCTCCTCAGCAACATCCAGCCCAACCTGCTCCAAATTGGCGAGGGTATACTCATGGCAACCAGGCATATCAACAAGCCTATCCACAGCCCTATCAATAACCTTTTGCATATCCCCAATACCAGCAGAATCAAGCCTCATTTTTCCAACAACCAAATCTTACTCCCCAACTAGGCCAACAACCTGAATAGCTTCAGTTGCCATCCAACCAGCCTCCACCTCGACCAACACAATTGCCAGCCTAGCCAATACCAAATCCTAATAATAAAATGGATAAACCCATGTATAATGTTGATGAAGGAATGGCACTCCCCTACTCAATCCTCCCACTTCAAAATATCAACTCAAGATCTGGAAAAACTTTACAAAAAGAATCTCCTGTTATTTTAGAAGAACAGGCAGAAAATGAGAAAACTCCAAAAAAATCAAATATAGAAAAGTCACAATCAGATAATCACAGTCAGAAAGGGAAAACATTAGTACCTCATATACCTCCCTTTCCAGAGAGGTTGGTCAAGGAAAAACTTTCAATTTCCCTACCTGATTTTGATGTTTTGAATGAGTTAACCAACGTATGTGTCAAAATTCCCCTACTACAGGCTATAAAGGATATTCCAATCTACACAAAAGCAGTTAGGGAATTATGTCTCAATAAGAGGAGGAAGGATCCACCAAAAATTCATGTGATAGGCAAATTAGCAGGTTTAATGTCTAACACTGTTTTTATTGAAAAATATGTTGTTATAGCTTGAAATGACACCTCTCTATCCATGACGACACTTGCTTCCCTTGGTCGCATGTCGACACTTCTTGAGATCAAGTTCAGTCACACAACAGGACAATTGTGGATGGAGGAGTCATTTGGGACACTAAAAATGGTTGAAATTACCTCATTCTTGACCCATTTGATGTATATGACCCTTAGGAACATTTTTCCAGACCAAATCATCTCCTGAAAATGAGCAGAAAAGCCTGTTTTTGGCCATTTTTCAACATGAGCGCTGGTACACAGGCATGATAGTAGCGTGTGTACCCTACTTTGCTTCATTAAAGTAGCGCTCAACTCCATATGTACGCTACTTTGTCTACTGTAGAGTAGCATACACCCCTGTTTTGGTCAAAATATCGAAATTCGAGTAAGTTAAGTTGGTTGGGGAACCTCCTACTCAGTTATAACTTCTTTTCCTATCCTTCACTGACTATATAAGGAGGGTAGAAGGGCCATGTGAAGGGAACAAGTATACAATATTGTTATGCTGGAGGAATGGAGACCCTCATCCCCCTCTCTTGTGCTTAGTTTCTGGTAAACCCTAGCACAGTTGATTAGAGGCTGGAATCCTTGGAGAACAAAAGCAGGAGACCTTGAATCTAGGTTTTGTGAAGTGCCAAGCTTGAAAGAAGTATAACTGTATGTACTTGCTTTCATTCATTAATAAAGATCAAACGTTCTTCTCTTTCCAAATATGACCTATTAATGTGTCTTATATTTGATTATTGTTTGTTTATAATCTGATGTCTTCTTCTATTATGAATATCAGTCTTATATGTGTAGTCAAATGTATTTGAGAAAGGTATCAAGTTGTTTTGCAGGTCTGGGCATTGCGACACTGGATAAGCATTGAAGAGTGAGGGAGGCAAAGCTAGGATCAACCTTCTGAATGAGGTGCCTACATCTCTAAACCCTAAACTCTTCATTTATTTGTTGTACTTGCAGAATGCTTGTAAGTCTATCTTTATCACCGTACTTTGGTAGTTTCTCCCCTAAACTATAGGTGTATTTTCCCCACAACAGAATGGCGACTTCGCTAGGGAAAGCCTAACTGCTTAGGGGTATCCAAGGTCATTTCTTCAGTCTTGTTTGATGGTCTTTGTTCATTTTATTGATTAGGATCAGTTAGTAGGCTCTATTTGACCCTCCTTGGCTCTTACAGACCCTTCCCAGCCCTTGCAAACCCTTGTGGACCTAGGTATGGTGGTTTTAACCCCATTTTTCCAACTTTTTCCACCTGTACGCTACTGTTTGTACAACACAGTAGCGCCGATACACTACTTTTCCTTTGCACAGTAGCGCCCATCTTGCTATGGGCGCTGGTATGCCTCATACACAGTAGCGCTCAAAATATGGGTTTGAAATTTATGAGTTTTTAGGTTGTGGACCCAAATCTGGGGGTTGTGGCTGCATTTTTTGGGGTCCCTGATGACCCTAGGTCTGAGTTAAACCACTGTAAGTGGTCTCCCATCCTTGTACTGATCCTACATTCATGATTTGAACCTCTTTTGATCAATTTGGGCTTGTTTGGAAAGTTTTGGGGTTTGTTGACCCAAGTTGGGGGGTTGTGGACCTGTTTGGTGTTTTGTACCCTAATTTGAGTCTGATTGAACTTGCTTGCCCCATTTCCACTGGATTTGAAACCTCTTGAGTCTTCTTGACCCTGTTTGTATCTATTTGAGTGAAATTTCTCTTTTAGGTTGGTTTCTTATCCTCCCTTATGCTTTTAGTTTTTCTTTTGTAGTGAAAGCTCAAGTGTTTTGGCTGTTGTTCAAGACCTTGTTTGCATTGTTTATGTGCAAACCTGACTTTACCAAACCATACTTCTTCGTAGGTCATTTGCTTCGTTTGGGTCTAAAAGTAGTTTTTGTACTCTTTTCCCAATGGTTGGCATGCTTACATCAATAAGAATTTGAAAGTCATATTTGGTAGCTTTTACTGTTTCATAAAGAGAACCTAAAAGTTTCTTTGCTTTGCTTTGATAGTAGGTTAGTTTCAGTTTTGTTTCTTACCTTTGGAAAGCATAAAGAATTTTGATTTATCTTCTGAATAGAGTACCTTGCAAGTGGCTTAAAATATTTTAGAGTGCTTTGCATAAAAAAGAACAAGTTTTCTTTTGCATACCTAGTTGCTTGAGTAGCTGCATTCTTAGGTTTTGAGTTTAATTTTGTACATTTGGACTTTATTTTTACCTTTTTTTTGCATTCGAAAGATTAAAAATTGCATTTGCACATGCATTCTAGATCAGAATTTTAAGACTTGCATTGAAAAGAAAAAGATTTGTTTGGTGGTAAATATTTCATTTTCAGTACTCTATCTCTATTATAACCACTCTCACACACCCACTACCTTTTTGAGTAAGCAAGTAACCTTTAAATGAACCATAATAAAATGTACTAGCAACATTTTCTTTTCTAGGTTACACTACACCAACTAGTCTTGGTTAGGATCTTGGGTTTAAAACACCTTAAACCACCCAAGATCACACATTACGCAAAAATCGTAGTTCGACTATCATAGGTAAATCCATTTCACTCAAATCTTGCCTGGGATCTATGCAGTAGGTCTTGTGAGATCAGATTGTTGGGAATACTCCTCCTACTTTCTGTTTCGAACATATACCAGGATTGGATCGTATTTGGGGACTCTTTTGAGTTTTGGGCTCAGTTACCATGCCCACGCCTTCTGATTCGACCAGCGACTGTTCCCCCAGGATTTTTCGGTGTTGTGGTATCCTTAGTATCTGACCATAGGTTCATACACAGGTTACAGCGGAGGGTATATCTGTTGTACCTAGGACAGACGTGGGAGGAAATCCCTTGCAGGTCTTTAGGAGGGTGGATGGGTGATTCCAGCGCTTGCACCCTTAGTCATTGTATTGCGGACCCCGGGTAACTGTTCTTCATCCTTCGTTGATCTGTTTTGGGCCCTCATCATCCCAGACTCTTCTCCGGAAGGCATTTGTTTACCTGGTTTGATTTACCTAGGACCTTTTTTAGTGGTGTGCTCTTTGTGCTACTTGTTTTAGTTTTCCTTAGAGAACTTCTTGTTCATTTGAGCAGGAAACTATGTCTAGCATTCCGAAGAGTGCCAATCAAGGTACCCCTGTTCCGGGGGATCCTTGTGTTGTTCCATTCATTGGAAACATTGGTGCTTCCTTAATGGCTACTCTGAATCTTCCTGGATTCACTATTGGGCTGCCGATTTGGTTGTTTTCCACTCCGAATGCCTTGCATGCTCCTGACGCTTCTTTTGTGAGCACCTCAAATCAAGAGCATCAGAACCCTGTGCCTCCTTTGCCAATAACATCTTCTCCTCCTCCTTCTACCTCATGTGGCGAAAGTAGCAATACTAGTAGCCAGCAATCTAAAAGGAATAGACGGAGGAAGAATAGGAAGAAGATGCCAAAACAAGGGGGCAACAACCCAGCCTCTGTAAGTCATGCTTAGGGCAAGCACCCTGCCTCTGCAAGTCATGCAGGGGGCACCTAACCAGCCTCTGGAGGTCATGCTGGGAGAAAACTTTTAGTCACTGAAAATCATACTGAAAGTTTGTCTTCAACCACTGTCAGTCATGTTGAGGACACGTCATTGATCATTGCTAGTCATATTAATGACAAGTCACCAGTTCCTGTGAGTCATACTGGAGACACCAGATCAGCCACTGCAATTCATGCTAAGGGAGTTGACATTGTTGACAAAGCAAACAAACAGAAGCTTAAGTTCCCTTGTAAGTTTTGCGAGGGAGATCACCTTACTTACTTGTGCCCTATACTTCCAAAAGTGCAAAAAGTGTGGTCCTTAGTTCAAAAGTCTGATGCTTCTGAGCAACCAGCCTCTGTGAGTCATGCTGAGGGCAAGCTGTCAACCAATGCTAGTCATGCTGAGAGTACTGACGTTGTAAAGGAGTCTAAACCTATAGGACGGAAACCAAATTTCCCTTGTAAACTTTGTAAGGGAGATCACCTTACTCACCGATGCCCTGCCATTCCAGAGGCACGAAGAGTGTGGTCCATGTCTGAAGGAACCTCTGTTCGTGAGTTGTCTTTAGATTCCCTGCAGTCAGATCAACCTTTGGTTGATAAAGTGATTGAACCAATGCAATCTTTGGTCGACCCCACTCTTCCTTCGGAGAGTGAAGTGATCAAATCGATGCAATCTTCGACCGATCCCATTAGTCCTTCGGAGATTGATGCACCTACTGCTGAAGTCTTCTGCATTACCAGTTTGGATATTCCTGACAATGGGGGCACTTCATCTGTGCCATGTGAACCCCTACCAAGCCCTAGGATCGTTTCCTTTGATTGGAATAGTCTAGCCGAGCCTCGTCTTCCTTCTTCGACACCTTTCCAGATAAAGGTTGATATTGGGAACCATACGGTTGATCGATGCATTGTTGATGAAGGTGCTTCTGTTAGTATCTTATCTGCTTATGCTTGGAGAGATTTGGGTTTCCCTAATGTTATTCCAGCTGCTAATTGGTCGTTGGCCTTTGATAGAAGACCTAGTGAACCGATCGGATTCCTCCGTCAGGCACCTATTACCTTGGGTGGAAAAACAGTCTTAGTTGATTTTATGGTTTTAAAGGACCCTATGGACTTTGATATGATCCTCGGGCGTGATTACATTTATGCTATGAATGCTGTGGTGTCTACGCTTTTTCGTGTGATGCATTTCCCTCATAATGAAAACATTGTCACCATCGACCAGCTTGCATTCGTTGATCCTCCTTATTACCCAACTGTAGACCAGTCAGATCCATCGTCATTAGGCACTACTATGTCACATGGGACTTATGTGGCATATTGTTCCTTGAGTTCAACTGCTACTGAGAAGAAGTCTCTGAGTTCATGCTTACCTTCTCGGGACTTGGTCCCAGCTTTTGACCAAGTGACACCTCCATCTGAATGTTTAGATATGTGTTCTATCTGGGATGATATACTTCCTTCCGATGAAGTTTTCCTAGAGTCCACAGTACAGTCTACCATTCATTTGGATGTTGATCCAGTCGCAGTTATGTCCAACCCCAGTTTGACCTTAAAGTTTGATCTTCCTACTGTTGAGTCTTTGGACTCTCCTATAGATCCGCAAATCGGTGTTCCTGCTGAGTTTGATTCTGCTTCTAGAATTTTCAACTCATGTGATGATGAATTTGTTTATGCATATTCCATCATGTCCTTCAACTTTGATCTTCATCCTGAAGTCGATCTTGTTGATTGTAAGTCCTCGGGCTTGGGTACCATAGAGTCTTCATTTGAAAACATTGCCTTGTTTATGCCTGTTGTTGATGATAGTGAAGTTGAAAGTATTTCTACCACAGTGACTTGTATCAGGTCTTTCCTTACATATGTTTTAGATATGATCCTGGTACTAATGTTTCTTGGAGAGAGGATTCTTAGTTGGATGTATACTTGCTTACTGGTCCTTTTCGACACCCTGTTGGACCATGTCAGGTATATTCGGAACCTTGCATATAGGTTTAGGCTTCCCCGCTGTTATGTTGCATTTGAACCTTTTTCCATTCGAATTCGCCATAGGGTCGAACTTGTTGGATATTGGTGTGTTAGCCATCTCTTTATGCATCGTGCACCAGTCCGACAGCAGAGCCTACCTAACATGGGTCACCCTAGTCAGCACCCTTATGCCATTCTGGTGCCCATGCTGAGTTTTTCTCATAGGCTTAGGAGCCTTTTTAGATTTACCATGACTTTGAGAAGAATCCTCATATCTTTCTTCCTCATATATTTCTGGCCATCCCTGATAAGGCTCCCATCTTTGTGTTTAAGTTGCATATGCATCTGTTATGACCCCGCTTGCGCTAATGAGCTTGATGCCAGCTTCCACGCTTTTATCCTGTTGTATAAGCCTCCATCTCTGATCTCATTTCTGCTAAGCCCTGTATCATTTTTCCCTCACAATTTGACACCTTTTACCTGGAGAAGACACACCCTGAGTGTACTTATCTTGCTCATGTTCCTTGCATTAGGCATAGCTTTGTTCCATGCGCTTGGAGCTAGTTTCGCATGTCCCTGACACTCGTCTCCTCCCATTTCGAGCATTCTTCTTTTACTTCGAGCTTGTTAAAAACAGTAAGTAGGTTTCGAGCATTCTTCTTTTACTTCGAGCTCGTTAAAAACAGTAAGTAGGTTTCGGGCATTCTTCTTTTACTTCGAGCTCATTAAAAACAGTAAGTAGGTTACGAGCATCTCTTCCACCTTTCCTTCGAGCTCGTTAAAAACAGTAAGGAGGCTATGAGCATTTCTTTCATCTTCACTTTGAGCTCATTAAAAATAGTAAGGAAGTTGTGAGCATTTTCTGTATCTCCTTTGAGCTCGTTAAAAACAGTAAGGAGGTCATGAGTTTATTTTTTCGGACTCGTTAAACCTTTACGGAAAAGATCCCTATGGAGTTCTTTTAAGCCCTTTTCAGACTCCTTAAATAGGAAAAGTTTGCTGAGCATAGTTGTCTTTTCGGGCTCGTTAAAATAACTGAACTGACATCCACTTAGGTATAGAATTACCCCTTTTCTGGGCCTTGGTGGATAATTTACGGAAAAGATATACTCTAGGTATACTCTTGTATGCGCTAGAAGAGTTCTTCTTCCATTATTTTACACTTTTTCGGGGAAGGAGACTAACTTTACGAAAAAGGACCTTCGGAGTCATCTTTAGGGTTTTCAGACTTTCGAAATGTGAAAACACCAAGCGAGCATTCACCTACTCGGGCTCGATGTGAAATCCACGAGATGGTGTATAGAGGACTGTTTAAGTTTTTCAACTCTATAAGCAAGAAAACACCGCCAAGCACAGACCAATCCGGGCTCGATATAAAATCCACAGATAGGTGTATGGAGTTTTCTTCTAGGTTTTTTAGACTCCTTAAATATGAAAATACCGTCGAGCATGCTTTAGTTCTTTGTCAAGCTCGTTAAAAAATGAAAAAGGAAAGGGAAGGGAAGAATGTTAAAATATCTTTCAATATGATGGCAGCAAGTCAACTATCTCCTTGAACAAAGCACCTGTTTTGAGTCTATCAAGCAAGTTGGGTTCTAGCGTTGGCCTTAGGGTAAACCTGATCTCAGAGTTCCTACTCCTCCGTTTGGTTAGTCTTCCAATCATTTGGAGAATCTGTTAATGTCTCCTACATTGCAGACTTGCGTTGTGGTCCCTTGGTGTTCAAAGCTGCCTAAGTTACTCTTGTGTCGTGCTCACTGTTCAAGGATATAACCTGTGTCGGCCTTTCTGCAATTGCCTTGACCTCATGTGTCGGCCATTCCTTGGTGTCAGTATGTTTCATCATGTGTTCAGTCCTACTCCAAATTAGCTCATACCTATTGAGTGTCCCTCGTGTTGGATGATGGAGGATGCATTAAGGCCTCCCTTCCAACGGACTTCTTCTCATCGACTTCATCTCATTGTGCTCTAGGAATGAAGTTTAGAGTTTCGGTTAGTACCTTGGGGATTGCAGTCATTAGTGGAAATTTCCCTCGCTATTGGATAGATGGGAATACATCAATGTCTCCTATCCGATGGATTCTTCAAGTGTTCGACGGCAAGACCATCTATTCACACTTGCTTGAATGTACTAGGTACCTTGGGTTCCATTTTTATTATTGGTGGACACCCTCGCGTTTGTTAACGCTATACATCAATGACCGGTAATCAAACGATACCCCCCATGTTCGACAAAAACTCATTTATTCGCATGGATAGGTTTGTACCTTGGGTTGTTTTTGGATGAAGACCTTGGGATCCTCAATAGCATCACCTCATTTATGTTATCGCCCAAGTTGCGCAAGACTGAGCCACACTCTTTTTGGGCTCTTGATGAGACATAGATCCAGCTTGTTCTCTATGGCTATGTTCTCCAGTTTTGACATAGATCCACCTTGTATTTATGTGGCTATGTTTACACTTATGTTCCTCATGGATCCACGCTTGTATTTTAGTGGCCATGATAAATGCATCAGTATTTTGGATCATTATTGTATCCTCTTGGAGGTCATGTTCCACCATTTGAACATGGACAGTTACCCCAAGGATAAGTTTGTCTGACATTGCCTTTGCTTTCAGGTACTTCATTTGAGCCTATGATTCTTGGTTTCTCCGTTCCTCCATGATTCAACTCTTTGTTATTTATAATGTATTTTGGCCATCGTTTCCCGCACTCCCTTTGACCTCATACATTAAGGGGCATCTGTTATAGCTTGAAATGACACCTCTCCGTCCGTGACGACACTTGCTTCCCTTGGTTGCATGACGACACTTCTTGAGATCAAGTTCAGTCACACAATAGGACAATTTTGGATGGAGGAGTCATTTGGGACACTAAAAATGGTTGAAATTACCTCATTCTTGACCCATTTGATGTATATGACCCTTAGGAACATTTTTCCAGACCAAATCATCTCCTGAAAATGAGTAGAAAAGGCCTGTTTTTGGCCCTTTTTCAACATGAGCGCTAGTACATAGGCATGATAGTAGCGTGTGTACCCTACTTTGCTTCATTAAAGTAGCGCTCAACTCCATATGTACGCTACTTTTTATACTGTAGAGTAGCGTACACCCCTGTTTTGGTCAAAATCTCGAAATTCGAGTAAGTTAAGTTGGTTGGGGAACCTCCTATTCGGTTATAACTTATTTTCCTATCCTTTACTGACTATATAAGGAGGGTAGAAGGGCCATGTGAGGGGAACAAGTCTACAATATTGTTATGCTGGAGGAATGGAGACCCTCATCCCCCTCTCTTGTGCTTAGTTTCTGGTAAACCCTAGCATAGTTGATTAGAGGCTGGAATCCTTGGAGAACAGAAGCAAGAGACCTTGAATCTAGGTTTCGTGAAGTGCCAAGCTTGAAAGAAGGTATAACTGTATGTACTTGCTTTCATTCATTAATAAAGATTAGATGTTCTTCTCTTTCCAAATATGACCTATTAATGTGTCTTAGATTTGATTATTGTTTGTTTATAATCTGATGTCTTCTTCTATTATGAATATCAGTCTTATATGTGCAGTCAAATGTATTTGAGAAAGGTATCAAGTTGTTTTGCAGGTCTGGGCATTGCGACACTGGATAAGCATTGAAGAGCGAGGGAGGAAAAGCTAGGATCAACCTTCTGAATGAGGTGCCTACATCTCTAAACCCTAATCTCTTCATTTATTTGTTGTACTTGCAGAATGCTTATAAGTCTATCTTTATCACAGTAAGTTGGTAGTTTCTCCCCTGAACTATAGGTGCATTTTCCCCACAACATATGTTGATCCAGGAATCCCAATGGTCACAATAACTGTCAACAATTTTTCAATTCCAAAAACACTAATTGACTTAGGTGTTGCTATCAATGTCATGACACTAGAAACAATGGAATATCTTCACTTGAAAAATCTCAGACCAACCACTACAGTTTTAGAGCTAGCTGATAGGTCTCAAAATCACACCTGAAGGGATCCTAGAAGATATCATAGTTTCTTTAGATTCCTGGGAGTATCCTGTAGATTTCATAGTGCTGCAACTAAAGTCTAATCTAGGACGGCATCCATTGATTCTTGGAAGACCCTGGTTGGCAACAGCTGATGCTTTTATAGGGTGTAGATCAGGAAATATGCTCATTTCACATGGGACGGAGAGAAAACAAATCACACTTTATCCTTCTGCCCAACGACCTGTTGTATCAGATCAGTTATCATGGATTAATGAGACAAAATAACATGAAGAAGAAGTAATTCATCCTGTCTTGAGTATCAATCAGTTCTTTGATTTTCAAGAAGAAAACAATGAAGATTTGCTAGATTACTTCATTGCTGAACCTGATATTTCTGAGGAATTAAGAGACATGCAGTATGCTATCGCAGACCAAGTTTTGGGATAGAATTTTCAGGAAAATTGCACAGTGCATTCTTTAGCATTAGCACTTCATGATATTTTTAATGTTCATTCAATCACTGATGTCCAAAGCAAAACATCTGAAATTAGTCCAGGGAAACACTTGAATATCAATGCACATCTTACCACATCACAAGAAGAACAGTTGATTGCCTTACTGAATAAATATCCCCATGCATTTGCTTGGGAATACACTGACATGACAGGCATTCATCATGAAACATGCACTCATCACATTTACACAGATGATAAAATCAGACCTCTCAGACAACCTCAACGTAGAATGAACCCCGTACTAAAAGAGATAGTTAAGGAGGAATTGCAGAAGTTATTAAAGGTAGGATTTATCTACCCTATCTCTGACAGCCAATGGGTTTCCCCCTTAGTTGTTGTTCCTAAGAAAAATGGCAAATGGTAGATATGTGTAGATTATAGAGAATTAAACAAGGCAACACTAAAAGATTATTTTCCATTGCCATTTATTGATCAAGTGTTAGATGCCTTAGCTGGGAAGAAATATTTTTCATTTTTAGATGGTTTCAGCGGATATAATCAAATTAGCATTGCAAAAGAGGACCAAGACAAAACTACTTTTACATTTCCCTAGGGCACATATGCCTATAAGGTTTTACCTTTTGGCTTATGTAACGCCCCAGCTACCTTTCAGAGAGCAGTCTTGGCCATTTTTGCAGATCTAATTCATGAATGTGTTGAAGTCTATATGGATGAATTTTCTGTGCATGGAAATGCCTTTGAGGATTCCTTGGCAAACTTGGAGAAAATTTTAAAAAGGTGTGTTGAATCAAATCTTTCCCTTAGCAATGAAAAGTGTTTTATGATGTTGACTGAAGGGATAGTTTTAGGACATCACATTTCCTCATCTGGAATAAAAGTAGATCCTGCCAAAATTCAAATCATTATGAATCTATCTGAACCAACAACTCAAATAGATGTGAGAAGTTTTCTAGGCTATACAGGATACTACCGTAGGCTTATTGAAAATTTCAGTAAGATAGCTCTGGCATTGTTTAAATTACTTTCAAAGGATGTACATTTCAATTGGGATACTAACTGTCAATCTGCATTTTATAAACTTAAAGAGAAGCTCTCAACTGCTCCCATTTTACGAGGACCAAATTGGACATTGCCATTTCATATTTCTGCGGATGCATCCGATACTGCAATAGGGGCCTCTTTGGGACAAAAAGAGAATACCATGACTTATGCTATTTATTTTATCAGTAAAAATCTAACCCCTGCAGAATTGAATTATATAGTTACTGGAAAGGAGATGTTGGCAGTAGTTCATGATGTGAACAAATTTCGTCATTACATCACTGGTTACAAAATTTTTGTCCACACAAATCACTCCACTTTACGATATTTGATGAACATGTCTATTACTAATGGTAGGATAACCAGATGGTTATTATTAATGCAGGAATTCAATATCACTGTTTTAGATCGACCTGGAAGAGAAAATCAAGTGGCAGATTTCCTGTATCGCTTACACAATTTTGGTGAGGTTGATCCTGTTTTAGATAGTTTCCCTGATGAAAACTTGTTTGTTATTTATGTTATCACTCCTTGGTATGCTGATATAGCCAACTATTTATCATCAGGACATCTACCTCCATCTATGTCATCCAAAGAAAAGAAAAAGATTATTAAGCAAAGTGCTAGACACATATGGGTCAATGGCGATCTCTTTTACACAGGATATGATCTTATTATTAGAAGATGTGTACGGCAAGATGAGGTTTTAGATATTTTGAAAGCATGTCATGATGAACCGTGTGGTGGCCATTTTGCAGATAAAAGAACAGCATACAAGATACTCAATTTGGGGTATTACTGGCCTTCTATTTTTAAGGATTCTAAGAAGTATGTTAGGAGCTGTGATACTTGTCAACGGATGGGACAGCCAGTACAATCTGATGAGATGCCACTCCAGCAACAAGTCCTCATAGAACCATTTGAAAAATGGGCTCTTGATTTCATTGGTCCGATCAATCCACCATCACAAGGAAAGAAGTACATTTTAGTATGTACTGACTATGTTACAAAGTGGGTGGAAGCCAAACCATTACCAAGAGCCACAGAGCAAACAGTAGTAAACTTTCTCTTTGAAGAAATATTTGTCAGATTTGGGGTTCCTAGAGAGATTGTTACTGATCAGGGTGCACAGTTTACTTCTAAACTGGTGCAGGAGATAGCAGCAAAGTATAAGATTAAACACAGAAAATCTACACCTTATCATCCACAAGCCAATGGCCAGGTGGAGTCTACCAACAAAACTTTGGAGGGAATCATCACCAAAACAGTCCAGATGCACAAAAAAGATTGGTCAGCTAAGCTTACTGAAGCTTTATGGGCATATAGAATCACTTGGAAAAACAGTACTGGTTTTTCTCCCTATTAGCTAGTCTATGGTAAGCAAGTCCTGTTGCCAATAGAATTTCAAATTCATACTTTTAAGTTAGCAACTGATTTAGGGATGAATCTTTCTGAAGCACAACAAGAAAGGATACTACAGTTAAATCAATTAGATGAGATGAGACAGGCTGCAGTAGAACACAATATTTTGGTACAACAACAGAGAGCCCAATGGCATGACAAGTTCATCAAAAAGAAACAATTTCACATCGGTGACTGGGCCTTATTGTTTGATTCAAAGTTCAAATACTTCAAAGCCAAGTTCACAACTCATTGGCTTGGTCCATATGAGATTGCAGAGGTATATGACAATGGCTCGGTCGAACTACAAACAATCGATGATGAAACACGTACATTTGTGGTCAATGGCCATAGGATAAAACTCTACACCAAGCTTGTCAACAAAGAAGATTTCATACAACAGATTTCACAGCAAAGGGAGATGGATGTGCTGGATAAACACACTAGTGTTTCTCCTTCACTTTCTTCTTAGCCATTTTTGGATTTGATAAATAAATATATATATATATATATATATATATATAAACACAAAAAAGGGAGTTTAGTTGTGAAAACCAGGCAACTGGCACAACATAAACTCGAATTTTCCTTGGAAAACCAAGTTTACTTGGCCAATGAAAATTCACAAAAACAATTTCCACTTTTTGGTAACAGTTCTTTCATGGCTCATAAGCAGTTTTTTTTAGTTTCTATCAGTAAAATAAAGCTTTTGTTTGACTTGAGGACAAGTCAATAAATAGGCCTGCGAGGGATAAGCATTTCATGCTTTCTATTTTTTTTTTTTAAACCCTCCAAGCCTTCTCCAAATGCTAGAATTTCATTCCAGCATGAAGTTCTATTTCACAGATATCAATCCTAGTAGAGGGACCTGACTTCCAGTCTTGCATAAGGAATCTGAGACATTGCATCAGAAGACAGCAGAAGGGACCTGAAAAGAAGTACATTTTATTGATCTCTTTTGCACAGGAACCGGATATAGTAGACAGTTTTTAATAGAAGACATCAGAAGGACATGTGTGGACCAGGAACATGCAAAATTCTCTTTTCAACAGACAAGCAGACCAGCTACATCAAGCAGCAAGAACAACACAAGGGAATATCAACCAAAGTCTGTAAGGATTTTAATTTTTATGCTTTAAAAGTTTGCATGATTCTTTATTTTTAAGTAATGACATACCTACCTATCCTCATAAACTTGACTTTCTACTCTATCACCTTCACAATCCATGCCAGCAGCCCATTCACTTCTCATTATCTTACCCTAGGTGTCAAAATGGTGGCCAGGATCAATCTTAGAAGCAATTTTTCATTTGATCAAAACCTAAACTGCATTCTACAGGCCTACACTCTATAGGCATGCTTTTTCAATAAGAAGCAAAGAATTTTTTTTCAAAACAATGGAATTCGAATGTTTTTATGTTTTCTTTTATATACTCTAAGATAATATTAGTGCATGTTATGCATTAAGTTGAAAAAAAGGGAATATATAAAATGGATCATAGAACATCGGTTAAGTGTCAGGTTAACGTTGAATCAAGTGGCATGTTCAAATCATTATTACAAAGGAGGTGGGAATCATAGTTGCATACTCCCATGAAAATCTGCATGTGCATAGAAAGTCGCATTGCAAGTTTTCAAAATATAACACAGGGATTGTATATAAGTACAGTCATTTTGCCTTGATCATTTCCAAGCTTCACTCTTCCACCTGCAGAAACGATTGCTGTAAATTGCAATATTTGTACAGAGATAACACTTCTCTATGAGGAAGAGAAGGCGTGTATCACAGAGGAAGGATGCGGGCACTGCTTTCTGAAGAATACATACGCACAAGAGAAATCGTGAAGTAAAAACGCCTGAGGAGAGGTAAAACTCGAAACTTTTGCCAAAAGAATTTGCTAGATCAACAACAATCCAAGTTTCAGAGGACCGTTTTGAAATAGGAAAACATTTACAGAACCAATTGCAAAGCTAGGGTTTTTTGCTTCATATTTATCTTCCTGTTAAATTGCAAAATGGTATCTAGATTAGAACTAGAGAAATTCGATCCCACTGTCATTCATGAAAGATGCATGGAAATTTTTGAGAAGAAACAGTGGGTGTCTTTTTTTGAAAAGTTTGATGGGCATAATGACAATGTTAGCCTAGCCTTTGCTGGTTCATTTGATGGAGAGAGGGCTGCAGTAGGAAATTTGACTTTTAGACTGTTTGAAGATATTTTGGCACAGATCATTGGCTTACCACAACAGGGGGAGAGATTCTTTAAGACAAACCAATTTAAGGAGAAGGCATGGACACCCTTCTTATGCAAATCAAGGGCAGGCTCAGTAAAATGGAAGAAGGGAGTACCAAGGAGTTGGTTGATTCATCCCTGGGATGAAATAGTATATATCATCCAAAGATTCATCACCTGTGAATGAAGATTTAGTATTGTATATCTTTATCACATCAAGATATTGCAGCATTTGAGGGGTGATTGTGAGATTAACATGCCCCATTTTCTATTTACAAAGCCTTTCCAAGATGGCTAAAGCTGTTCAAAAGCGTACAAAAGATAAGCTAACAAGCCTTTTTCATTGTGGGCTCATCAAAATAATCATCACACACGAGTTACAAAGGCAAAACCTGACATGGCAACAATTTATAATTCATAATCAGTTTGAAGAACCAGAAGAGCTGCCTGAAGAAAGCTTGAAAGAAGATGAACTGTTAATGATAACATACACCAAGGATGAAGAATAGAACCCTGAAGCAACAAGCTCAAAACCGCCTAAGGGAGGAATGAAAGAAGACGAGGTATTGATGATAACATATAATGAAGATGACTCTGAGGCAACAAGCCCAAAACAGCCTCAGAGAAGGACAAAAACCAGAAGAATGATGAAAGAAGAAAGAAAATTCCAAGAACAAGATAAAATCTTCAGCACTTATGAGAAAAAGTCAAGGAAACGTCAGCAAGCTCAGAAAAAAGCCACCACTAGAAGAAGATGATGAGAGTCAGCAAAAACAATATGCATACATTCAATCCTTGGAAAGTCAAGAGGGATGTCCAGCAGGTGAGATAGGACAAATCTATGAAGAAAGAGAGACCCAAGAAACTGAAAAGATTCCAGATGAAATAATAGAGCAAAGCAATGAAGTTTCTCCTTTCTTTGAACAACAAGCCAAAGAAAAAGAAGAGAAAAAGCATCCAAGAAAGGAAGATGCAGAAGATTCTCCTTTCTTTGGACAAGAAGAGAAAAAGCATCCAGGACAGGAAAATGCAAAAGATTCTCCTTTCCTTGGACAGCAAAAAGAAAAGAAGGAGTATTCGGGGCAAGAGAATGAAGAATTGAGGATGGACACAGATTCTGATCAGCCTTCAATAAAGATGAAAAAGAAGAAATCTTCCAAAATTAATAAAAAGATTAAGAAGTTGAAATTGGAAGTGAAAGAATTAGAACCGAGGAATGCAAAGTTAAAAGAGAAGAACAGGAAGCTTCAAGTTCAAAGGGCACAGATCTCCAAGCATGCATATAAATGGCATAAACAAAAGAAGACTTACAAAACCAAGTATGAAAAACTGAAAGTCCTTTATGCATCTCGAGCTTCTACAGATGCATCATCACAGACAGGAGGTACATCAGAGGATTAGAAGCAGAGGTTCAACAACAAATTTTTGTGCATGATATAAGCAGGGTCAAATTTTTGGAAATACTTTTTATGCATGAGGACATGCAACAGCTTCCTCTTGGGGGAGATGTTGGGCACCATTTTTCACCTATTTTTCCATATAAATACCTTCCAGTTTTCTCCATAAACCTTCATACTTGATCCATAAAACCTTAAATTCATCCACAAAACCTTGGTCAAAGGTATAAATGTTGTTGCTTTTTAATAAATTGAATTATGTGATTTTTAAGGCATTTAAATTAAGGTTTGATTCAAAATTACAGAATTTGCTAACTTCTCGTAGTTTCTCCTAGGTTGGATACTTGCAGGCCAATTGGGCACAAACTAAGAGATGGGAGAAGATCCTCAATGTCCAAGGATGGATAAATTTCTAACAAACTTATGATATGGCTCTCACAAGTGTCGAGTCAACGCCGGTCAAAGACGACCACCTGTGCTGCCACTTAGCATAAAAACATGACAGTTTCGATTTGGTCTATTTTGATGGAGCTGATGGAGGATCTCGAGGGTAGAGAGAGATATTAGGAGAATATCATTATGAATCTCCCAAAATTGTAGCGTTTCAGTTTTTTTTTAAAATTGTATAAGTATTTGATTTGACAGAGGAAAAACTTCTTGGATGATAAACGTATGATTTCGAAATAAAGATTGAGAATTTGATAAATTGATGTGTATGTCCATCTCTATATGGTGAAAGCGATTGAGTATTAAGGTTCTGTAAGTTTTCCTACGTGTGTAAGCAAAGCATTGGAGGGCCCCCTTTGCCAAGCCTGCACACATATTTATGCATTATTACGCGTGGTATGTTCTAGTTGAATTCTGTAGAAGTCGTTTTTTATTATTAATTCATACATTGCAAAACGAATTAGGTTATATGGATGCACAGGATTTCATTACAGTATAGGGTTATGAGCTCTTTTAGTTAAATGGTTAAACACTGTAGGAGCAATTCCAATTTCATTTATTTATCTGATATTAAACTGTTGAGAAGAGTTAAACATTGCGAATTGTTTTCTTGTAAGGGAAATCGATGGTTGTCTGTTTTTCAACAGTGAGGTATTAGACACTGTGATTCATTTTTAGGATTTAGGTTTTAGCATTTTAATCTAAGAGTATTCCATATATGAATTGTTGATTAAACCAAGAGATCAAATGAAGTTACTTCTGTAAGGGAAGTTTTGTGTTTCAAAGTTACAGCATTCTAGCATCCACTAGATTTATTTCACAAGTAAACTGAATTTTCAATTAAGTCTAGCTCTGAGTCTCTATATTTGGGATATGCCTCTAAGTCTTACAAACTCCAGATTGACATAAACTTAAGGTCTAATTTACACCAGTAGATTGGAACCCAACAACCGTATAGGTTACTACACCTTTATACTCGGTTACAAAGCTCTTCAAATTCAAGATGATGATAGAAAAGATATTTGGAAACTTGTATGGGATCCTTTTGGCCTCCCCAAAATCAATTTCTTTACATGGGTTTTAATCCACTGCAAAGTGCTCACCGGTGAAAACCTCATTAAGAGAGGATTCCACGGGCCTTTTTGGTGTCCTCTCTTCCGCAGCAATTTCGAAACACTTAATCATCTTTTTCTAGACTGTCATTATACCAAACTTGTCTGGAAAAATATGCTCCTTGATCTCAATATTACCATGCCTCCCTTCACCTCCACCACCCAACTCTTTAAGGATTGGAAATCTACTTATCCTTCTCCCCTCACCAAAAAGAAAATATGGCACCATATTTGGATATCCATTCCCAAGTACACTTGCTGGAAAATATGGATCTCAAGAAACAATGTCATCTTTCATGAAAAGCATTTCACTCCAATGCAGATCGCAGACCAAGCCAAAGCTTTATTGATCGAATGTCTCAACACCTACAAATACAAGCCTAATGCAAATCTCAACACGAAAGAAATGAAATGGATTGGAGTCACCTCCCCTAGTCCGAGTAAAATTCTCCAACCGCGCCAGCTTCCAACATGGCAAATCAGACTAAGTTACTCCGACTTTCAAAATTGGAGAAATAACCAAGCTATGGATAGTTTACACTTCGACGGTGCCTCCAAGAGAAATCTCGGTGTAGCAAGAGCTGGAGGAGTCTCGTGGCTAAGCGGAGGAACAATGAGATTGAAGTACATATGGGGTTTGGGCATTTGCCCAAATAATATAGCAGAAGCCTTAGCCTTGTTGGCTGCCAGATTGCCAAAGAGCATAAGATTGACAATTTACAAGTGTTCAGAGACTCTTTGATAATCATCAGAGCCATAAATTTAAATAATAACCTTAACAACCTTGCTCTAAATCAAACCATCCAGTGTATATAGCGAATTGCGAGTACATTTGCACAGTTCAGGGCTTTCCACATCCTAAGAAGTTTAAACAATGAAGCAGACACAGAAGCAAATGCTGGCACCAGTCTCAACCAAGGGATCCTTAGACTTTCCAGCAATGACAATGAATCTCATCAAATTCCATGATCCTGATTCATATTATTTGGAACAGAGCACTCGATCTTCATGAAGACAATCCTACCTTTATCCCCATCATCACCAGCATAAGAGAATCCCTCCCTCCTCGCATTCATTCCACATTTCAGAAATTGAGTGATCTCTAAGTCTCCTACATCGATCGGCTGCCAGTGATCATTGTAGAGCCGCGGTTGCTTGATCTGGGCCTCTGTTTCTCACTCATTTTGATTTTTTTAAGTTATGTAACCCACTTATTGTCTCAGCGGCTGGCCTCAGCTATTAAGCGATTGCTTCTCCTCCTGTTCTTAGCTCACTAGAACTACGTTTTTGCATTGTCATTCCGCTCATTCGAGACAACGTTCATGACTGCCAATTCAAATATCATGTGCAATCCCTGTCATTGAAAACTTTTACAGTCACACATTTAGTTGCTGTTAATCTCACCCATTGTATCATGCCGATTTGACTTATAGCCACAACTTTTTTTTTAATTTTTTAATATACATATTCGTTTTAGTTAAAAAAAAGAAAAGTAAATGATCTCATAAAACATTAAAATAGTATATAATACATCAAAAACAAAACATCACATAAGTGAAAACCACTTTTTTTATATTCTTTTGTGAATCCACTTGCACAATAAATATTTTTAATTTAATTTAATTTTACTGTTTTAAAAATAAAGTCATACTTATTTATCAATAAATAAAGTCATACTCATTTATCAATAAAAAAAAAATCTTTAAAAATTGTCTCTTTCAAAAAAAAACTTAATTTAATAAAATTGTCTTTTCAAAACATTGTAATTTTTATAACATATAAATTAATGCATAATTAAAATTATTTTGACTTGTAAATAAACAAGAGAAATAGCTGCAAAGCAGCTAGTCCCTGCCATAAGATTATGTTTATAGTTGAGATAACTTAGTTCACATATAATTTAGATAAAAAGGAGAATGTAAAAGATTTGAAGAGGAGGTGCAAGGAAGGAGTATCATGGTGAATTGGTAATTGACAGTTTTGAAGTGCGGGGATTAATGTGAGTAGGAGTGGAGACCAATGAACAATGAGCAAAAACTAGGGGCAAGGGGGAAAACGAGTGGACAATGTGTAGTAATAAGGAAGACATGTGGCGAAAGGGGATTGGTGAAAGATACTGTTCCAAAATATTGCCCTCGTAGAATAACGCCTATCGACACAAATATTTATAATTTTTTACATAAAACCAAATTCATTTATCATTCTATGGATGGACCTTATTTGTTATAAGATATATAGTGTGTTTCTTAGTGTGATTCATCATAAAGTGTGATGTCTACACTAATGTAATGGTTCCATGTAATTTAAAAAAAAATAAACATAAAATTTTAAATGCTTAAAAGATAAAAGTATAAAATAGATATATATATATATATATACTGGTGGGGATATGGGTAGGTAATTTTTCACTTTTACATATTTTTTATTATTATTTTATTTTTTATAAAAAAATTATTATTTTTATTTTTATTTTTCTAATAATTATCTCAAAATTTAAATTTTAAAAATTAATTATATGAATATTGATATTTAAAACTTTAATGACTTAATGAAACATATTAATACTCTTCCAAATATATACTAAATATTATTACAAATATACTAAAATCACAAACAAGAGATGGTAAATAATTTTTCTCACCCACCAAGCTAAAATCAATCTATCTAAAAACGAGAATGACAAAGTGTAAAAGGTATCGATCGTCAATGTCATTCAAGTGATTTGAAAACATTTCTATTTTCTTATGTTTGATTACTCGAACTACACATTAACAAAAACAAATTGCATGAGATAAGTTTGATATGAAATTGTCAAAATGAAACGGTGATGCAATAGAAAATACGGTTGAAATTATGAACATCAAATTAAATTAAATCCGAGTTCTTGACCAAACGAAAGAAAATTCAAATCAATCTTCACAAATTGACAACCACATTGAAATATGGGAAGAGTCCTGGAAAATATGTCTGAATTTTATAGGGGTACGATTTTTCATTGTTTTTGTTGGGTAAGTATTTTTTTTTTAGAGGACAGGTTTCCTTACTTTTAAATGTATACAGCTCAGACAACCAAAATTCCTAAAATGGGATGTTGGAGCTACGTTTCGCTAAAAAGAAAACATTCCCAGCAGTAAAATCTAGATACGTTTAATGGAACTAAAAGAGTAAAAAGCCACAAATTTGTTTACAAGAAATTCCTGGCTACAAATTGATGTAAACAATAATACTCCCAAATGCAAATTGCTACATCTGTGGTTTTAAAAAGCCACAAATTTGAGAGCTATAATTTGGTAAAAAGAAATATTCCAACCGTGTCCAAGAGCAGCTGATCTCCGAGCTATTCCCTACCCTCAGGGCTCATCGAGGTTCCGACAACATCATATTGACAACACATTGTCCCTAGCGTGTCACAATTTAAAGAAAGGATGCATACGTGTCATGTTTACAAGGTCCACAACACGGCCTCGAACTGCCTGCCTTTATCGTTGTATTTTTTGTTTGGAAAACACTCGTCTCCAACCCCAACAACATACATTACAACAGAGCTATAGCATAGGAGAGGGTGCTCCGCTGACGTGAAGAGGGCTGCTACCGCTGAAGTTAACTTTCTTTATTGTTATTGCCATGCTCATGGCGGAATACGATCAACACGAAGAAGAAGAATTTGCAGCGTGCATGCTTTATGCTTGGACACAACATCGGATGATGATGATCCTGATGTTACTCACATATAGGCGTTGGCTTCTCTTCTTAGCAGGTAAGCACAAAGCCAATTTGGGGATTACATTTCTATTGCTTAGTAATCCAAAATTTGGCATTAATTGGGCCTGAGTTCATTCCAGGTGGAGTTGAATATGTAGAATTCAGTTCATTGGCATCCAATTAAATTAGTAATGAGTTGGTATGAATGGTGGCCCTTGACAAGCTGATATGCGTTATCCTCAAAATATGTGTTATACAGACGCCACTTTGAGTAGCACGGGGTTTAGCTGGATCTGGGTTTGTTCACATTGTACTCTTAGGTGTAGAGAATCCATGCTTATTGATTTTTTCTGTTTGTGCCTTTCCATTGTTCCATCCCAATTTTAGTAATAGATGCATTGCTATGTATTTTTTGTCTGTGCATTGCTTATCTTACCCTTAGGCAAAGGAACTTAGTCTACCTTTTCGAGGAGTAATATATTTTGTGATGGAAAGAAAGAGAAACTCTCTGCTACTAGGGTTTAATACATAGAGTAGTTTAGGATATGTAATCCTATTTTATTTTAGTTCTTCTTACAATTTACCCCTTTTCATAATAGAGATATGATGTATGATGTAGTTGTTTCAAGCATAAAAAAAAGTTCCTAAAATTATTACAGAGTCCTCACAGGACTTCTGTTCGAGCTATGAGTATAAAATTCTGCTTTTAAATTTCTCCAATATGTTGTTACAAATTACAGTTTGGTACCATTTCTGTGTAAAATGATTTTTAGTTAGTTTAAAAAAAAAAAAAAACTCTAGTATGACAACAATATCCTCACAATTCTTAGTTTTCTGTGTCTTTCGTTAGATTTAAATAATTGTTTAACAGGCAGTATTTCATGGATGTTAAGTTTAAAATGTTGATGGTTTAAGAGAGAAAGTGTGAAGCTTATCTAACCAAGGTGAGTTGCAGATGTTTAATGTTAACAGTAACTATGTTCCTGGATATAACAATGCTACTTTTAGATGCTAAAGCATTCTGGGACACCATTGACATATTCCTTGACAGATACAAGGACAAGAAAATTCCAGTTACAGTTGTGGCAGGTAATCACTTATTCAAAATTTGATTTCCAATTCCAATTAGTATCCTCTCTCATCAATATTTTGGCTTCTTTTCAAGAATCTCTAGAAATAAAAAAATAATGTAAATTTAAAGACAATAACAATCATAGACATAACACTATTATTAGTTTGCAAAAAATAATAAATGGTTTCTTTTTACATACCTCTTAATGCATAACCCATAATGGTTTATTTTTACATACCTTTTAGCGCAGAACTGAGTCGATCCCAGGCTTGCTTCATAATCAAAGTCAAGCTTGCTTCATAATCAAAGTCACGCTTGTCACTCCTTCTTCAGACCCTTCACCCTTCAAAATCAAAGTGGTTCTCGTTACGGTTCTCGTTACTCCAGCTTCACACCCAAAGTAAACAGCTCATAAAACTCTCTTGCTTCAGAGCGAATAATGATTGATAATGCAACACAAGTTTGAACTTCCCATAGCTTGTCCAAAGCCTCTCATCCATTTACATCAATTCTCATTCACAAATTCAATAAATGCACACCAAACTTCACTGTCTGTAACTTCTCTCCTTCTAGCACCTTCATCTTCCTCTGCCACCGTATCTAGAAAGCTTCCTTGACGGAAATCAATGTAGTTAACGTGCAATTAAGTCAGTCATTTAATCGCACGGCAATAAACATTCTGATCTCCATATTTTTATTTGGATTTTTGGACACCTAAGCAATGTTCGTACTTGTACACCACATCAACATTTATTCGTATCTTGGATCAATAAATTCATATTTGCATAACTGATATTTTATTTATCAATGTAATGATGTTACTAGTAACGTGGCAAATTCTAGAAAGCTTCTTTGACGGAAATCAATGTAGTTAACGTGCAATTAAGTCAGTCATTTAATCGCACGGCAATAAACATTCCGATCTCCATATTTTTATTTGGATTTTTGGACACCTAAGCAATGTTCGTACTTGTACACCACATCAACATTTATTTGTATCTTGGATCAATAAATTCATATTTGCACAGCTGATATTTTATTTATCAATGTAATGATGTTACTAGTGACATGGCAAATTCATATTTTCATAACTGATATTTTATTTATCAATGTAACGATGTTATTAGTAACGTGGCAAGTTTGAGATTTTTTTCTTCTTATTTTTAATTTTTAAATATTTAATTTGCACACCAGAGGAAAATTGTCAAATCTGAATAATGCACCAATCACAAAATAAATTAATGTATTTTTAATAATTTATAATTACTTTTTATGTATTTAAAAGATCAAATTTAATTAAAACAATTTACACACTTTAATCTACATTATAGACAAAATTAAATAAATTTAAAGTCAAACATGTTTGGACGACCAAGCGATCGCTATAATCCCTGCGGAGTAGGGACTAAAAATACAATGATATATCCCCCACAATCTAAAGATAAATATTTTTTTAAAGTAAAGGTTTTTTAATGCTGAAATCAACATACCCAAAAAAAATTAAAAAAATAAAGATTAGCAAAATAAACCACAACAATTAAAATTGATTTTGTTGTATACCGCCAAAGTTCTTCCCCAAATAGCTATACCATTTCGTGCCACAATATGAATGTCTGAACGAAACGAGTAGCTAAACAGTGGGGTAATGGAGATAACTCACAGGATCATAGACACCAATGGCATCAAAATGCACATCGCTGAACAAGGATCAGGTAGGTGCATCATCTAATTCGTTCATTGATACCTACAACATACTCCGATTATTTCTATATTGTTTGCAGACATGGTTTGATCATTGTAGCACCGAGCACTCTCGGGATGCAGGGAAGAAGGAAGATTGTATGTCTTATGTCTAGGAATTGTGATGGAAATAAATTATATGCATGGTGAACAGGTCCTGTTGTGCTGCTGATACATGGGTTCCCGGAGTTGTGGTATTCATGGCGGCATCAAATTCCTGTGCTTGCAGAGGCGGGATACCATGCAGTGGCCCCAGACATGCGAGGATATGGAGACACAGATGCCCCTCTTGGTGCTCACAATTACACATATTTTCATATTGTTGGGGACTTGATCGGCCTCCTTGATGCCCTTGCTGTGGACAAGGTATGTCTCATATGATCACTAAAATTTTGATCATTCGTTGGTTTGTAGGGGTTATGTTGGACAAAAAGAATGCCCTTTTCGGAGTATTACAATGGAGTTTAGCCGGCTTAAAACACTTGACAGAATCTATTTCAACTGAGATGTCCCGAGGCAGGGTATATATTTTGCCAACGTTCTTTGGACTTTAACATGGCTTTAACTTTATGAAATATTGTATGAAATAGCCTGCTTGTGCAGATGATATGCTCCAGAAACACCCTACTTTACCATGAAACTAAGACTCCATTGTTAATTACAATTTAGATGTTGGATTTCTTCTTTGTGCTCTGACTTTCTTCCAAGACTATTGTGAGAAAGAGTACTCAAAATACCATCTGCAAAGCTTTAAGCTTCAAGGGATGGCCTAGTCCGCTGTAGAACTCTATGCAGTGACATAAATATTCTTGTTAGCATCCAAAAATGATATATATATCATGCTCGAATGCCCTAAACAAGCAAGGCAACAATCTCACTAGATGAAATATCCCAACAGATACAAGACAGTCAATTTCCTTAGAAAATCACGTGTGACAAAATGAAGCGTTTAGACCATTGCAAGCAATAAAGCAATCTAAATCGCTATCCATATCCATACAATGTACAGCAAGACTAAAGGCGTTTAGACCCATGGAAGCAATAGAACAATCTAAGTCTATATCAATGTCCATATACATACGATGTTTACAAAATTGTGTGGGGCTGGCCGCTGTAAAGTCTTCCTCGACATTCACCTGCAACCTACTCTGGCTAGTTAACTGTGCATGGACTTTTTGAATATATGATTGAAGGTTAATTCTTCAAAGTTAAAATATCACATCTTGCTCATATTTATCCCTCAAAATGCCACTTGGCTTACTCAGTAAACCCTGGCCATTTTATTTGAAATAGGTGGAAATTCTTAATTCTAAATATTTCACTGTAGCAATACCTTATTTTAAAAGATAAAAAAGGATAATACTGAAGTATCAAAAGTGATACTCCATTATTTCGAAATAACATTAATAACATTTATCATGGCCGTCATTTGACAAGTCACAGGGGTTCAAACTTCATACAATGCATAAGTAAATTATGCATTATGCAGACCCTTTTATAATGTAACATAAGAAGTATAAGGAGCGTGGAGCATGGCTGAGGGTTTGGTCAAGCTGAAGAATTAGGCCTGAAGCATGGATTTAGACCAGGTGGATTTCTTTCCAGATCCTTATGAGGCCAAAATATATGGGTTTCTCCATCAGCACGGGGTGAGGTGAGTCTTTATCACTATCCTTAGGTGAGGGAGATTATAGTCTATTGGGGTCCTATTCTGTGGATTTACCAACTATGGGTTTGAGCACAAAAATTCCTAAGGAATTGGCAGTACCGCTTTCTGGTGGATGGGACACCACTTTTGTCAGGCTGTATGTAGAGATGGCAGTCTGTGCGGGTATCCCATCGTTGGCGGCTTCCACAGGCCAGGTGGGATGGCAGAATGACATCAAGGCAACATTTACTAGAGCCAATGAATCTTCGAGCCCTTGTTTGTCCAGATTGGTGAATGATACCAGTGTTTTGTTTCCATTTGGGTTTAGGTCTAGAGTGGCTGTAGACTTATAGGGATTAGGATTTTTGGCTGGAATTTCAAAGGGCATGTGTTGTGGGTTTCCTGCATTATTGCATGTGATTTCTTTTGATTTCTGTGAAGGCAGATCTGAAGGGGGCGTGAATCATCATTTGGTTGGAGCTTCTTGTCTTTTGAGTGCTGCTCAGTTTGTGTCTTTAGTGGTTGTGGCAACGAAGGCTGTAGAGTCTCAAGAGGCATCTCCCATTGAAGGTACCCTAAAAGGTGCTGGTGGATGTGTTTCCTCAGGAGGTGGTGGTTGTCTTTTTCAGGGTTCTGTTCAGGAAGGTAGCCTTTCCATCCTGAGATTTGAAGGGTACCTTGGAGGGGGTTGCGGGGGAGTCTTGGAATGGGAGGAGAAGAATCAATGAAAAAGAAAAAGAAAAAAAATGTATAAAGTTAAAACTTAATCAAACTAAGCTGGTTTTGGGGGATGATATTAAGATGCCTGAAGTCATGGATTTGTCCTCTAAAGCTTCAGTTGGTAGATTGTTGGAAAGAAGGATGGGGGAGTCAGTGTTTAAGACTTGGTGAAGGAACTCATGGGATCCAGTTTTAGGATATATGCTCAAATTCTTTGTGTAGGCTCGAGGGTGGATGAGTGTTATTCCATGCTCGGAGGAGGATCTAAAATTGATTATGGATTCTTGCTGGAAATGGGGTTTGACCATGTTGATTTTGAAAAGGTGGACACCTTTTTTTGATGCTTGTCCCTAGATATCAGACATCTAACTTATGTAGGTACAACTGTCGAGGCTCCCTGTTGAGTTTTGGTCCTATGAGGTGTTCAAGGAAATTGGCAATTCTCTCGGGTTTTTTTATGAGGCAGATATGAGCTTTGTTGAGACTGATGTGATGGTCACAACTAGTATTTTGTTTGGTATATACCTAAGTGAAGTCCTTGCTTTGGAGTTGGTTCTACAAAAAAGTAATCACTTTTGTTCACATATTCTAGATTATTGTTGTGTTCCATTCAAGTGTGTGTGGTGTCATGTCTATGGCCACGTTGCTCTTGATTGCTCCATGTGTTTCTGTCCAAAGTCACGGGAAAAGAAGATTAGTCCCGTGTGTGAAATTATGGGGGAAGAAGATTGTAAAAGGGGGGGAAGAAGATTGTAAAAGGGGGTGAAGTTGTTTAGGATCTAATGGTCGAGTTGATTATAGACGCACAAGTTTTGTGTGAAGTGTGTTGTCTGCCGAATGCACACCAGCACCATAAATCTTTCGAAAGCTGTTTCCCAAGTGGGAAAGGTGTGGCCCTGGGGGCAAGCAAAGAGTCAGGTGCTGTCACCTGATCCCAACTCCTCCGTTTAGGCTAACTCCTAACGAAGCCAAGGGGGGTAGTCCCTAAAAAAGAGTTTCTAAGGCTCTTTGTTTTAATGTTTATAAAAGGTGATGTGATGCGGATGGGTGTTGTTTTAGGAGTTTTTGATTCACAATAACAATTTATATAATCCAAAGATACAAATTGCAAAAGTATTTAGAATGCACAAAAGATGATGATTTCACAAGGCATCCACAACATAAATTAAAATATGTATAATCAATGTATCATCAATGTACGATCATGATAAGCAAATAAAATAAAACAGATTGAAGGACCGGTGCCTTATGGAGTCAATATGCTGGGGTTGCTTGATACAAGAGTTTGTGTGCTTGAGAACCGTTTTGCAATTGTTCTTTGTAAATTTTATTGTGTATTTTATGGCGATCTTGATTATTATGGCTAAGGGAATTTCCAAGATATACCCTAAGGTATTGGAAATATGTCCGGAAAATACTCTAGGTGGCTCCATACGGAGACATGTTGGTTGCCAAAGCCCTGAAAGCGTGTTCAACACTACACTAAACAAGGATGTAGCCTAACAGTGTCCCCAAGGTCTAAGTACAGTGGCAGAATTTGCCCACTTTCGAGTATTTGCGATCAACGCTGGATTTTCGTTGGTTATGGGGTATGAATTTTATTATGGTTGAAATTGGAATTAATGTGAAAAATTAAGTAGCCTATACCGTTTTAGAGTATCCCAAAACTGGGTAGAGCATATGCGACATAGAAAATGGTAAATTCCAATTTTAGGGGATGTGTGGAAAAGAGAACCTTTGTAGAAACTCTCTGACAGAGAGCACTGTTGATCCGCCTTATGGCGAGATTCAAGAGATTTATGATGCACGGAAATAAATAACAGAAAATTAACTCTAATCTACCCAAGAATCTCTTTCAGGTTTGAGGCCTTACTCGGGAGAGCATGGGGGTTAGTGAAATCTTAAAGCAAAAATCAAGTAAACTCTCCGATAGAGAGCACTCTTGATCCACCTTTCGGTGAGACTCAAGAGATTTTGGGTTCTTTTTATGCAATTTATATAAAAATGAAATTTAACTAGAACAGAAAAATGAACTACACTACTTGCTTCTAGCAATTATTGGAAATAAAAACTACTTTATCAATATCAAAACTAAGTATAAAATGAAGACTAATCTAAAGCAGTTAATGAAAATGAGAAGATGACTAAGCTAGAACAGTAAAAGACAAAGACAACACTACAAGCTTCCCCCCAAATGGGGGAAGTAGGGTGTGGGAGCCGTAATCCCACTTGCTTTTTATCAAGGAGTTACAATATTTTAAGGGGTTTTTTGATCCCTTGAAAACTTTAAGAAATGGAAGGTTGAATGCTTCTCAACAAAAAAGGATTTAATCTTGTTTGGTTTTTCTTGTTTGCTTGGTTTACCCTTTGGGCTTTTCTTCTTGCTTGGATTTCTCTTGCTCTTCTACAAATAAAACACTTCAAACAAGGCACCCATTAGGAGATTAGCAAAATAAAATCAAAATGAAATTAAAACCTAACTCTAACTTGCTTGCAAAACACAAAACAACTATATGTGAATCTAGGATCTAGATGCAAAACTACAAGTTATATGTAAAAAGAATTTAAGATCTACACTAGTATGCCAAGATGCAACAGATGCAAATCTAAGATCTAGATGTAAGCCTTGATTTATGAAACGTAAACTAGATGCAAGATATTAACTTAGAAAATGAACTAATCTAACACTAAGATCTGACAAGCAAGCAAAGAGAAGAGGCAACTAAGAGGAGAAAGCAAGAAGAAGGGGAAAACAAGAGACAATGGAAGAGGACGCAGGTAGGAAGGGAAGAAGAGTTAGCAAAACTAAGGAAAGAAAACAAGTAAAGAGCAGCCCTAAAGATGGCTGCAAACTAAAGTAGAGGACAGCCAAGAAGAAAGGCAAGATGCCTGCAAAAGAAAGTAAAACGGTGGCTGCAAACAGAGCTAGGAAGATGGCGGCCAAAGGGTGAATGGAAGAGCAATAAAACAGAGATAAAAGAGGGCTGCGAAAGGAGAATGCAACCAAGCTAAAGAGGACTGTAAAATGAAGTTTAGGACAGTCAAAAAGAGAGGGAAGGGGCAGCCAACAGAGAGGTCAAAGGTGGCTGCAAAAAAGAGGCAAGGAAGGGTTGCAAACAAGGAAGAAGGGGCAGCCCAAAGTGATGGAAGAGATGGCTGGAAAAGAGGGTCAAAGAAGAGACAAAACAGAGATCAAAAGACAACAAATCAGCAATAAAAAAGAGAGCAGAAAGTAAGTGATAGAGGGCAGCGTGAGGACAAAAATCAGAGGTAATAGAATAGAAAAAACAGTGATAGAAGATAGGGCAGTGAATGGAAAGGAGATAGGGCTGGAAGGTGAAGAAAAAGGAGAGAAAAAAGTAAAGAAGAAGTCGAGAGCTAGAAAAGACAAGGAGCTAGGGCAAAAGCCAAAAGATGAACTTGAAAATTAGGGCTTTTCGCAAATGTAACCAGTAACCAAGGAGTTTGAAGTAGTTGTTTTCTGATGAGATGATAAGAAGATCTCTCTTTAGCTTCTTCTTTGGATGAGATTTCGAGCACTTGTAGATCCTGTAATCACAAAAGTGTTAAAATAAAAACTCTTGATGATGAAGCATCGGATAGATGCAACTGAGCTCACACCCTTCTTCATCTTTGGCAACACCTAACCAAAACACATGCAACTCAAGAAACAAGTGAGATCAATAGTACTAGTATGCTAGGAAAATCAAGATTAGATCAACAATGGTATAACTGACTACTTCCTATTCATTTAGATCTTGATAGACTTTGCATAAATAACCAAGTTGAAGACTACAAATGGCTATTCTTGCATGCTAGAATAATAGCCTTCCTAAGCTAGCATTTGATCAAAGCACTTGCAAATTAAGAGATGGGTTTAGAAAGATATCACCTCAATAAGAGATGAATTCACCACAAATGTTGAAAACTCATGGACCTCCAAAGTCTAACCTTTATTCCAATATGAAAGCAAAATGTGTTACAAATTTGTGCAGAGTTCTCTTGCATAAACATCCATCCAAAATATGGAGCAAGAGCTCTGTATATATAGAAAACTAAGCTACCAAAACCCTAACTGGAGTTGGCATAGAGAGAGCCAAGTAAATCGAATTCACCAATAGAAGGAGAGCACACGAGCTTGACTGATGAGTTAACTGAGCCATTGGAAGGTGTAATAGGGTGATGTGGCCTCCACATGGGCAAGGCGCCCTCCTTCATTCATTGGAAGTATCACCAAACCAACCACTAACTGTCACATCACAGAAGTCGCCCTCCTTGGAGAGAGGGCGCAAATCCCAAGAGAATAATGAGTGTAGTGCTCCGATGTTGATATGAAACTGGTTGGTGATGATTGGAATCATCATTAATACTCTCTGCCATGTCATTTTGACCTTTATTTTAATCAATTTGGCCTTTTTTTGGAGAGAATTGGATTTTCTCCAATTTATTATTTTTTGAATTTTTGAATTAATATTTCTCATTTATTGATTTTTTGAGAAAATATTAATTCCAAGGCCAAATGAATGTTTGAAACTTAGGATAAGTGGGTTTGGGTTTAAGAATGCCTTTTGGTTTAACTAATGCCCGGGCTACATTTCAAAGGGCCATGGATTTAGCTTTCAAAGGGTTGATTGGAAAAATCATTGAAATATATCGAGATGATTTAACTGTTTTTTCAGAGGATGGGAAAAGTCATATTGGTCATCTAAAACAAGTTTTTGAAAGATGCAGAGAATTTGGGATTTCATTAAATCCTTCCAAGTCAGTTTTTGGGGTGACTGAAGGAAATTTTTTGGGCCACATAGTCTCCCAAGATGGGGTAAAGGTAAATCCTGAGAGAGTTGAAGCAATTGCAAAGATTCCTTTGCCCAGATCGAAGAAGTCCCTCCAATCTTTCCATGGAAAGATCAATTTTGTTCACAGGTTTATTCCAAACTATGCTGAAATAGCTAAGCCACTTTATAAATTGCTTAAAAAGGATGCAAAATTTGAATGGGATGAGCAAGGTAAGAAATCCTTTAAAGAAATTAAAGCTGCCATATCTAAAGCCCCTGTCTTGGTAAGCCTAGATTATTCTAAGGAATTCAAGATTTTCTCCTTTGCTTCCGAAGATACCATTGCTGGTGTTTTGCTTCAAACTAATGATCAAGGTCAAGACCAAGCCATTGCATACATGAGTAGGGCCCTGCAAGCTTCTGAATTAAGGTATCTCATAATAGAAAAGCAAGCTAATGCCTTGGTTAAGTCCCGTAAGCATTTCAGAACTTTCATTGGTTATTCTAAGGTGATTGGATATGTTCCTAACTCAGCAGTCAAAGAAGTTTTGTCTCCAACAGAAGGGATAGGTGAAAGAGAGAGATGGGTTGCTAAAATTCAAGAGTATGATTTAGAAATTAAACCCACAAAATTGGTCAAGGGGCAAGGTCTAGCTCAAATGTTGACTGAAAGTAATGAAAAAGCTTTAGATATGGTTTGCCAAAATGATCAACAAAATTTTTCTCCAAATCTTCAAAAGCTATAACAAGTTGAATGGTATGCAGATGTTGTTTTCTATCTTGAACATGGTACTTGCCCGCATCATCTTGTGGGTCATAAGAGAAGGTCCTTGAGACAAGCATCCAAGTATGTCATTACTTAGATAGGACTGGGATGGAAAAATCTGGATGGTGTAATCCTTAGATGTGTTGATGAAGATGAAGCCAAAAGTCTCACAAATGAATTTCATGCTGGATTGTGTGGTGGTCACTATGCAGCTAAAACCATGACTCATAAAATCCTTAGAGCTGGTTATTATTGGCCTTCCATCTTTTTTGATGTCCACAAGTTTGTGAGATGTTGTGAACCTTGCCAACTTTTCACGTGTAAACAGAAGTTAGCCTCCTTGCTTTTACAACCAGTTATTGTAGAAGCTCTTTTCAGCAGTGGGGTTTGGACTTCATAGGCCAATTTAAAGATAATTCAAGTAATGGTTATTCATGGATCCTAACAGCTACAGATTACTTCACTAAGTGGGTTGAAGCCATTCCTACCAAAGCAACAACTGAAAAAGTAGTCATGGATTTTCTTGAAAACAAAATAATAACAAGATTTGGTGTGCCAGCAAAGATAACAACAGATAATGCTAAAGCCTTTAGCTCTACAAAGATGTCATTTTTTGTTTTGAATACGACATTATTTTGTCTCATTCATCAAATTACTATCCCTAAGGAAATGGTCAAGCTGAGTCAAGTAATAAGAATCTAATGACCTTAAGAAAATTGTTGGAGAAAACAAGAAGGCATGGGATATGCATTATGGGCTGATAGGATAATGAAGAAAGCTTCTATGGGGAAGAGTTCTTTTGAGTTGGTTTATGCTTTGGATGCTCAATTACCTGTGTACCTTAGGCTTCCAGTGTATGGTCTTTTTCAAACGTCTGTTTCAGGTGAAGATGCTATGGAAAAAAGGGTTAATTAGATAATGGAACCGGATGAAAGTATAAGGAAGGCTTGTGAACAGAATTATAAGAACCAAGAAAAGATTAAAAGGGCATTTGACAAGACAACAAGGCAAAGAGTTTTCAGCATTAGGGATACAGTGTTGTTATGGGATAAAAGAAGGGAAAAGCCAGGAAAGCACGAAAAATTTGACAGCTTATGGTCGGGCCCATTTGTCATCAGGGATGAAGCAGGGCCGAGTTCTTTCCACCTCAGCCACTTGGATGGTGAACCCATGAACTTGTCAGTGAATGGCCGACATCTCAAGTTATTTTTCAGATGAGGACTTATTGGTGCCTGTTATCACCTATTTTGTACAAATAGTTGAACTTTCGATGAGCCGCCAGTTTATTGAACATGATTCATGTTCATCATCAGCATTCAGAAGTTCAGAAGTCAATTTCAGGGCAATTTTGCCCCATTTGTAATAACTGCATGTTCATACCCCCATGGGGAAAATGTAAAAAGTTGGTCTAAACGGGATCCTTTTATAAAAGACTCGGCTATCCGTAGGTTTAGCCATTTGGGGGATACTCTAGAGTGTTTTTTCCTTGGGAATTATGCGCTACTCATCAGTGGCGTAGAATCCCTGAGTTTTTCACTCAACCCTCCAAAGCTGGAGTATTTCCCATGGTGGTCAAAACCTAAGGTGGTTATTAGAGTCTTGTGTCTAGGATTTTTTACGGGTTAGCCATCTCGATTGAGTCGTATGAACATGCACTAGGTCCCCTAGGAGTTTCGTTGGATTCCGAGAAGAATAAATTTTTTCATAAATTAGACCATTTTTTAAATGGTTTAATTAAAAAATTTCAAAAAGTGATAAAAGCCTCATCCGGAGGCGGAATTAAGCGTGGGGAGGTTCGTTTTGACGCTCAGAGCGCCCTCTTTACCCTAGCACCCTCGTTTGTCAGTTTCCGGGCAGTTACGTCACCCCAGGAGCAGTTTTGGCCAAAAATGCATCATTTTGGCTAAAAAAAATGACAAAAGCACAAAGGACAAAAATTTAAAAAAATAAAAAGGTGACTAAATAAACTATGGAAAACCATGGAGTACATTTTTGTAAACTGTACGATCACATTAAGTGATGTGTCACATAATTTCAAAAGTCAAAGTTTGATTTTTGGATAAGGTCGAATTTGTTTCACGTGGGCCTCCTTCACGAGTGGGAATCCTTGCCATGCTTAAGATTCGAATTGGAAAGGGTGGCTATGTGGTTTAGTAAGGTATACGAATACATTTATGTGATAAATCACATGTTACAAAATCAAAGGTGGATTTTAATTAAAGGAAAAGCGTGGCATCCCCCACGTGGGCAGCCTTCACGCATGAGAGCTCGTGCATGGGCGAGTGCTCCAACTCTAATATGGTGGGCGAATACATATACCAAGACTCATTTCTTATTAAATCAAAGGTCAAAGGTTGGATTCTTAAAATTAATGCACCCTCCTCGCTTCACGTGGGCTGCATTCCATAGCTCACGGATTGGTATATTTCACAGGTGTAGTGGGCGTTGTATTCCAAGTTGAGGGCGTTGAAGTCAAAGGAAGATGGGCGCCTTTGCTTAGTTGGAAGGCCACATCACCAGTCATACCTACCACAACTCGAGTCTACACTCCAAGTCCTTGGATTGATTGAAACTCGACTTCTCTTTGATTGGAATCGGCTCCTCTCTTTGCCAAGTTTGATTAGGGTGTTGGCACTTAGCTTTTGTATAAATAAGAGGCTTTTTGGCTCTCATAAGAGGGAAATTTTGGTGCAAGAATACTCTGCCGAAATTATATTGTAATATTTGTTTAAGGTTTTGAATATAGAAGAGACTTTGGAGGACCATGCTGGAGCTATTGGCATTGTGGTTTCATCTTGTAATTTGGTGATATTCTCTCACTTTATCTTTCTTGTTGCAAATTATTATTCATTCTATGCCTTGTGAAGACTAACAATCTAGTACAATAGGCATGTGATCTAGTTTGTTGGCTTGAGATTATTGTTTTGCAGATATTATCCAGGTGTGGAGATTGGCTTGGGAGCAAACTTGTTTTCATGAACCAAGAGTTTTTACCATTTAACACCTTCATCTTGCAGGGTTTTCAAGTAGCTCCTTATTTCGAAAGAAGAAACAATTCTAAGAGACTTGCCTCTTCTTCCATCAACAAAAGTTTCAAGCTATTATCTGGTTACTCTAAGCTTCTCTCTTCAAAGCTTTTTGCTCCTTGACCTTTTTTTTATTTTTTTTGCTTCTCTTGCCCTAGTTCTATTCATCTCTTTTCTTCTTGAACTGCTTGCTGTCCATTCTTTGACTGTTTGCAGCCATCTAAAGTGTCCATTCTTTGACTGTTTGCATCCATCTAAAGTGGTTTTCTTTGACTGTTTGGAGCCACTTAAAGTGGTTTTTTCACTTCTTCTAGCTTCACTTCTCCTCTTCCTACTCTATTCGCACTTCCTCATTTTTCTCTTCAAATTGCTCTCGTCTTCCTTCTCCCTTCTCTTTTTCCAGCTCACTGTTCTTTCCCTTCTCGCTGCTCATTGTCCCTTATCTCTGTCATTCTCTGTTGTCTTCCTTTCTCTTTTCGCTGTACTCTACCTTTGCTGTCCCTCTTCTCTTTGCTGCTCTTCTTCTCTTTTTTGTGTTTGTTTTCTTCCTATCTAGCTTCCCTCTCTCATCTCCATTTGCATTTCTCCTATTGTCTTCATCTTCTACCTTGTTTACTTTCTTGCTTGAAGTTTAGATTAGACCTTTTATTTCATAAGTTAAAAGTTATTCTTAGTCTAGATTTCAATTTTTGTTTATAAAAAAAATACAAAGTTTGCATGTCATTTTTAGATCTAATTTTATTTGAAGTTTATAAATTCTAGATATCATATTAAAAAAGTCAAAACTTGCATTCAAAAAACGATTGGGCATGTAGATTAGTTTGCTAGTGTTAGCCTTAGTTAGTTGCATTTTCTTTGAAAAAGTTAGTATTTAGATCTTCATATTGCATTTGCATAGTTAGGATCTAGTCTTGTTTGCATCTCATTGTTAGTTTCATTTACATTTTAGATCTCATTTTTGAGTTTAGACTTGCATTGTTTGTTAAGTTTATAGTTCATATTATATCTTTGCATTTTAGATTTCCAATTACAAAAAGAAAAAGTGAGCACTTTGTTTTAATACTTTAGATCTTAGTTAAGCTTCTAGTTTGTCACTTTGGTATCTAGTTTATTGCTTAGTCATATTTTCAACCTAGATCTCTTTTAAAAAAAAAAGTGAAAAGTTCAGATCCAAAAAAGTATTGATCTTTGCATTTCTAGGATTAGTTTCAAATTTTGATTATTTATCTAATGCTAAGGGGTGTTTTGAGTTGAACTTTGTTGTAGGTGCTTTTGAAGTGGAAAAGGGCTTGAGAGAGTTTTGAAGTGAAGAAGTCCAAACAAAGCAAAACTTAAACAAACCATAAGGATGATCCAAAACATGACATTATCTTGTACTATCCTTTGTAATAGCTTATAAGAGCTGGTTTTGTTTTCCAAGTTTTATCATTTCAAAAGACCTTGCAAGGTTTTAAACCCAAGGCATTTGTAATCGTTTAATAAAAGTTCCAAGTGGAGGAGGCCTCCACTTTTTGGTCTTCTTCCCCATTTGGGGAAGAGTGTTGGGTCTTGTGGATTGGTTTAGCTTAGATTTATGATTTCATGCTCTTAGATTAGTATTTTACTTCAATAAGTCATTTAAAGTTATTTTCCATATTTACTTACCCCCATGCTCTCCCGAGTAGGGTCTTTGACCTGAAAGAGATTCTTGGGTAGTTTAGTTTTATTTCTTGCATTTATTATTATCTTGTTTCTCTTCCAATCCTTGACCAGAGAATAGCTAACTTTGGGATTGTATCCCAAAGGCCACATAGTTTTGTGGTAGCTTCTCGCTCCCCCATCAACTTCTTGTGGACATCTAGCTAGCTGGAAGGTTTCCAGGATTGGTGGCTTCTAGTGGTTGATCTTGTTCGGAGATCAATCCCACCTAGTAGATTAAAGTTTGTGTGGTAGAACACTAGATTTACTCAGTTTCATTTTATTTCGCAAATAGTGTTGTTAATAGTATTTGTATCTCGCTGATCAATCATCTTATTGTTTAAATCTTTTTTCAATCTGAGGTATACTACTACTACAATTTATCTGCTTCTTAAAATAAACCAAAGTCTCTTGAACTTGGCCAAATCCAAGTCAAGAGCACCCTCTATCGGAGGGCATTTTAGTTTTGCATTTCCTTGCATTAGGCATTGTTAATATAGCAAGTCTCTTGAACTGTGGTCATAAGACCGAGTCAAGAGCGCTCTCTGTCGGAGAGTTGAACAAGGTTCTTTAATAGCAATAAATTTTTTCACTCATACACCCTTTAATTAATTTACCTTGGTTTCTGTCCTACACCCGTATGCTCTGCCAACCAGAAACGGTTGGGCTAGTACTCAGAAAGGTGGAAGACTTGTTAATCTACAAGCGAAAATCTAATTAAAATTTTCACCCCCATAACCAACGAACCGGCGTTGTCATAAAGTATTTTAATTAGTTCTCAGGGGAGGCGCCGGACCGCCCAATCTGCGACACGGTGGCTGGTTAGCATTGCGCGCCTCGCTGTGATTCCAGACAGGCCCCGACATGTCTCTTAAAGGAGCTACTTAAAATTACTTTCCGGACACTCTTTGAGCACCCTTGGTTTTATCCCTAATAATCAAGACAATTAAAACTTTAAATTTACCAAGATAAGCTGCATAACGTTCTCACAAACTTTCCGATTCAAGCACTTGTGTCAAGTCTACAATCACTTTTAATTTTTGACTCCATAAGGCACTGGTCCTTCATCTTATATTTTGCTTTTCTTAAGTATCAACATTGGAGTATTTGCTATATTTACGTGAAGTGATTCATTTATTGCCCAAGTGTATCTTTCATCTTGTATTTGCAACGTGGATTGCGCTATCTTGCTCTTTATTTTAATTTTATATTGTCTATCATTTCAAAAAACTCCTAAATAACACCCATCCGCATCACTACATCAAAAACACTTAAATACACAAAGAGCCTTAGTAAAACTCTCTTTTAGGGACTACCCCCCTTGGCTTCGTTAGGAGTTTGCCTAAACGGAGGAGCTGGGATTCAGGTGACAGTACCTAGCTCATTGCTTGCCCCCAAGGCCACACCTCTCCCCACTTTCCAGTGAGGGAGACAGCTTTCAAAAGGTTTCTGCTGCTGGTGTGCAGTTTGGCGGACAACAGTGCCCAAAGGGGCACCCTTTGTAACGTATCTCTAACCTTACCCTTTTGTTCTTTAATCCTGTTGTATTTTTATTGCATATGTATAGACTTAGATTTATTTATGTACTATAGCATTCTTAGTTTTTGTAATATATGCATTAGTTGTATTTATTGTTATCATATCACACATGGTGCTTATGTTTGGCATGTTGAGTTTTCTTATCACAGATTCTGAGGTTCTCGCATGCTTTCCGATGATCAAGCACACGTCCCCGAGTTGGAGCTAGAATGTTGACCACCAAAACCAACTAGGTGGACAACGATTTACCTTGCACATATTGAATGTGCCTTGAAGATAAGAAAGAAGTACTGGATGATTATATCAAGCGAGGCAACTCTTTTTCTTGTCTTCACTTCATGAAATTTCTGCACCCCTACGGGGGATTTTGTAAGGATATGTCAGCATGAGGGCCTAGTTTTGTGTAACTTAGTCACCTAGGACTTTATCATTAGGGAAGTCCTTTCATCGAGTGTTTTTTCACTTGGATAATTAAAATTTCTCTTTAGAGGTTTTAATTATTTGAGTTTTTCACTCAAAAATGCCTCCAAAGTGGTGAAAGGTGTTCTAATGATCAAGTTCATGGGGTGATTGAGGCTTATGATTGTTCTATATTACCATGCTAGACATTATCCAGAGTCTTGCGGAATTTCATTAAGTTTTGCATAGGTTTTTTTAATTTTTGGTCATTAAAAATTGTCACTCAGGACAATTTGTTGTAATGTAAAAGAAGGTTACTTGGTCCGTTTTGATGTTGTATAGGGGTATGGGTACTCAAGACAAATAACATGAGACCCCCTACACCCTTGGGCCAAGTTTGAAGTCATTCATACAAGTATTACTATGGTTATGGTCACTTTTGTCCAGGTCAGTCAAGGAAATCAAGAAATTGGGCATTTAATTAGAGAGCTAAATTTTGTAAAAGTGACTATAGTCACTTGGGGTGGCCAAGTAAAAGTCCTAAACCTTATGTTATGTACCCAACACGGGAACTAAAGCTTAATGGCCCCCCCAAGCAAGTATTTTGAGTGTGGTGAAGTGCCCACTCTAGGGGGTGCACCATCCTCTCTTTGATTGGTTGGGTGCGTAAAAGTCAATGGGAAGGCCTCACTATGGTGGTTTCCTCCCCATTTGATATAGCAATAAGGTTAAAAGTATTAAACTGGGGGTTTATCTCCCCATATTTGAGATCCTAAACCATGGTTTTGCCCTTCTTGAACAAATTCGCCCCTCCTCTCTTGGGCCCCCCTCTCTCCCTTGTGACACTTGTCTAGAATGCAAAGAGCCTCTCTCTTTCATTTTTCCTATTTAAGGAGGGCATTCCTCCTGATTTTGGTTACATTCACTCATGCTCTTGCCTCATTTCTATTTTTCTCATTCTCTTGCTCCCTTCTTGCCCATTCTTGGGCCATTTGTAATTTTCAGCCATTTGGCTTTGTAATACAAATTCTTTGGAGGAGATTTGGTGTTGTGGATGCTCTTGGTGGTGCTTTGCTTCAGATCTTCATGCTATTCAGTCATTGGGAGACCAACTAAGCAAAATGTTTTGCTTTGGTGAGATTTCTAGTAATTTTGCTAGTTAGTTTATGAGTTTCCTATTTAACTAGTTAAGATCTTCATATTCTTGTTGGTTGAAGTTTATGATCTCTTAGCTCTTTTATAGGTACTCACCTTTCATTTTAGTTGTGTAGCAATATCTTACAAGTTGCAGGTCACCAAGCTTTGATGGTGGAATTCTTTGGTCAGATACCCCACTCCTCCAAGCATTGGATGAACAAAAGAGCACCATCTTCTCCTTTCTTTCCCATTTAAATTTTTTGCATTATATTCTACATCTTTTACATATACAAATCTGATTTGAATAATTGTTTACATGTTATTATCTCCTCAAGATTTCCTCATAAATTTTCTGTAAATTTGTATATTTTGTATGATAAACTAACATTGTCCCAAATTGATTTTGTGCATTTTTCTGTGACTTTTTGCTTGCTGATTTTTAGCAGGTCTGCACACTTTCAAGAAGGATATGCTACCCTAGTCATATTGTGAGAATTCCCTAGTCGATTTGAGCTAGGTGATGGTCGTATTGGCACCATTACTTGATGATGTACATGGTGACATAGAGCACTTGGGCATGATCTCACATTCTCTACCTTGGTTTCTTGCTGATTCTGAGATGATTTTGTTGAATTAATGTAACTTCGAAGAATATTCTACTTGTATTATTCCTCCTTTGGGAGATGTCATTAATGTAAAAATGGCATGTAAAAGTCATGAGGTAAAACCTCCATTGTAAGTCGAGTCATTAGTACCCAAAAGAATGTATTATAAATATTATTTGAGTCTCCCTAGTTTGATGCCCTATCAAGGATGTATGAAGGAAAGAACATTAATCGGAAGATGAATTTGAGAACCCAACTCAAAAGTACAAAGATGAATCAGGGTGAATGTATCCAAGAATATTTTACAAGGGTTTCTCAATTCAAAGAACAACTAGAAGCAATCCGTTAAAACAATGAATGCTATCCCCAAGGCAGGATTTGATGAAGTGACACACTAGACCTAGGTTTTGAATTATGCCCATTCCAAATCCACAAAAATCTCATGTACCCACATCCTAAAAGTGGACCAACTCACTTCTCCAAGGTGGTGCGACTTTACCCAAGGAGGCCTAAAAGATGGGATTAATGAATCAAGACAAGTCCAATGGCATCCAAACTTTAGATCCAAGTAGGTTGATCAGGTGAGGATATGGATCTACAATTTCAAAGAACAACTAGAAGCAATTGGAGACAACCTTGATGTCATTAATGTAAAAAGGGCATGTAAAAGTCATGAGGTAAAACCTCCATTGTAAGTCGGGTCATTAGTACCCAAAAGAATGTAATATAAATATTATTTGAGTCTCCCTAGAGAGGTCGGCCCAGTCAAGTTAGTGAGGCCGACCTAGTTAGGTTTTGTTATCACACAACTTGTAGTTGTCCCTAAAGGTATCCCATCCGGGATGGTAGAGGAGACGGACAACTAAAGAGGTGACCCAAGAGATGCCACGGTTCCCAATGCAAGCTGGGAGTCACGATAATCGAGGCACTCTTCACTTTGGATCAAGACTAATCAAGATCAAGGGGGAGACCCTAGCCAATCAATGAAGATTAGCTAACCCAATGGTTCCTAGGGAAACGTGTAAATTGAGTTACGGAAACCAATGAGTAAATTAGATTAAGTGGACCTAAAAGTTTAAGTGTGGTTGAAGAGACTTAGGAGGTGACAAGTGTTTCAACCAATGATTGACTAGGACCACTTATGAAGTTCAAATGAATAGATCTAGTACCATGAAAACACACAAGTGGGGCCCACTCCTTAAAAAGTGGAAAATGGCCCAAATGGGGCCCACTTGGTCAAATTAGGGGTAAGATGGCAATAAGGGGATGCAATGATGTAGATCTATGGATCTAAGATGAATGAGCCAACACCCACATATGGGATCTAACAAAAGGCCACTAACCCAAGGAGTGCGAATTGCCCAAGGGAGACTAGTGCCTTGAGATAAGGGGGCAAATGGAGTCCAAATTTAGCCAAAATGTAGATCGGGGTAGTTTAGGCAATTATCAAGGTGGGTTTAAGATGGCATGCCCCAATATGAACTAGATCTCCATAGATCTAAGATGGAAAATGCATGACCAAGTGACTCAAGTGGGGCTCAATCCCTCAAAATGAGGAATGGGGCCCACAAGGTGAAAATCAACAAGGTGAAGCATTAGGGGTAGGTTATCAAGGTAGATCTATGCAAATGAAGTGGGATCTCACCTACCCACAACTTGGAACTAGCCCCACTAGCTCTCCTCAAGGAATGCGAATTGCCTCAAGGAGGGCTAGGTGCCTTGGAAAATGAGTCAAATGGAAGCCAATCACCACCAAACTATAGATCCGAATGCCGTGGATGCTATAGAGGTGGGTTCTTTAAATTATCCCCAAAGCCAAGTTAGATCCAAGTAGATCTAGAAGAATGTGAAAATAAGGGTTTTGATTTTAAGGGTTTTGTGACCAGTGAAGAAGAATGGATGGATCTAGGTACATACCTTGTAGAACATACCTCAAATGCTTGTGGCCACTTTGCAAATGATAGCATTCCCCTATGTGTATATTCAAGAGTGATATATAGTGCTCCAAGCCAAAACGTCCTCCTCGAAAGATGGCCAAATCGTCCTCCTCCTACAAGACAAGATCAAGAGAAATAAGCAAAGTAAGAAAATTATGACCCATGGCCTTTCAGTTCATTAGGATCATTCATTTCAGTTCCATGGCCTTTTTGGCCTATATGACCCCTCTGGGATTTCACATGTGCTAAGAAGCACAACTAATCGCAGCTTGCATCCGAGGCATATTCATATATACAAGGTTAGCAATAATAGATATAACTTTGAGTAACCTTTGCTTTTTTGGACCTTTTCTATACCCTTCGAGGGGTATTTTAGCAGTTCATTGCTATAGCCTTTATTCACGTGTGTTAAGAAACACATTCTAGAATTTTAAGTTCACAGGGTTTCATAATACATTTCCAATACAAGTAGTACATGTGCTTTCAATTTTAGCCAACAACAACTCAAGTGACTAGGGGGACTTCTGCACAGTGCCAAACATCGGGACAACTGACCATAATGATCTAGGCATACAATCCAACTCACCAAAGGCAAGTTCTGTCACCAACTCAGAGTCGAGACACCAAACAAACATGGATGCGGTCCAACACAGAGGTATAAATGGGGAAGTCCTCAATATCAAGAAGTCAAGAAGGCAAGTCAAAGGTGAAAGCCAAATCAGGAAGGTCATGGATGGATGGAGTCAAATGAATGTGGTGCCTAAGCTAGCAGACAGGGATGTCAAGGAAGACCATATCTATGCTCATAGGAGGGTAATGAAACCGATGAGTATTGTCAGAAAACCTAGGTGTGCAAGTAATACATCCATTTCATAATTATAACATCATCCAAGATATTTCACTTTATTTTAAATAGTACTGCCACATCATGAATCATATACCAAGTCAATGCTATGAAGATGACTAAAACAAGAAGATAATAATCCAAAGTCAATAATCATAAGTCCATAGGTCACATCATATCATAATAATCATCAATAAACATCTGAAACACTGCAGCAATAATATCACTGGGCACTGAACTGAAACTGTATGGAACAAAGGGTCACATCGGTCATCAAATCTCTCAAGGCTCAACCTTGGCACGAGGTCTAATAAAAGTCTGATACAATGTACTGCTCTGATCCATGAGTGATCTCAAATAACAAGCTCATCATAGCTGATCTCTGTAAAAGCAAAGCTCTTAAATGTGCAGATATCTGCTCAACAAGAATAGTAGCCCAGCTACTATGGTGTGATAATAGGTTTGTTGCCATCGGATCGCGCACCTGGTTAACTCAACGGAAATCTATGCCACTGCTCGGTGCGCCCTTGGGGGCAAGTCTCGAGTCAAGGCTGTCACCTGATCTTGACTCCTCCGTTTAGTCCATTTCCTAATTGAAGCCAAGGGGGGTAGTCCCTATGGAATGTTTCTAAGGCTATTAGAATGTTTCGGTGAATTAGTTAAAGATGTTGTTTAAGGAGTTTTATGATTTAGCTAAAAGGATTCCAAGATGATTTGCAAAATAGTTTAGAAAATTCTTTCACCAGCAAAATAAAATGACAACCAATAGATAGCACAACAATGATATTAAGCAAATAAATGAACAGCTTGTTGTGGACCAATGCCTTATGGAGTAAATATGCAAGATACAAAAAAATGCGTTGCTGAAAGAGAAAGGTTTTGCGATTGCTTCTTGGTTGCTTTTAGGTTATTTAAAAATTCGGTGTTACTTAGGGAAAAGGGGAGCTCCCGAGATACCGTGAGGTAGAGGGAGAAATGTTCGGAAATTGAAAGATGGTGGCTCCTCACGAAGATGTGTGGGATGGAATGGAGTCTCTAGGGCGGTGTTCAACACTACACCAAGTAGGGTGTAGTCTAACTACGCCCTGAGGTCGCTCCCAATTGTTCCCGCTTCCTCTGAGAAATTTCCCCACACAAGATTCGAGTTACGAAGTGTCGGATTTCCACTATGTGATGGGTAGTTAATTTTATTATGTGAGTGTTCAACTTAAATGTGAAAAATTAAAGAAGTGGCTACAATTGTTTCTGATTTCCCACAAGCCCAGGCAAGATGCCTGCAAGGGAAAGGAGCATACTTTGATACGTAAGCCAAATGTTACTTCTGGTTAATGATTTTCAAAAGGAGAACTTAAAGCTTATAACAGAAGTAAAGCACCACAAAACCTATGTGTCACTTTCTGATCATCCACCACTAATCGGCAAAGCCTTTGTTTGGTGGTGAGAGCATACTTCGTGGCAACTAGGTTTTTGTGTTATTTCTAATCTACGGTTGCAAAAAATGAAAAAATGGATTAAAAGTAAAATTAAACTTGATTAAAGTATACACCCTGTAAATTAAAAGTGTGTGTATGTTTGTTAGAAAAAATTATTCACAAAAAAATTTACATAGTACAAATCCCCCCAGGGGAATGGGATGTGGGCGCTGAGTATCCCACTGTTCTTGTTTAATAATTATTACAAAATATTGCCAAAAAGAAGTGCCTCTTAGTCCATTAACTTTGGATCTATGGGCTTACAATGCTGGAGATAGAAAGAGCGATGGAAGAGGATCTCCAGAAGCTAAAATTTGTCAAATCTGGCAAGATTTCCTCCTCTTTCTATTTAGTTTTGCTAAAAGCCAGCAAACAAATTTGATCAAAATATGATGGCAAACATAAATAAAATAATTATTTTTTTGAAATTTTTGTACTTAGAATTTTTTTTGGAAAAATGGTAGTGTAAGTACAATTTCATATTCTAGATCTAGTGAGAAATGAACGTTTTTCAAAGTACTTGGATCTAGGTATTCAAAAAGTGCTGAAAACAAGATAGATCTAAATGATAAACTTTACTAGAATGGATCTACTTCTCAAGCACATAATAAAACAACCAAAAAAAAGGAAAGAGAGAGGTTCTTTGAATGAAAGAGATGGATGAAGCCTTTCAAGCCCAAGCTTGATCTTTGATGTTGTTTTTGGAGGCTCCTGTAAACAAAGTATTAGCTTTGAAAAAATGTGCCGAAGAGGAGAGAAGCTACTACCGAGTTCAGATCCCTCTTCAAGCTTGTGATCTGCACAACTAAGACAAATTTCTTGCATACAATGAGTTAAATCTAGTGTGTTTGAAGAAGAAAAATCAAAAGAGCCTAAATACAACCTAGTATAGTCGGCTACTTCCTAATCTTTCAAAAGCAATACACAAGTAAGCAAATTAACAATAGTAAATGCTTACTCTAGGATCTACCAAGCTAGATCTATCAACAAAATAAAACAAGAATAGCTTAATTGAAACAATATCACTTCATATAGTAGCATACATCACATTTGCACAACAATGGACCTCCAAAGTCTTCAACTTGCGTTAAAATTTCATCAAGATTACAATGGGTAGAGGTTCTATGCATCGATTAAGAGAATAGTAGCACTGCCTCTCTTTTATAGAGTGAGAGAGAGGTAGGGGCGAGTGTTATCAACTATATCTGTACAATAGTTGAAACCTTATTGAGCCGCCAGTGTTGGAACACATCAGTGTTCACTTCCAGAGTATCTGGGTTTCAGATATTTGGGTCTAGCCAGTTTTGTTTTTGAGTCGACATGACCATGGCCCCATGGGGGTTTGTAACAAAGTGTGCTAGTAGGGTCTGAGTGGCTCGGTTCCCCATGACTTGATTTAGCAACTAAGGTATTCCAGGGAGTTTTTTCCCTTGTCAATTATACTTTGCTTAAGGCGATGTATAATCGATGAGGTTTTCTCCCGCTTCCTCCAAAGCTGGAATGCTCGATTTTGAAAATCTGAGCCGTGGGGGGTTATTAGAGTCAAACTAATATGTACAAACCTATTAGACACTATTAGAATAGGTTTTGGTCATGTCCTAAGTCTCTAGGACCCCCAGAAAAAATTTCGAAATTTTTTTACCGGACGCGTTGGATTTGGGGTTTTTTAATTTTTAATTATTTTTAAATTTTAATTAAATTTCTCTATAGTTTAAATGGAGAAATTTGAGTTTGTAATATGTCAGTCATCCGAGGTCCGTTTTTGGTTTTTGAAAGCTCTAGATTGAAGCCAAAAATTACACATGACCCATGGACCTACTAAACCCAACTTTCGGATGTCATTTAGGCCTCATAATTAATATTTTCTCTAAAAACTCAGTTTCAGAGAAATTATTAATTATTTTAATAAAAATGATTAAATTGGAGATAATCCAAAACTCTCCAAAATAATCAGAAATGAATAAAGTTAAAGGCTAAATGACATGGCTTCAGTCATTAATGAAGATTCCCATCATATCCACAAGCATTCAGTTAAGGATCCAATCACCATCAGTCAAACTCCAATTGAGAACTTGCCCTCCTTGCATGCATAACTCGATTTGATGAGATGGCATTGTTTTAATTAGTTTTTGGAGTGGTTTGGAGTTGCATTAATGTTGAGTAGGGGCGCCTTGCCAAGGTGGAGGCCACCTCCCACTCTCACCCACCAAGATTGCAATCAAATCTTTGTCTAACTCCAAGCTTGAGCTCGCCTTCTCCCTCTTCCTTACGTCAAACTCAAGGGATGATGCGAGTTGCCACATGTTGATGGATGTGTGGATTGGTGAAGCATTGATTTGTGGGATGGGGGGCGCCTTGCCCAGGTGGAGGCCACCTCCCCATCCACATGGGATTCGAACTAAAGATATGATGGTGTTAAACTCTCAAACTCGGTGTTTGATGGGGATTGTGACTGAAGTATGAATTTTTGATTGGAGCTTTTGGCTCCCTTATGCCAATTCGACCCGGGAGTTTGGTAGCTTGTCTTTTCTATATAAGAGAGGCCCTTTGGGTTATTATCTCATGGATCTTTTGGACAAACTTACTCTGCCAATTTGTAACTCTGTTCTAGCTATTGCTATTTGGAAATAAAAGCGACTTTGGAGGTCCACATGGTGTTGATGCTTGTTATGGAAATGCTTCATCTATTCTCAGGTGATATTGTATTTGTTTGTTGCTCATATTTCATCACTTTGATCAATTATTTAGCTTAGAAAGGCTTTCTTAAGCCCATAGGGTGGGCATTTGGGTTCAACTTGTCCATTGATGTTGGGGTTCTATGTGATTTGGAAGGAGTAGACTGTAGTTGGAAATATTTATACTCTTCTAATCTCATTTTGCTTTGCATACAATATTTGATCAAGGTGTGTTTGTGAGTAATTTCTTGTGCAGATCTCATAGGTTGAAGAGAGGTTTGAGCTTGGGTGCATCTCTCATCTCTTCAAAGACCTTTTTCCTAACATTTGTGTGCATTTCAGGATCTCCCAAAGTCGATCTTAAGCATTGGAATTTTGGTAAAGAAGTGTTAAGTTTGAAATCCATCTTCAAAATCATATTTTCAACTGGTTACTTTGTTCTAAAGCTTCCCTCTTCTAGTCCATTCCCCTTACCTTTTTCCACCCATTTATCTCTTATCCCCTTCTCTTTTTATTTCTTTTTGTTAAGCCTAGCTTAAGATTTGCCATAAGGTTGAAGCTCCTTCAACCTTGGGGAATAACTTGGGATTTGTTCCCTTGTGCTCTCTTCAACACTATTGCAGGCGTATCATCCAGCTAGCTAGAAGGGTTTCTTGGATAGTGTTCTTAAGCCATCAAGTGTTCCACTTGATCTTTCCATCTTCCCACTCATTCCTTATTTCCTCATCCATTCGTTTTTGCCATCTCCCTTACCCATTCGTTTTCCCCTTTTTGCCTCATTTTCCCTTTGTCTTCTCCTCCTTTGCTTCCATCTCCCTTCCATCAAATCTACAAAGGAAACAAGCATCAAAAAAGAGGTTTGAGTTAGAATTAGTTTGTTTAAAAGATTGATAAGTTTTCATTTTGAAAAGGCTTACTTTATGCATCTTTAAAACATTTAGGGCTTGCATTTTGAGTCATTTTTCTTAGTTTTATAGTTTCATTTCAAAGATAGAAAAGTTTGCATATAGGATAGCTTAAAATTTTGTGGTTTCAACTTCATTTCCACCATTTTTTGGAGCACTTTAGCTTGCTGGTCCGTTTTGTTAAATTTGAAAATTTAAATATAAAATCTCATGATTTTACATTTTAGAACCTATTTTTCAAATCTAGACTTAGTTTAGTTTCATTTTTTGTTTGATTTGACTAACACTAAAGGGTGCTTGTAGTTTCACTTTCACTTGTGTTGTAGGTGTGACAAAAGCAAGCTCAAGAAGAAAATTTGAAAAATAAGAAGAGGAGAAGTTAACCAAAGTGAAAAGAAGGACAATTGCAAAACCCAAGAAGAATTATGAAAGCAAGAAGATGATCTTAAACCAAATAAATCAAAACCATTATCCTTTTGTAAAAGCTCTTAGAGCTTCTTAGCTTTCCTCTATTTTATTTTCAAAGTCCTTTCAAGGGTCTCAAACTCAAGGCACTTGTAACCTCTTAATAAAAAGTTAAGTGGAGGAGTCCTCCACTCTTTGGGTTTTCTTCCCCATTTGGGGAAGAGTGTTGTGCATGCTTAGTTTAGATCTCATCTTTTCAAGTTCATAGATTAGTCTTTATTTTCGTGCTTAGATTAATTTCTCTTCCAAGTCTTGACTAGAGTGAGCTAACTTTGGGATTGCATCCCAAAGGCCACATAACTTTGTGGTAGCTACTCGTTCCCCCCGTTAGCATCTTGTGGACATCCAGCTAGCTGGAAGGTTTCTAGGACTGACGGTTTCTAGCGATTAGCCTTGTTTGGAGGTTGATCCCACCATTAGAATAAATTTGTTTGGTAGAACACTAAGTAAAGTTTCAATTTCATTTTGCAAGTAGCATGATAGTTGTCTTTATATTCTTTGAGCTACCACATGATTTAATTCCGCAAAGCTTCATAATTGTTTCCACAACTATTTCATTTTCCTGCAATAAAACGAACAAAGCCTCTTGAACTTGGCCAAATCCAAGTCAAGAGCACTCTCTGTCGGAGAGCATATAGATTTGCACTTTCCCCCTGCATTAGGCATCTTAAAGTAGGAAGTCTCTTGAACTGTGGTCTTAAGACCAAGTCAAGAGCACTCTCTGTCGGAGAGTTGAACAAGTGTTCTAAATAAATAAAACTTTTCAATCCACACTTCCCCCTTAATTAATTTATCTTGGTCGTTTGTCCAACACCCGTATGCTCTGCCAACCGGAAACGGTTGGACTAGTACTCAGAAAGGTGAAGGACTTGATAATCTCATAAGTGATAATTAATTAAAACTTTCACTCCCATAACCAACGAACCGGTGTTGTTCAAAAAGTATTTTAAGCAGTTCTCAGGGGAGGCACCGGAGTGCCCAATCTGCGACATGGTGGCTGGTTAGCATTGCGCGCCTTGCTGTGATTCCAGACAGGTCCGACATGTCTCTTAAAGGAGCTGCTTAGAATGCCTTTCCGGACACTCTTTTGATATCCTTGGTTTTAGCCATAATAATCAAGACCATTAAAACTTTGAAATTTACCAAGATAATTTGCACAACGATCTCACGAACAGTTACTATCAAGACTTATTTTTCAGCATCCCCCAGCACTACAATTCAATTATTTTGACTCCGTTACCCATTGGATAAGGCACTGGTCCTTTTATCATTTAATTTTTATCTGTGGATGCTTCTTAATTATCTCAAGTATTTATATACTGTTTCGCAACGTGGATTGCATCTTATCTTGTGTTTTATTTAAAAGTAAATCGTGTGTCTTTCATCACTAAAAACTCCTAAGCAACACCCATCCGCATCACCGTACTTTTTAAACACTTAAAACATTGAGCCATAGACAACTCTTTGTAGGGACTACCCCCCTTGGCTTCGTTAGGAGTTTGCCTAAACGGAGGAGCTGGGATTCAGGTGACAGTACCTAGCTCATTGCTTGTCCTCAAGGCCACACCTCTCTCTACTTCTCTTTTATAGAGTGAGAGAGAGGGTGCATCATTAGATGAGGGGATGTCAAATCCCTTGATTGGAGCACAATTTAATGCACTGAACTATGAGGTGGCTGCCACATAAGGAGGGGCGCCAACCTCAAACATTGGTTTCTCCCCCATACAATAGCAAGCTGCCACATAATGAAGAAGTCGCCCAAGAGGAGAGGGCACAACTCCCTCACGAGGACAACTCGCCATTCCCAATTCCTTGATTGAATCCATCAAAATTTGATTGGAATATTTATTAAATGTCCATGCTAACTCAACTGGGCCTTCACTGGACCAAATTCCACTGATATAGGAATTTGATTTTCTCCCATATTTATTATTTTATAATAAATAATTCCTCAAAATTAAATTGGAGAGATTTTTTATTTAAGTGAAAAATAATCACTTAGAACATAGGAAAAGTGGGTTTAGGAGTTTTGTGGGTGCTTTGGGTTAGAAAACGAGCACCCCCATGCCAAATTTCACCTCCTAACCACACTTTTATCACTTTTTGTTTTTTTAATTAAAATATTAAAAAAAATCCCGTTAAACGGGAAAAATTATTTTTCTCCGAATGACTTAAAAATCCTAGGGGACCTAGTGCATGCCCATATGACTCATTATTGATGCCTAGCATGTTTAAAATACATAAACACATAGGCTTTAATAATGTCCCTAGGGTCGACCACCATGGCAAATACTCCAGCTTTGGAGGTATGAGTGAAAAACTCAGGAATTATACGCCACTAATGCGCAACGCATAATTCCTAAGGAAAAAACAGTCTAGAGTATCCCCTTGACAACAAAACCTAAGGTAGGCCAAGCCTTTTGCAAAAGTATCATGCTTAGACCAACTTATTACAATTCCCCCATGGGGTCTGGACATGCAAATTTTACAAAGGGCAAACAATTTGGCCTAATGGACTTCCGAACTCTGGCAATGAACAATATAAGTTGTTCAAGTCTTCTGAGGTTCACAAGGAGTCCACCTAAGTACAACTTAGGTGGTAACAAGTTTAAATGTCAAGTAAAAAGTAAAGTATAAATAGAGAGTGTCTCCTCTCATTTGTACCTGTTATCACATATATAGTAGCTGGGCTATCGTACATTATTTTTCTGATTCCAGTACACTATTTAGCCAGCTCCCTTACATTGAGATGCTGAGATGAGCATCTATATTGGATCACTATCAGATTTTGGACAGTACATATGTTCCCATGCCATGACTGAGTCTCAGGACACCCAGAGAGATGACCGATGTAGCCACTATACCATTTGTATAGAGCAGTCAGTAGTGCCTAGAGTTACAACAGTAGTTTCACTAGACAGATGAGGGTTCAGAGGATGAGCATTCAGGTATATGACTCAGCAGGTATATTGTAGTGTTGTGGTTAGATTGCTTTTATATTCATTCTTATGCCATGTCTTGACACTTAGTATCGTGATCTGGCGATCATATAGATATGTGGACCTAGTTGATCTTATTATATATATTCTATTGTCCCTACTCAGACTTAGAAGTTCATTATTCATACTCATTGGTTTTACCCTCCTTAGGAGAATAGAGGTGATCATTCCACCATACCTTGGCTTGCTAGTGTTGGCTCCATTATTCATTGTCTTCATCCATTCATTACCTACCTTTTAGTCTATCACCCTGACTTACTACTTGACTAGTGGCATGGAGGACTTTTCCCCACTGTAGCCTCTGTATTGAATGAGCTTCCCTGTTTATTGTGTCTCGGCTTTGAGTTGGTGACAAAACTTACCTATGGTGAGTTGGATTTCCTTGTGAATTCCCCCTAGTCACTAAAGTTGTGTTGGCTAAACCTGAAACTTTTAGTGTTGCCATGAATACAAAATCTGGAAAATGAAATGTTATATCTTGTATGAAAAGCCCATTCATGCAATGTGTTTCTAAACACACATGAATGAAAGGCAAGCCAAATGAAAGTGGCTGTGGAATAAAATGTTATATCTTTGTGAAATGTAAATACCTAGGTAAACAAGTTGTCTGTGACACACCTAGAAGTGCTCAGGTAAACAAGTGCCTTAAAAACACACCTGCAGCAAAAAGCTTCAAATAAATGTAAATCTATACAATGTGTTTATAAACACACATAGATCAAAGGCTATGGAAACTTTAGGCCCAAGAAGCAATGGAACTTAAATGCTATATCAAAACAATTGCTGGCCTCATTTGTATTATGGATTGTGCGCATCTGTTAAAGGTGAATAAACCCTCTTTGAACTACTTATCCATTTGTGAGACACCGCCATTCCATGTGTTGTTGTTCATTCAGTATATGCTATGGTGTGTATTCCCTTTCCCATTTCCGAAGTGTCACAGTGTTGAGTTAGTCAGTCATCCCTTGGCCTAGCCAATCTATTTCTAGCCTTCACCCTTCACTAGCAAATTGATCACAACTATGAAGTGAGTATGGTCTTGAAAGTTTAGTCTGAGTCATAATAATAATTAATGACACTATATATTTGGATTTAGATTGCCAGTAATGATTACTTCTTGTTATAATTGCTATTTGAATGAGTTGTAAAGCATGCATTAACCTTTGACACTTTGCAGCAGCTTTTGATGATAGTTTGAGTTATATTTGGTCATGTTGATTTGGTCAAACCTAGTTTGACCAAGGTCAACCACAGGACATGAGATGGTTAGACCTTGTGATGATACAGATGGATGATATATGGTCTATGTACATGTACATGATGGTTCTATGCATCAGATACAGGTTATGATGATGATTTATGGCTTTCAACATTATTTGATCATTTACAGATTATTATTATTATTTCACCTGTTCGGGCATATTGGATATATTATTTGATCATGCAGAGATACATATGGTGTATGAGTACACATCTTGGATAGATTTGGAGCTTCTGAGTCCAATGAGACAGTCTGTTTTTAGTTCCGGGCAGTTACAGTGATGATTGATGTTAGGATATTCCTATACTCCATCCTAGTCCCACCAGTATTTTGATCATTTACATTTTCAGTCATGCATGCACTTTTAGGGTTTGCATGCATCCCAGTCATCAGTCCAGCACGTAGCCCTCAGTTAGCCAGCCCCCAGGAGCTTCTCACTATTCAGTTTTAGCCCTCCAGTTGCTTAATGTGCCCTTCTTCCTTGATTTTAGGGAGCAACTCGCCCTTCTTCACCTACCAGTCCAGTTGTCTTCAGTTTACACTTAGTTACAGTCAGTTACACTGAGTTACACTCAGTTACACCTACCAGAGTTAGTTTGACTGATGGTTGACAGTTACTTGAGCATTGATGACTCCACTGATGATGATGAAGACTTCCAGTTGTGCTCCAATGATCATGAGGACACCTAGTTGTGCTCCAATGATACTCTATTGATCTTATGATCACTCTGAGAGGCTAATTCGAATTGCCACCTTAGGCATTTGAATCCTCTCTACCATTGTACTATTTATTTGTCCATATTGTGATTAATTAACTAGTGTGTGTGAAGTATTATTGCTTCTATCTGAGTTCTACTGTACCATATTATTTTGTTGCTCATTATACTGTATTGTTCACTCTTCTTCTATTTTCTTGCTTAATCATAATTACTCTTGTGAGTTATACATCATCTCTTAGATCTGCTGTGAGAATTTTCACATGGTATCAGAGCATGTTGAGAGTATTGTTTATCTCCATTCTTGAGAGTTTTTTGCAGGTTATTACCAAGATTTCGAGTGCAGCAGTTGCAACAGTTTCTGCATCTTTGCAGCAGTATTCTCTATTGCTTTTGCAGGTCTTCTACAGCTTCAATGTATCCAGAATTAGAAGAAATCACTCCTCTTTCTCTATTCAACTATGATGAATGGAAACCAAAAATAATAGCATATTTGAAGAGCCATGATCTCTTTGATTGTTATTTTGAAAGAGAGTTCGAATCCTCTGAAGAGAAGATTGATTGGTTGAATAAAGGTGACATGCACATTGGAAGAATGAAGCTTACTATGCCAGATTACATATTGCTCCCAATCATTATTGATATTGGGACTGCAAAAGAGTTATGGGCTCACCTGGATGAAAAATTTGGCAGAAAGAATGAAGGACTTGGTCCTAACCCATTCGAAAGCAAACAAAGTGATGCATTCGCTCCTCTTAATGGTCTCTCAGATCATGAACCAGTATCATCTCATATTGAAGTTGTTGACAAAGAACTTGTAGATTCTCCACTCATGCTCAAACCTTCTTCTCTTTCTGTGCCAGCTCACACTCTAGATATTGCAGAAGGTCCTAAATCCTCTCTTGCACCAGAGTCTGTTGGTTTGCATCATGATCACATGATTATTTCGGAGGTCAAAACAGCTATTGAAGGTAATGCATTCGCTCCTCTCCAACTATCTCCTCTTTTATACTACTATATGATCATTAATTCATGCTTTCAGAAGGTTATTGAAGAATATGGTCATTGCCACCCGCTTGAGATAATTTCTCATGCATCCATTGGTTTTGATCTCACCTCTTATTGTTCAAAGGAGATCTCAAGAAACCATTGCCATTTGCTTGGGATAATTTCTCATGCATATGATAGTTTTGATCTCACCCCTGCTGGTTCAAAGGAGATCTCAAGAAACTATTCTTCAAGTCTTAAATCTGATTTGGATTTCAAGCAATTATTATTTGATGGTTCTTTTTGGCATAATCTCACCCATGATGGTTCGAAGGAGAAGACAAAAGACTATCTGCATATTCATGATTTTGATCCTACCTCAGCTAATTCAAATCACAGGTTCAAGGATCATCCTCATACTTTTGGATTTGTTCTCATCACATTCAATCTGAAGAGCAAGTACAAGCACATGTTTTTTGAGCATGATCCACTTCTTCCCAAGAAGAAGATACCTCCAGACTTATGACCATCACATCTGCTTGAGTTTGGAGCATTTATTTTTGTGTGTGCCTTACAGTCTGTTTTTTGAGGAGGGTGTATGTTTCCCATGAAATTTTCCCACTTCCTTGGTTTATTGATTGTTATTATTCATTGTATTGGGTGACCTTTGGTCTTAGTTACCAGGGCCCAGGATGGATTAAGGGGGGTGTTAGGATATTCCTATACTCCATCCTAGTCCCACCAGTATTTTGATCATTTACATTTTCAGTCATGCATGCACTTTTAGGGTTTGCATGCATTCTAGGGTTTGCATGCATTTTGCATGCATCCCAGTCATCAGTCCAGCACGTAGCCCTCAGTTAGCCAGCCCCCAGGAGCTTCTCACTATTCAGTTTTAGCCCTCCAGTTGCTTAATGCGCCCTTCTTCCTTGATTTTAGGGAGCAACTCGCCCTTCTTCACCTACCAGTCCAGTTGTCTTCAGTTTACACTTAGTTACAGTCAGTTACACTGAGTTACACTCAGTTACACCTACCAGAGTTAGTTTGACTGATGGTTGACAGTTACTTGAGCATTGATGACTCCACTGATGATGATGAAGACTTCCAGTTGTGCTCCGATGATCATGAGGACACCTAGTTGTGCTCCGATGACACTCTATTGATCTTATGATCACTCTGAGAGGCTAATTCGAATTGCCACCTTAGGCATTTGAATCCTCTCTACCATTGTACTATTTATTTGTCCATATTGTGATTAATTAACTAGTGTGTGTGAAGTATTATTGCTTCTATCTGAGTTCTACTGTACCATATTATTTTGTTGCTCATTATATTGTATTGTTCACTCTTCTTCTATTTTCCTACTTAATCATAATTACTCTTGTGAGTTATACATCATCTCTTAGATCTGCTGTGAGGATTTTCACAATTGAGCCTCAATAGGCTGTCCTAGTGCAGTTTTGGTCTGTTGGAGACCCTGCCAGAGCAGAGATGGATTTTATTTGGTTCACCTAGGGCGTTGTGCATGGAGGGGGTGGTCCAACCACTTGTTTTTACCATATTACCCCCCTCCCGGACACACTGGTGCCCTCACCTTGACAGCGCAAGCATTCCAGGAGGCCGTTTGGGGCAGTTACACGCTTCCCGAGGCAATTCAGGATTTGTAGAAATGGCTACAGAGGAATTTGATTTGGGATACTGAGGCAAATTTTTGGCATGGGATGAGCAGTGATGATGAGTGGGATGTCTTCCACACCTTCTCCAGCAGTTTCAGCTTCATCGGGACCCACATCCATCACTTATGGCATTTTCTGATGATTTCTGAGGCCTCCTAAGGCCCACGATTTGTCCATAGAGGCACGATTTGGTACTTTGATGACTATTTTATTATTATTGTGTTATGGGGATTGACCAAGGGTGTCTAAAATTACCCCTTGGACCCACCATGAGCTAGTTGTTATATTTTGTCATCACGATTTGGTGGGATCCCCTCTTCTAGGGTGATTTTGTCCACTTATTGTTATATTTTATTAGTGTACCATGTATTTTATTGTTGAGTTCATCTCAACCATTGATTAGATCTTTTGATCTTTTAATTTTAGCCAGTCATTCAAAAAGTGGTTAGATTGTGGACTCTCTCCCTCTTATTTAAAGGAGAGAGCCTCTCATTGTAAAGGGGACTTGTGGCTCTAGATTATTGGAATAGAAAATTCTTATTGCATCTATCTCCAAGTGTTGTGGTGAATGTTTTTTGGTGTTCGTTCGTTGATTCTTCCTTTGCACTGAGTTATTGGAGATATTGTCTTGCCATATTTTTGTACCATTTTTGCATCTACAGGTGGAGGCCGAATTCATTCAAGGAGGACGTATTGGTAGGGGAGGACCCTCCCTACTTATTCTTTGGGTTTCTTCGTCGGTAACAAGGAGTATTACTGTCCCAGGACCTTCTATTTCATGTTACTTTTGCACTTCGCTTGTATTTCCTCCATACTTGATCTTTCTGATTGAAATCGCTTTCCTTGGATTGACAGGTAGAGGAGGTCGCACTTGTGGGCTAGGGCATCATTTCAACAAGCAAATTCAACAATCTCTCATTTGATCTCTGCGAGAGTCTTCCTCAACAACAAGGCATCTCTCTTCATCACTCAGGTATGATCTCAAGGTAATTTCTATCTCCATGATCTATCCACTTGTCTAAATTACTTCAAACCCTAATAAATCAAAACCCCCATTTTTACATTTTCTCAGATCTACTAAGATCTAGTGGCTTCTTGGGTAAGAAATTTAAAACCCACCTCTATAGTATCCACGACATCCTGGATCTATAGTTTAGTGAGGATTGGCCTCCATTTGACCCTCTTCCCAAGGCACTTAGCCTCTCCAAGCAAGGGCGCACTTCTTGGTTTGGGTGAGTTAACCTAGATCTAGTACATGGGTAGTTGAGATTCCACTTGATCTGCAATCTACATATCCAATAACCTATCCCTACCCTATCACTTTACTGATTTCTACCTTGTGGGCCCTATTCCACATTTTAAGGGATTAAAACCCCATTTTGGACCACTTGGTATCTTAAAACTCAGATCTAGTAAGATCTAACCCTTGGATTGCCTTGATTTTCTAGATCCACATTGTCACTTGCTTAAACTACTTGGATCTAAAGTTTGGATGCCATCGGACATGTCTTGATCCCATTTACCACACTTTTAGCCCTCCTTGGGCAAGGTCGCACTTCTTGGGGAGATTGAGTTTGTCCACTTGTAGGACGTGGGTAGTTGAGATTTTTGTGGATTTAGAATAAGCACACCTTGAAACCTATGTCTAGTATGTCATTTTGTGAAATCTTGCCTTGGGGGTAGCATTCCTTGTTTTAAGGGATTGTGGTCCACTTAGGTCACATCAGGAACTATTAGATCTAGATAGATCCATCCATAAAACCTTTCATAACCCACTTGTCTTATGTCCTAGGGGTCATGATCTACAAGTTAACCTCTCTTTGACTCCATTTGTCCCAATTCCCAAGGCACTTGTCTTTCTCCAAGCTCATTCAACTTTCCTAGATTGTTGGGTTAACTTGTGGTTAGATCTTTGTCTTAGTTGCTTGAACTCCTTGACATTGTCATATCACTCAATCAAGCTTATCTCTAGTACTGGTTAGCCCCAATTCAACCCTTAAACTACCCTGCATTAGACACGGTTCCCAAGGCAGTGGATTTTCTCACATTGGACAAGTACTTTAATCCTGGATCTCATTTCAAATATTATAAGTCACTCTCACATCAACAATGAACCAAAGATATACTCATTGAACCCCTTATTTATCTTGTGACTTCATCCTAAGGTCTAGGGTACTCCATACACCTTACAATACTTCACTCATACTTGACTTAATTTGGTGTTTTGGTTTGATCTCTCCTGTCGGGAGTAGATTCGGGTCTCCCCCTTTGTTGTCTGGGCTAGATAGCATAAAGTGAAGGTTGCCTCGATTGGCGTGACAACCATCTATTGGAATTCGAGGTGATCGTGGTTGCACCTTTTTAGTTGCCCTTTCCTACTGCCATCCATTAATGGATACATCCATAGGGGTAACTACAGTTTAGGTGATAACAGTACCATTCATTCATTCACTCACTCAAGCATTGCGCAATAGAGGAAAGAGGAAGATTGCGAAGGAGGAGGAGGATTGTTCTTGGCTCTAGAGTTCGGGTTTTGTCTCTCTTCTTTATGAGTCTTATTTCTTTGGGCATTGTACTTTGGTAATCTATATTGAGGAAGTTCTTGTTGGGTTTTCTTCCCCTTGAGGGTTTCCCAGGATAAATTGTTGTGTACCTTGTGATTGTGTGTCTTTCAGGGATCCTATTTATGCTGCTATTGTTGAAAATGTATTAAATGCTAATAAGCTAGGATTCTAAGTTATTGCAACATATAAACTCAACATATTTCACATGACGATGGCTTGATCTGAGACCCCTTTATCTCAAATGGCCTAGCTTTATTGGTGTATTTCTTTATATAGATGGAAAGCTTATTTCAGGACCTTTCTAGTGGTATGGAGCACTCCTCTTGATTCCCTAGGGTGTTATATGTGAGGTCATACCCCTCTTGACGAGTTGGTTTGATTGCTAGCATATGCTTTCTATTTGATGATTGAGGTTGCTTTATGGATTCGACCTTGTGGCACACATGTGGAGGAGGTGGTTACAACTTGGAGGACCCCCTTGCCATATTTTATTGTTATATTGATGGAACATCGCACTTGATGCCACAAGTGCCACATTTAGAGGTTTGATTTACACATATGTTGAGGCATGACATCATTTTATTATTTGATGAAGGGGCCATCCCCTTCTTTTTGGAATTTTGGTTGAGTTTGGATATCACTTCCACTTGTTATGCCAAATTTGTAGAGGATGTCCACCTTGGGGTTTCTCTTTCCATATTAGGAGGTTATTTGTTGAGTTTGATGCCACATTTTATGGAGGGCGCCCTTGAAGGGACACTTATTGATGTTTTAGCCAATATTTGGAGGGGCAGTCCCCTTTTGGAGGTTGATCTAGCACATGTGATGCATTTGTTGCGAATTGTTTTGACCTTCGGAGGCTAGACCTTGGGTATACTTGGCATCTACTCCTTCATTTGTGGATCGATATTCCCTATGATATATCCCACCTACTTTTAAAGATGTTTTATGTTTTTTTTGAGGAGCCATCCCTCTTTTGATGCCTTTTCTTGATCATTCCACGCATTTTGAGGAGGTTGTTTGACATGGGATTGTGTCTAAGTGGTTATCAAAGCCTAGATCCATGGCATCACTCACCATTTGAGGAGTTGTCACATGCTTTGAGGACCATCCTCTTGGAGGGTATTGTTATCACAAATATAGTAGCCGGGCTACCATACATTTTTTGTCAGATTCCAGTACAGTATTCAACCAGTCCCCTTACATTGAGATGCTGAGATGAGCATCTACCACGGATCACTATCAGATTTTGGACAGTATATATATTCCCCATGCCATGACTGAGTCTCAGGATACTCAGAGAGAGGACCGATGTAGCCACTATACCATTTGTACAGAGCAGTCAGTAGTGCCCAGAGTTACAACAGCAGTTTCAGTGGACAGATGATGGTTCAGAGGATGAGCATTCAGGTATATGACTCAGCAGGTATATTGTAGTGTTGTGGTTAGATTGCTTTTATATTCATTTTTATGGCATGTCTTGACACTTAGTATCATGATCTGGCGATCATATAGATATATGGACCTGGTTGATCTTATTATATATATATTCTATTGTCCCTGCTCAGACTTAGAAGTTCATTATTCATACTCATTGGTTTTACCCTCCTTAGGGAGAATAGAGGTGATCATTCCACCATACCTTGGCTTGCTAGTGTTGGCTCCATTATTCATTGTCTTTATCCATCCATTACCTACCTTTTAGTCTATTACCCTGACTTACTGCTTGACTAGTGGCATGGAGGACTTTTCCACACTGTAGCCTCTGTATTGGATGAGCTTCCCTGTTTATTGTGTCTCGGCTCTGAGTTGGTGACAAAACTTACCTATGGCGAGTTGGATTTCCTTGTGAATTCCCATAGTCACTAAAGTTGTGTTGGCTAAACCTGAAACTTTTAGTGCTGCCATGAATACAAAATCTGGAAAATGAAATGCTATATCTTGTATGAAAAGCCCATTCATGCAATGTGTTTTTAAACACACATGAATGAAAGGCAAAGCCAAATGAAAATGGCCAATGAAATAAAATGGTATATCTTTGTGAAATGTAAATTCCTAGGTAAACAAGCTGTCTGTGACACACCTAGAAGTCCTCAGGTAAACAAGTGCCTTAAAAACACACTTGCAGCAAAAAGCCTCAAATAAATGTAAATCTATGCAATGTGTTTATAAACACACAGAGATCAAAGGCTATGGAAACTTCAGGCCCAAAAAGCAATGGAACTTAAATGCTATATCAAAACAATTGCTGGCCTCATTTGTATTATGGATTGCGCGCATCTGTTAAAGGTGAATAAACCCTCTTTAAACAACTTATCCATTTGTGAGACACCGCCATTTCCTGTGTTGTTGCTCATTCAGTATATGCTATGGTGTGTATTCCCGTTCCCATATCCAAAGTGTCACAATGTTGAGTCAGTCAGTCATCCCTTGGCGTAGCCAGTTTATTTTTAGCCTTCACCCTTCACTAGCAAATTGATCACAACTATGAAGTGAGTATGGTCTTGAAAGTCTAGTCTGAGTCATAATAATAATTAATGACACTATATATTTGGATTTAGATCGCCAGTAATGATTACTTTTTGTTATAATTGCTATTTGAATGAATTGTAGAGCATGCATTAACCTTTGACACTTTGCAGCAGCTTTTGATGATAGTCTGAGTTATATGTGGTCATGTTGACTTGGTCAAACCTAGTTTGACCAAGGTCAACCACAGGACATGAGATGGTTGGACCTTGTGATGATACAGATAGATGATATATGGTCTATGTACATGTACATGATGGTTCTATGCATCAGATACAGGTTGATGATGATGATTTATGGTTTTCAGCATTATTTGGTCATTTACAGATTATTATTATTTCACCTGTTCGGGTATATTGGATATATTATATGATCATGTAGAGACCCATATGGTGTATGAGTACACATCTTGGATAGATTTGGACCTTCTGAGTCCAATGAGACAGTTTGTTTTTAGTTCCGGGCAGTTACAGTGATGATTGAGCCTCAGTAGGCTATCCCAGTGCAATTTTGGTCTGTCGGAGACCTTGTCAGAGCAGAGTTGAATTTTATTTGGTTGACCTAGGGCGCTGTGTATGGAGGGGTGGGTCCAGCCACTTGTTTTTACCATATTACCCCCCTCCCGGACACATTGGTGCCCTCACCTTGACAGCGCAGGCACTCCAGGAGGCAGTTTGGGGCAGTTTCACGCTTCCTGAGGTAGTTCAGGAATGGTAGAAATGGCTACAGAGGAATTCGATTTGGGCTACTGAGGCAAAGTTTTGGCATGGGATGATCAGTGATGATGAGTGGGATGTTTTCCACACCTTCTCCAACAGTTTCAGCTTCATTGGGACCCGCATCCATCACTTATGGCATTTTCTGATGATTTCTGAGGCCTCCTAAGGCCCACGATTTGTCCATAGAGGAACGATTTGGTACTTTGATGACTATTTTATTATTATTGTGCTATGGGGATTGACCAAGGGTGTCTAAAATTACCCCTTTGACCCACCATGAGCTAGTTGTTATATTTTGTCATCATGATTTGGTGGGATCCCCTCTCCTAGGGTGATTTTGCCCACTTATTATTATATTTTATTAGTGATCCATGTATTTTATTGTTGAGCTCATCTCAACCATTGATTAGACATTTGTGTCTTTTAATCTTAGCCACTCATTCGAAAAGTGGTTAGGGTTTTGGTGCCTCTCCTTCCTATTTAAAGGAGAGAGCTTCTCATTGTAAGGGGTCTTTGGCTCTTGGAATCTTGATAATAGAAAAATTCTCGTGGAAATTCTTGTGGTCTCCTTTGCATATGGTGTTCTTAGATGGTGATTGGAAAGTCTATTGCATCCTAGCATTTGGGTATTTGTGGTAAGATCTATGTATTTTTGGAAATCTTTGTCTTATCTACAGGAGGGCGACTTCAACTAGGGCGATTTTGCAAGGCTTCTTTAATTCGATCTACTTGGCATTCTCTTGTATCAGGGGGTTATCATTAGTATCATTGTGATCTATGCTATCTTTCTGTTATTTCTCTTGTGGCATTAGTCTTATCTCTTGTCTACAGTAAATTTGATATTGTTGACGTTTATTGTGCAGGAGAGAGGGCGCATTGGCTTCCTTGGGCAAATCGCACTTCACAAGATCTACTTCAAATTGCTTCAAATTGATCGGCTTTGCATAGATCATCATCATCAAGGCATCTACAAGGTTATCCAGGTAAGATCCACAGGTTTGTTCTTCTTTTCTCGATTCCAATCCATTGGCACAACACATAATTGAGAAAACCCTAATTAATCAAAACCCCCATTTTTATATTTTCTCAGATCTACAAAGATCTAGTGGCTTCTTGGGTAAAATATTTAAAACCCACCTCTATAGTATCCACGGCATCCCGGATCTATAGTTTGGTGAGGATTGGCCTCCATTTGACCCCCTTCCCAAGCCAACTTAGCTTCTCCAAGTGAGGTCGCACTTCTTGGTGAGGGTGAGTTGACCTAGATCTAGTACGTGGGTAGTTGAGATTTCACTTGATCTGTAACCTACACATCCAATAACCTACCCCTACATTGTCACTTTTCTGACTGCTACCTTGTGGGCCCTATTCCACATTTTAAGGGATTTAATCCCCATTTTGGACCACTTGGTATCTTAAAACTTAGATCTATTAAGATCTAACCCTTGGATTGCCTTGATTTTCTAGATCCACATTATCACTTGCTTAAACTACTTGGATCTAAAGTTTGGATGCCATTGGACTTGTCTTGATCCCATTTACCCCACCTTTTACCCTCCTTGGGCAAAGCCGCACTTCTTGGGAGATTGAGTTGGTCCGATTGTAGGACATGGGTAGATGAGATCTTGGTGGATTTGGAACAAGCATACCTTGAAACCTAGGTCTAATAGGTCACTTTGTGAAATCTTGCCTTGGGGATAGCATTCCTTGTTTTAAGGGATTGTGGTCCACTTAGGTCAAATCATGAACTATTAGATCTAAACATATCCATCCATCAAACCTTTAATAACCCACTTGTCTTATGCCATAGGGGTCATCAACCATAAGTTAATCTCTTCTTGACTCCATTCATCCCAATTCCCAAGGCACTGATCTCTCTCGAAGTCAATTCGACTTTCCTAGATTGTTGGATTAACTTGTGGTTTGATCCTTGTTTGGTGGACTAAACCCTTGTGATGTTGTCATATCTCATGATCAAGCTTGTCACTAGTACTAGTTAGCCCGAATTCAACCCCTAAACTACTCTGCATTGGACATGGTTCCCAAGGCAGTGGATTTTCTCATATTGGACTAGTACTTTAATCCTGGATCTCATTTCAAATACTATAAGTCACTCTCACATTAACAATAAACCAAAGCTATACTTATTCACTCATCTTGTGACTTGATCCTTAGATCTAGGGTATACCATACACCTTACAATACTTTACCTAACCTTGATTGGGTGTTCTGGTTTGATCTCTCCTGTGAAGAGTAGATCTGGGTCTCCCCCGTTGTTATCTGGGCTAGATAGCATAAAGTGAAGGTTGCCTCGATTGGCGTGACAACCATCTACTGGAAGTCGAGGTGATCGTGGTTGCACCTTTTGAGTTGCCCTTTCCTCCTGCCATCTATTAGTGGATACATCTATAGGGGTAACTACAAGTTAGGTGATAACAGGTACCACTTGGAGAGCTCTGGAGGCTTGACCTTGAAGGTTTGGTTGGCATTTGTGCCATATTTGATGAATGCATCCTACTTCTTGGGCCTTTTCTTGGTTAGACATTGCATACTTGTGGTTTAACCACCATATTATATTTAATTTGGTAGTTGGAGAATTTTTGTATTTGTTCACTTCATCTAGGTTAGATCTAGGAATTTATTTATATTTTATTGTTGAGGAGAGATGAGATAAAACCTATATAAGGGTTTTCCCTCTCCCTCATTTGTTATGGTTGAAGTTTTAGAGTTTTCTCTCCTTGGAGCTTAATGGATATATCTTTCTTGCTGCATTTGTGAAGTGTAAGGGTTTTCTCCTATCAATGTGTGGCTTATTGTTCTAATACTTTCTATTCTCGCATATGATTTTAGAGTTGCTAATACATGCTATTGATTGGTCATTGGTAAAGGATACACATATTGTATTGGAATGGTTTGTGTGAGAGGTTTATCCCTCCCTAGCCCTTTGTTGTGTTGTTTATGGAATATTCTCGTAAATCTTAGATCTACATGAGTGGTTGTTAGACTAATTCTCCATGGTAAGGCGTGTTGCCCGCTGTGTGTGCACACCAGCAGCATAAATCTTTCAAAAGCTGTTTCCCAAGTGGGAAAGATGTGGCGTTGGGGGCAAGCAAAGAGTCAGCTGCTGTCACTTGATCCCGACTCCTCCGTTTAGGCTAACTCCTAACGAAGCCAAGGGGGGTAGACCCTACAAAGAGTTTCTAAGGCTCTTGTGTTTTAAATGTTTTTTAGGAATGTATGATGCGGATGGGTGTTGTTTAGGAGTTTATTTAAGATTTACAATAATGGTTTTTAAATAATCAAAGCATGTATTTGCAAAATATATATTTAAGATACACAACTAATGACAATGTGATTCAAGTACAAAGCATCCACAGTATAATATGAAAATTATAAGATAAGACTAGTACTTCTAGATAGATACTAAACAAATAAATGATATGAAGGACCAATGCCTTATGGAGTCAATGTCTTGAGTGCTTGGGATGCTGAATACAAGAGCTGGTGTGCTTGGGATCGTTTTGCAAGTGCTCTTTGTAAATTTTATCGTAAATTTTGAATGGTGAGTTGATTATTATGGGTGAGGGATATCTCCAAGATATACGCAAGGTACAAGAGATATGTTCGGAAAATACTCTAAGTGGCTCTGTACAAGGACATGTTGGCTGCTAAAGTCCCAAGAGCATGTTCAACACTACACCAAACAAGGATGTAGCCTAATGGTGCCCCCAAGATCTAAGTATAGTGATGCAGCGCCCCCAGGCAGAATTTGCCCACTTTCGAGTATTGACGATCAACGCCGGATTTTCGTTGGTTTTACGGGAATGAATTTTATAAAGGTTAAAGTTGGAATTAACCGTTTCTGAGTATCCCAAAATTGGGTACAGCATATGCAGCATAGAAAATGATAAATTCCAATTTTACAAGGATGTGTTTGAAGCAAGAACCATTGTAGAAAAACTCTCCGATAGAGAGCACCCTTGATCCGCTTTATGGCGAGATTCAGGAGATTTATGAGATGCAAAAAATACTGAAATGAAATGCTTGAAATAAACCCAAGAGTCTCTTTCAGGTCTTACGACCTACTCGGGAAAGCAAGGGGGGTAGTAGTAAAAAATAACTGAAAATGAACTCTCCGATCGAGAGCACTTTTGATCCACTTTTCAGTGAGATTTAAGAGATTTATGTATTTCAATAGTTTATATAAAAAAGACAAGTATTGAAACAAGACTAAACTAGCAATAATGACTTAGGCAAATAATGACTAATCTAATAGTATATCAATAATGAAAGCTAATCTAACTTACTCTAACAGTTTATTGTGTAGGTATAAAGCAATAAAAAATGTGAAAATCAGACAGTGGACGATATAGGCTTCCCCCAAATGGGGGAAGTGGGGGTGTGGGAGCCATTATCCCACTTGCTCTTATTTGATTTTTTACAATATTTTTTGGCTCTTCTTTACTTGAAAGCAGGATAGGATGGGGGAATGATGAAGTTGGGAGAGTGCTTTTCAAGTCTTTTTATTGCTTGCTTGGTTTTGTTTGCTAGCCTTTGGGCTCTTTGCTTGTTGGATCTTCTTGCTCACCTGTGGATAAGAGTTCTTAACAAAGACTCGTTATTGTGTTGGACAAAACCAAAAATGACTTTATGATCTAGAAATTAAAGAAGCAAGAGAAGAGAAGAAAAAATTGAAGAGAAAATGAAAAAGACCAAAAGTGGTCAACCAAAGTCAAACCCAAGTGAAAAGTAAAAAATAGAAAGATGAATGGATCAAGAAGATGAATGCCAAAGAGATGAAAAAGTGACGAAAAACAGTGAACTAAAACAAAAAATTATCACTTTAAAAAAGCTGGAAAATGCACGCTTTTCAAGGTAATTTATGCACATTTTGAGATAAAAATTTTGGAATTTTTTAGACTCTTTTAAGCTAATTTCCAGAACTGTAAATTAGCAAAAATCAGCAAGAAACAACGAGCTAAATAGGCTGAAAATGGCACGCTTTTCGAGACAAAAAATTGGAATTTTTTTTGAAATTTTCTACTGTTTTAGTGAAATTTCCAGAACTGTAAATTAATGAAAATCAGCAGAAAACAGTGGGTTAAATCGTTGGAAATGGGCACGCTTTTCTAGACAAAAATTGTGCATGCTTTCCAAAGCAAAAGAAGGGCAAAAAGTGGATTGTTTTGGTGACTTTTCGGGACTGTTTTGGAAATATCAGAATGCTGAAAACAGTGAAATGATGGGGCAACCAACAACACGCAAAACAAGGCAAGGATTGGGCATGCTTTCCAATGCACTTTTTAAGGTGAATTTTTGCAATTTCTCAAGGTGTTTTGGGCACTTTTTGGATACTATTTGGCACTCTTCTTATGATGAAAAAGATAAACAAAAATGAAAATGGATTTATGAGATCTATAAGCCCAAAAAAGAAGAAAAAATGGAAAACAAGCCAAGTGGAAAAATGGATCTACAAACTTGAAAAATGAAACTAGATCTTAGATCTTTGAGACTTAAGCTTTATAAAAGTAGATCTAGACCAAAGAAGTAGATCAAAGCTAAGAAACTTTGATCTACTTAGCCAAAGAAGTGCAAGATTTACTAATTATGAACTTGAAAAAATTGCACTCTTAAATAAAAAAGCGAAGATCAAGATAGATGAGAACCTTTGAGATTGTGATCCGGTTGTAGTAACCAAGAGAGAGAGATTTTATCTTTAATGGTGAAAGATGGGAAAGACCCTTGAATCTAATCTTGAACCAAAAGTAGACCTTGTAGATGTTGAAATATTGTAACTTCAAAGAATATTCTATTTGTACATTATTATTATATCCGGAGATGTTTATTCCTTCGTCGGAATGTTGTAACTTGGGTTATTAGACTTACCTAGTGAGGTCGGCCCAGAGTCAGTTATAATGGGGTGTTTAAGTCCCCTAGTGGGGTCGGCCTACTCAGCATTGGGTTATATCCATTGGGGCCGACCTAGTTAGGTATTTTGTTTAGTGAGAGATAAAGTATAAATAGAAGTGTTGTGTCTCTCATTTACACACACTCATTCACTTGTGAACTCGCATAGGAGAGAGAGAGATCTGCAAAGGAGGAGAAAGAGCTCTTGTTTGGGGATTGCATCTTTGTATTTGTTGATCATCTATATTGAGGAAGTTTTGCTGGGTTTTCTACCCCATGAGGGTTTCCCAGAATAAATCTGTGTCTCTTGTGTTTATGCTGTGCTTGTTATTCTTTCAGTGATCCTGTATATGCTATTGTTGTGAAATAGAATGAAATACTGATGTTATCTATCTTAGCATATTGAATCTGAACATGGTATCAGAGCTAGCCTAAAGGAAGGCAATGTATGGCACTTACGACAATTTGAAAGTTAGGGTTTTGTATAGCAAAACCTAGTCATCGTGGAACTTTCGCTATAACTCAATTTTGGTCAAGGTTCAGGATCTGAAACTTGGACAGGCCGAAGATGAAATTTTCCTGTACCTTGTGTCCGAATTTTAGTCTCAGATTCATTGTACTTTCTGAGATATGATCTGTACAAGTTAGAGTTTCTGCCTCTTCCAGAATGCAGCCCTAAACAGGTGACCTATGTAAAAAGGTCATATCTCGTGCTAGGAAGCTCCAAATGGAATTCCGTAAAAAGTGACAGTTAGGGCACGGACTGTAGTTTCACAGGTCCGAGTTTCAGAGGCCGAAGTTGAAACTGTTAATATTTAATATGATAAGACAAAAAATAGCAGCATTACATTCCATTTCACAATAATAGCATATATAGGATCACTGAAGAAACAACAAGCATAGCATAAACACAAGAGACACAGATTTATCCTGGGAAACCCTCATGGGGTAGAAAATCCAGTAAAGCTTCCTCAATATAGATGACCAACAATATACAAAGATGCAAACCAAAGATCTCCTCCTCCACCATAGCAGACCTCTCCTCCACAAGTGCGCTATCCTCAAGTGAGTGAGTGTGTCAAATGAGGAACACACCTCCTCTATTTATACACTACTCTGACATATCTTTTACACAAGTACACGTAGGATCGTATTTAACCAATGGGTTAAATACCCCACTACAACTGACTGGGCCGACCCCTCTAGGGTGGTCTAATAACCCTTTGACCCACATGACACATACAGGGCCGACCCCCACTAGGGAAGTCTAATAACCCGAGTTACCACATTCCGACGGAGGAATAAACATCTCCGGATATACAATAAGATCTTCACGGAGGAATGAAACATCTCCGGAATAATAAAGTACAAATATAATATTCTTTGAAGTTACAATATCTCAACAGAAACAGTGACACGTGGCACTGTGTACAAGTTCGTTATGCTGTTTCATCCCTTAAACAGGTGATGTTGGGAAACTGATCATATCTCTCTAATGGAGAATCCAATGAAGATAAAACTTGTGGGGTTGGAAAGATGACAGGTCAGGCTACCACAGGCTGAAAATTCAAACCCCGCAGATCCGAAATTTCAGAGATACACCAGAAACAATACGACACATCTGATGCTCAACAAAGGAAATCAAAGAAGAGGAGGAAGAAGCTCTCACTTAGGTTTTTTAGTTTTTAGGTATGGCATGACCTGATACAATGTTGAAGATACCTGATGCAACATTGGAAACTTGAAAGTGGATTTGGAATCCATTCATCATAGATATTAATCCTCCATCAAAATGTTGTGGGAGGGAGGAGATTGAAAATTAGGGTTTCCAAGTAAGAAGAAACCCTAGCAAAGTTGGGAGACTCATAGGGCAACAATGAAGGAGGTTTAAATGGCATTGATATTCTATCATCCTAGCACCATGAACCTATATAAGATGTTTACAAGTGATCTACCTTGGATGGTTAGGGTTTTAACTTTTACCCTTATAGAGAAGACTACAAGCAATCTCGATAGGTATGACTTGAGAAGATACAGGTATGTTTTGAAATCTGTTTCATGATTAAGTTCATGATATGTTTGTCTTCATATTATTGAGGTTAGTACAATCATGATTAATTTTAGATTATCTGAGGAATGCATGTGAATGATAGAAGGCATTCATTGATTAGGTTTATGACACTTATGATTGTACTAATGCACTTGTGGTGTTGTATGGGGATGATGTTGTCTGCTAACATGAAAGGTACATCAAGAAAGACAAATCTATATGACCATGATGACATGGATACAAAGACTCATCCATAGTCATTGATCACATAGAAAGCTCTACTTATGAAGTATGTATGATTTTGTTCTACTATGCTGAACTTGGAGTTAATTACAAGGTGAAGGGGTGGGCGCCTTGCCTAGGTGGAGGCCACCTCACCCCATAACTCATGTGGATGGCTCAGTTAACCCTTGAATCATGGATCATAACTCTCTCTCAGTAGGTGAATGCGCCCTCCTTGAGCTCCCTTCATGCATTCGAATTGCTCTCTGCTCATTGTATAAATAGAGGCCCTTGCTACATGTTCAAGGTGGATAAAAATTGCAGAGAACCTCTAGTGAATTATATTGTAATGTTTGTTGCCTTTGTGCAACCATTTGAATAAAGAAAGGCTTTGGAGGCTCATGAGGTGTGATTCTTGGATGCATATGCTTGGTGGATGAGGTGATATAATCTCAAGTTTTTTTCATGCTTTGCTAATCTGTGATAATTGATCTATGCTTTAGAGGGCTTATATAAGCACATAAGAATAGATATTTGTAGTCTCAAGTTATCTATTTACTTCTTTACTTCTAGAGATTTGAAAGAGCATTGTTTTATTCAGTTGTATTTCATGCCCTTTTGATTTCAATTAGTTGAGAGTACAAGATCTAATATCCATTTTGCAATCGTGTAAGTTTTTTTTGTTTGCAGATCACTCTTCTGAGTAAAAGGCTGAGCTAGTTTGCATCTCGTTTTCTTGGAGCCAAGTATAAACTTCGTTAATCACTTACCAAGTGAGATCCAGGGTGTTTTCAATAAGATTCAAGATCTAAAGGGTTCTACTTCTCTTGTTCACCATTAAAATCAAAATTTGATCCTTTCAATTTGGTTACTTAAGCAAAAGCTCTTTGATTAAAAGTTTTATCTTCCTCAAGCTTTGCTCCTTCCTTCCTTCTTGTTTTTATCTCTCGCTCTTCTTCTTTGTTTGGCCTTGATATCCTATTTCTCTTGTTTGTTTGTTGCCCTATTCATCCCTTGCTGCTCTCTTCTTTTCTGTTGACTGCTCCTTTGCTTGGCTCTTGCTCTCCTCTTCTTAGTTTCCTCTTGCCCTTGTCTTCTCTTCTCTACTTTTGCTGCCCTCTTTTCTTTTAAAGTTTGCAGCCCTCTTTACCTTTGTTTTGCTGCCTCCTTTTTGCCCTTTGTTGGCTGCCCTCCTTTTCTCCTTTGTTGGCTGTCCCAACCTCTGTTTGCAGCCTCTTTTCATCCTTCTTTTTCTTGTTCTAAACTTCCTCCTTCCTCTCCTTTCGCTCTTGTCTTCTTCTCCTCCATTTTGCCCTCTTCCTTTGCTTCTTCTTGCTTTCTCTTCCTTCTTACTTCTTTGATCTTCTTCCACTTTGTTTGTGCCTTAGTTCTTAGCTTGCATTTAGCTAGTTCATTGTTCAAATTTTCAAAGTTCTTAGTCCTTAGCTTGCACTAGTTTAAGTACTTCTAAATTGCATGTTAGTTTCGTTTAATCTTAGTTACATTTGATTTTATTTGAATAACTCTTAACAAGCTAGTGTTGGAGGCTCTTACTTTCAGGGTACAAGAAGACCAAATCAAAAGAAAAGGCCTAAAGGCTTGAGCTAAACCAAATAAGCAAAAAACCAAGCTCCTTGAAAAGCACTCCAATTCTTTTTCCCATCTTCTTCATTCCCCCATCTGTTCTCGTGCTTTCAAGAGCAGAAAAAGCCAAGCATTGTAAAAACTTAATAAAGAGCAAGTGGGATAAAGGCTCCCACACCCCACTTCCCCCATTTGGGGGAAGCTTGTATCGTCCCTTGTCCTTTTTGCATTAGTTTTTATTTTGCAAGTAGCTTAGATTTTATTTGCTAGATTAATTTTCATTTCACTAGATCTTAGAAGCAAATAGCTTAGTTAAAATTCGTCTTTTTCCAAGTTCTAGTTCAGTTTCAAATTCATATAATTTGTTAAAAAGAAAATAAAATCTCTTAAATCTCACCGAAATGTGGATCAAGAGTGCTCTCTGTCGGAGAGTTCACTTGCATTTTTCGTTTTATCTTTGCTAACCCCTTTGCTTTCTCGAGTACGGTCTTAGACCTGAAAGAGACTATTGGGTAGTGTAGTTCCTGTTGTCACCTTAACTGTAGTTACCCCTATGGATGTATCCACTCATGGATGGCAATAGGGAAGGGCAACTCAAAAGGTGCAACCACGATCACCTCGACCTCCAATATATGGTTGTCACGCCAGTGGAGGCAACCTTCACTTTATGTTATCTAGCCCAGACAACAAAGGGGGAGACCTGATCCACTCCCGACAGGAGAGATCAAAACCAAGACACCAAATCAAGTTAATTCTAAGTGAAGTAAGGTGTATGGTTTATCCTAGACCTTAGGACGAAGTCACAAGACAAGTGAGGGGTTCAATGAGTATAGCTTTGGTTCATTATTGATGTGAGAGTGGCTTATGATTTGTGAAATAGGATCCAGGATTAAAGTACTAGCTCAATGTGAGAAAATACATTGCCTTGGGAACCGTGTCCAATGCAGGGTAGTTTAGGGTTGAATTGGGGCTAACTAGTACAAGTGACAAGCTTGATCATGAAGTATGATGGCATCAAAGGGTTTAGTTTACCACACAAGGGTCAAACCACAAGTTAATCCAACAATCTAGGAAAGTCGAATTGACTTGGAGAGAGACCAGTGCCTTGGGAATTGGGATAATGGAGTCAAATAAAGTTAACTTGTGGTTAAGGACTCCTATTGCATGAGACAAGTGGGCAATTAAAGTCTTGATGGATGAATAGGTCTAGATCTAGGTTTGACCTAAGTGGACCACAATCCGTTAAAACAAGGAATGCTATCCCCAAGGCAGGATTTGATGAAGTGACACACTAGACCTAGGTTTTGAATTATGCCCATTCCAAATCCACAAAAATCTCATGTACCCACGTCCTAAAAGTGGACCAACTCACTTCTCCAAGGTGGTGCGACTTTACCCAAGGAGGCCTAAAAGATGGGATTAATGAATCAAGACAAGTCCAATGGCATCCAAACTTTAGATCCAAGGAGGTTGATCAGGTGAGGATATGGATCTACAATTTCAAGGCAATCCGTTGGCTAGATCTTGCTAGATCTCAGTTTAAAGATACCAAGGGGTCCAAAAATGGGATTAAATCCCTTAAAATGTGGAATAGGGCCCAAAAGGTAGAAATCAGAAAAGTGACGATCTGGGGGTAGGTTATTGGATGTGTAGATCATGAATCAAGCGGGATCTCAACTACCCACATACTAGATCTAGGTCAACCCACCAAACTAGGAAGTGCGCCCTTGCTTGGAGAGGCTAAATGCCTTGGGAAGAGGGTCAAATGGAGGCCAATCCTGACCAAACTATAGATCCAAGATGCCGTGGATACTATAGAGGTGGGTTTTCAATATCTTACCCAAGAAGCCACTAGATCTTAGTAGATCTGAAAAAATGTAAAAATGGGGTTTTGATTGATTAGGGTTTTAAATATTTTTAGACAAGTGGATAGATAGATCATGGAGATAAATTAAGGTTTAGAAGACGAAAAGTCAAAATCAAACCCACTTGATGCTCAAAAATGGAGAAAAGGTGAAATTGATCTTTAAATATCTTTTCTAGCCACCAAGAATGATTGATAACTTGACAACAAGCATTATGGTTCCAAAGTGACTCAAAAGGGAAATGAAGTGCTTTTTCTCCAAACATGTAATCATGCTTATACTTCTTTTTGAAAATTTCCAAGGCAAAAGATTGACTAGAGCACCAACCCAAAAATGATTGAAAGAGTTGGGAAGGGAGGGTGGATTGCAAATATGAAAATTCTCCCAAATGGATAAACAAGTTCGACCTTAGATTTTGATAATAGAAAACATTCTTTATTCTAGGAATAATTTCAAGCTTTTGATCAAATTTAATATTTACAACCTGAGGACAAGATTGACCATAACTATCTAACTCTAAGTTATCTTGATTAAAGATGAAAAAAAGAAAATTTAAAGATTCATTGTAAGAAGTGGAACAAAGATTAGAACACCTAGTATGATTTATTAACTCTTCCTCATCTTGATATTGATCTTTTATTAATTCATCATTAAAATTATAAGAGGATAAGTGATCATTTTCATTTAATTGATCATGGGTGAAATTAATAATTTCATTTAACATATCCTGATTATTTGCACAATGATCACCTGAAATCACCACTAGAGGATCTTGATCTATGTCCCTACTTTCTTCTTCTTTAGTAAGTTGATAAGGAATTGAATGATCACTAAAGACAGAATGACTAATGAGTTTCTCTGAGGGAGGAACTTCAGTAGACCTGTTAACTAAAAGTTCATTCTCAAAAATTCCCTCAGAATCAGGACTAGGGCTACCTAAAAAGCAATTTGAAAATTTATGGTTTGTACAATGATTAAAGATTTGAATTTCGATTGACTCAAAAGTAGAAGACTTATCATCAGAAGAAATTGGGTAGGAAAGGTCATCTCCAGATGTTGACAAATCACTTGATATTTGATTGTTAAATGATTCCACAATAAGATCGGAAAGGGGAAGGTTTTGATCTTGGATTTGATTTGAAAGATACATATCATCGAATTCACTTCCCCATTCTTCTAGGAATTTATTTTCAAACATGTCATAAGCAGAAATGCTATTGGGTTTCAAATTCGAAAGCCAGAGACCAGCTCTTTCTTTGAAAGATGAAGCCAATAGTCTCATACACACATCCTCATGGGTTATGGATAACTCTTTAATAATTTCCCTAAAAAGTTCAAGGTGCCTTCTAGCAGAGATTTCATAACTTCCATCGAAAATAGGCAACCTTGCACATGCTTGATGAGGAATATGATGAGGATACCCAACAATTTTTGAAAAATCAAAAACTTTTAAATGACCGAAAGTTCTAGGTCGCTCAGAAGCAGCCATGGATAATAATTTTTTATTTTTTATATTTTATATTTTTTAATATTTTACTATTTATTTTTAAAATCAAGAGCCTGAAAACAAAATGATGCACCCCATGGGTTCTAGATAATGATAAGATCTGTCTTAATTCTAGTGTTGTAAGGATGTAAATGAGCTCGCTCCTCAGTGGAGTCACGATTGGGAGTTGCCAGGTAGATTTAAACTCTTCTACCAAGATATGTGTCGTTGTATTTGCAAGAGAGAGTGAATAATGACTACTAGATTTATCCAAGGTAAGCCTATGCCCTTCAATGCCAAAATGTTAGGCAAGAAGAACGGGAGTAAGGCTTGAGAAATATATGTCAAACCAGAGTAAGCCTATGCCCTCCCCGACAACGACGCCAAAATGTTATCACCTAAAATGTAGTTACCCCTATGGATGTATCCACTAATGGATGGCAATAGGGAAGGGCAACTCAAAAGGTGCAACCGCGATTACCTCGACCTCCAATAGATGGTTGTCACGCCAGTCGAGGCAACCTTCACTTTATGTTATCTAGCCCAGACAACAAAGGGGGAGACCTGATCTACTCCCGATAGGAGAGATCAAAACCAAGACACCAAATCAAGTTAATTTTAAGTGAAGTAAGGTGTATGGTTTATCCTAGACCTTAGGATGAAGTCACAAGACAAGTGAGGGGTTCAATGAGTATAGCTTTGGTTCATTATTGATGTGAGAGTGACTTATGATTTGTGAAATAGGATCCAGGATTAAAGTACTAGCTCAATGTGAGAAAATCCGTTGCCTTGGGAACCGTGTCCAATGCAGGGTAGTTTAGGGTTGAATTGGGGCTAACTAGTACAAGTGACAAGCTTGATCATGAAGTATGATGGCATCAAAGGGTTTAGTTCACCACACAAGGGTCAAACCACAAGTTAATCCAACAATCTAGGAAAGTCGAATTGACTTGGAGAGAGACCGGTGCCTTGGGAATTGGGTAATGGAGTCAAAGTAAAGTTAACTTGTGGTTAAGGACTCCTATTTCATGAGACAAGTGGGCAATTAAAGTCTTGATGGATGAATAGGTCTAGATCTAGGTTTGACCTAAGTGGACCACAATCCCTTAAAACAAGGAATGCTATCCCCAAGGCAAGATTTGACAAGGTGACCTACTAGACCTAGGTTTTGAATTACTCCTGTTCCAAATCCACTGAAATCTCAAGTACCCATGTCCTAGAAGTGGACCCACTCACTTCTCCAAGGTGGTGCGACTTTGCCCAAGGAGGCTAAAAAGTGGGATAAATCAATCAACACAAGTCCAATGGCATCCAAATTTTAGATCCAAATAGGTTGATCAGGTGAAGATATGGATCTACAATTTCAAGGCAATCCGATGGCTAGATCTCGCTAGATCTGAGTTTAAAGATACCAAGTGGTCTAAAAATGGGATTAAATCCCTTAAAATGTGGAATAGGGCCGACAAGGTAGAAATCAGAAAAGTGACGATCTGGGGGTAGGTTATTGGATGTGTAGATCATGAATCAAGCGGGATCTCAACTACCCACATACTAGATCTAGGTCAACCCACCAAACTAGGAAGTGCGCCCTTGCTTGGAGACGCTAAATGCCTTGGGAAGAGGGTCAAATGGAGGCCAATCCTCACCAAACTATAGATCCGGGATGCCGTGGATACCATAGAGGTGGGTTTTCAATATCTTACCCAAGAAGCCACTAGATCTTAGTAGATCTGAAAAAATGTAAAAATGGGGTTTTGATTGATTAGGGTTTTAAATATTTTTAGACAAGTGGATAGATCATGGAGATAGAAATTACCTTGAGATCATACCTGAGTGATGAAGAGAGATGCCTTGATGTTGAGGAAGATTCCCGCCAAGATCAAATGAGAGATTGTTCATTTTGCTTGCCAAGTTGATGCCCTAGCCCACAAGTGCGCCCTCCTCTACCTGTCAATCCAAGGAAAATCGATTTCAATCAGAGAGGTCAAGTATGGAGGAAATACAAGTAAAATGCAATGATAACATAGAATAGAAGGTCCTAGGACAGTAATACTCCCTGTTACCAACGAAGAGATCCAAAGAAGTAGGGAGAGTCTTCCCCTACCAATACTTCCTCCTCAAAGCAAATTGGCCTCCACCTGTAGATGCAAAAAATGTGGTACAAAAGATATGGCAAAACAAGACCTCCAATAACTCAGTGCAAAGGAAGAACCAACGAACGAACACCAAAAACATTCATCACAACACTGGAGATAGATGCAATCATAATTTTTTATTCCAATAATCCAAAGCCCCAAGTCCCTTTACAATGAGAAGCTCTCTCCTTTAAATAGGAAGGAGAGGCATCAAAATCCTAACCACTTTTTGAATGAGTGGCTAAGATTAAGAGATACAAATGTCTAATCAATGGTTGAGATGAGCTCAACAATAAAATACATGGATCACTAATAAAATATAATATAGGTGCACAAAATCGCCCTAGAAGAGGGGAATCCCACCAAATCATGATGATAAAATATAATAAGCAGCTTATGGTGGGTCCAAGGGGTAATTTTAGACACCCTTGGTCAATCCCCATAGCACAATAATAATAAAATAGTCATCAATATACCAAATCGTGCCTCCATGGGCAAATCGTAGGCCTCAAAAGACCTCAGAAATCATCAGAAAGTGCCATAAGTAATGGATGCGGGCCCCGATGAAGTTGAAACTGCTGGAGGAGGTGTGGAAGACATCGATCCATCATCACTGATCATCCCATGCCAAGGCATTGCCTCAGTAGCCCAAATCGAATTCCTCAATAGCCATTTCTACCAATCCTGAAATGCCTCGGGAAGCGTGAAACTACCCCAAACTGCCTCCTGGAGTGCCTGCGCTGTCAAGGTGAGGGCACTAGTGTGTCCGGGAGGGGGGGTAATATGGTAAAAACAAATGGCTGGACCACCCCCTCCAAGCACAGCGCCCTAGGTCAACCGGATAAAAATCACATCTGCTCTGACAGGGTCTCCGACAGACCAAAACTGCACTGGGATAGCCTACTGAGGCTCAATCATCACTGTAAGTGCCTGGAACTGAAAACAAACTATCTCATTGGACTCAGAATGTCCAAATCCATCCAAGATGTGTACTCATACACCATATGAGAGTCTGCATGATCAAATATATATCCAAAACTGATAGCCTACCGACAGACCAAAACTGCACTGGGATAGCCTACTGAGGCTCAATCATCACTGTAAGTGCCTGTAACTGAAAACAAACTATCTCATTGGACTCAGAATGTCCAAATCCATCCAAGATGTGTACTCATACACCATATGAGTCTCTGCATGATCAAAATATATATCCAATATACCGGAACAGGGCAAATAATAATAATCTATCAATGATCAAATACTACTGTAAACCATGAATCATCATCATAACCCTGTAGCTGCTGCATAGAATCATCATGTACATGTACATAGACCATATATCATCAATCCATATCATCACAAGGTCCAACCATCTCATGTCCTATAGTTGACCTTGGTCAAACTAGGTTTGACCAAGTCAACATGACCAAATATAACTCAGATCATCATCAGAAGTTGCTGCAAAGTGTCAAAGGTTAATGCATGCTCTACAATTTATTCAAATAACAATTATAACACAAAGTAATCATTACTGGCGATCTAAATCCAAATATATAATGTCATTAATTATTATTATTACTCAGACTAGACTTTCAAGATCATACTTACTTCATAGCTGTGATCAATTTGCTAGTGAAGGGTGAAGGCTAAAATAACTGGCTAGGCTAAGGGATGACTTGACTGACTTAACTTTGTGACACTTTGGCAAAGGGAAAAGGGAATACACACCATAGTATATACTGAATGAGCAATAACACAGGGAATGGCGGTGTCTCACAAATGGATGAGTTGTTCAAAGAAGGTTTATTCACCTTTAACAAATGCGCACAATCCATAATACAAATGAGGCCAGCAATAATTTAGATATAGCATTTAAGTTCCATTGCTTTTTGGGCCTGAAGTTTCCATAGCCTTGATCTATGTGTGTTTATAAACACATTGCATAGATTTACATTTATTTAGGCTTTCTGCTACAGGTGTGTTTTTAAGGCACTTGTTTACCTGAGCACTTCTAGGTGTGTCAGAGACAGCTTGTTTACCTAGGTATTTACATTTCCAAAAGATATAACATTTTATTTTCATGGCCATTTTCATTTGGCATGCCTTTCATTCATGTGTGTTTAGAAACACATTGCATGAATGGGCTTTTCATACAAGATATAACATTTCATTTTTTCCAGACTTTGTATTCATGGCAGCACTAAAAGTTTCAGGTTTAGCCAACACAACTTTAGTGACTAGGGGGAATTCACAAGGAATTCCAACTCACCATGGGTAAGCTTTGTCACCAACTCACAGCCGAGACACAATAAACAGGGAAGCTCATCCAATACAGAGGCTACGGTGGGAAAAAGTCCTCCATACCACTAGTCAAGTAGTAAGTCAGGGTGATAAACTAAAAGGTAGGCAATGCATGGATGAAGACAATGAATAATGGAGCCAACGCTAGCAAGCCAAGGTATGGTGGAATGATCACCTCTATTCTCCCTAAGGAGGGTAAAACCAATGAGTATGAATAGTGAACTTCTAAGTCTGAGTAGGGACAATATAATATATATAATAAGATCAACCAGGTACACATATCTATACGATCGCCAGATCATGACACTAGGTGCTAAGACATGCTATAAGAATAAATATAAAAGCAATATAACCATACCACAATGATATACCTGCTGAGTCATATACCTGAATGCTCATCACCTGAACCATCATCTGTCCTCTGAAACTGCTGCTGTAACTCTGGGCACTACTGACTGCTCTGTACCAATGGTATAATGGCTATATCGGTCATCTCTCTGAGTGTCCTGAGACTCAGTCATGGCATGGGGACTACAACTGCTGTCCAAATCTGATAGTGATCCAATATAGATGCTCATCTCAGCATCTCAAATTTAAGGGAATTGGCTGAATAGTGTACTGGGATCAAAAAAATAATGTATGGTAACCCGGCTACTATATATGTGATAACAGTTCCTTTTTCGCAAATTTCAAGTTCATTTTCAAGCATTTTTTTTTATCTTTCATAAGTCTCTTGAATCTCGCCATAAGGCGGATCAAGAGCACTCTCTATCGGAGAGATTTCGATGGTTCTTGTTCACAACACTTAATAAAATTGGAATATACATTTACTACACTGCGTATGCTCTACCCACTTGTGGGATTCTCAGAAACAGTGTAGATTGATTAATTCCTCACATTTTAATTCACTTCAACCATAAGAAAACACTCTCCCATATATACCAACGAAAATCCGGCGTTGATCGTCAAACAATCAAAAGTCGGCAAATTCTGCCTGGGGACGCGGGGAACCACTGGACCGAGACCTTAAGGGCACGATTAGGCTACATCCTTGTTGGTGTAGTGTTGAACACCGCTCTAGAGACTCCGACCAGCCCACGTCCTTGTACGGAGCCACCTAGATTGTTTTCCGGACATATCTCCAGTACCGCAAGGTATATCTTGGAGATCCCGTTCCCATTAATAATCAACTTCACCCCAAAATTTACAATAAAATTTACCAAGAGCATTTGCAAAACAGTTCTCAAGCACACCCAAGACATGTATCAAGCATCCCAAGCACTACATTGACACGATTTGGCACTGGTTCTTCAATTCAGTATTCATTTGCTTTTTATCTATCTGGAGTATTGTTTCACCTGTTTTAATTTATAATCATGCCGTGGATGCCTTATTGATAAATTGTTATTGGTTGTGTATCATCATTCATTTTGCAAATACATACTTGGAAGTAATCTCTTATTGTAAATCATCACGAAAACTCCTAAAAACACCCATCCTCACCATACATCCAAAAACACTTTAAAACACAAGAGCTTTAGTAACTCCTTGTTAGGGTCTATCCCCCTTGGCTTCGTTAGGAGTGTGCCTAAATGGAGGAGTCGGGATCAGGTGACAACACTTTACTCTTTGTTTGCCCCCAAGGCCACACTTTTTCCCCTTGGGAAACAACTTTCGAAAGATTTCTGTTGCTAGTGTGCACATCGGCAGGCAACAAGACCTTGTGTGGAAGACCTAGTCTGAGGAGAGACAAAAGGGAGTTGTAGAAGGGGTCACTAGCACCCATTTGCGCATCATCAAAGAAGCATTGGAGTAGATGAAGTCTGATCACTTACAGTTGTTCATGGATAGAGACCTTGCTGTTAAGTTCACAAAAGACAAGGCAAGGGAGGTTGAGGAGCTTGGTTACTAACTGAGCATGGCACACTCTTCAGCAGCAGAGATTCCATCATCTTTACCAGTCGAGACACACGAGGGCGTGAGGGGCATTCATGGTTTGAGGGATGATCCGCTTGTGATGATTCCACACAAGGAGCACATAGAATTGCAGGTAACTAAGGAGAGATTTGACATGGAGGGATTTTACTAGGCACTTACTTTGCATTATGAGGATCATGAACCGCCTGTGTGGGAGAGGGGTTTAGCCACGGACGAGGTGGTTGAGCCCATTTCGTGTGGACTGGACAGCATGGGCGTATATGCATCCATGGATTGGGTGGATAGGTGTACGATAGATTTGGAGTCACACAGGGATACAAATTCAACTTACATCAGTAGAGTGTTGGATGTAGTAGTGCATACAGGATACCAGATAACACAGGAGGTTACAGTTGTATGCAATAGTATACAAGAGGGTACACCGACACGCGAGGGTGTACAGTCGAGCTTATGAGTGTTTCCTCTACGGAGACCTCCTGACAGAGTCACTGAGCATACTGTTGACATGAGGCTACCTAGGATCGAGGACTTGATCGAGTTTGTGCAGCTTATTGGGGACAATTAGATGAATTATTGTGTTGGCACTTGGTAGATCAACGCTATGGGTGGAGGATTTTTCACATCTTATAGGTTAGTGTGGAACCCTGTTGACTTTACCATTGACAGGCGGATTCGAGATAGCTCTTACAGGCATTGCAGATTGGAGTTCCAGGAGAGGAGGATGCAGATGGGGCATGACGGTCGAATAGTTATGATTAGAGTGGTGCATCGTCAACATGGTGGTCTCTTTCTAAGATTTGCTTGGGACCAGGGGATTTTGGTATTAGACAGTTCAATCGCTGACATAGAGGCGAGAGCCAGTTCTTGCTTTCATGAGTTTGGGTCCTGTTATCACCAATCTTGTAGTTGCCTCTATAGATGGATCCAAGGTGGATGGTAGAGGGGGTAGGCAACTAAAGTGGTGAACCAAGAGAGCCCTGGTTCCCAAAAGGATGGTTGTCACGCCAACCAAGGCACTCTTCGCTTTAGCTATCAAAGCCAAGATAGCAAGGGGGAGACCTAGATCTACTCCCGATAGGAGAGATCAACCCAATCACCAGATCAAATCAATCTAATGAAGTACGTAAGGTGACAGGTATGGAACCCTAGAATTAAGGAAATAGGATCACTGTGGAGGCTTATGAAAGGTGTGATATGATGATGAAAGATGACACACAGTGATTCTAGGATTAAGTATGATTCCAGGATTCAAAGCTAGTTTCAAATGGTCAAAATCAACTGCCTTGGGAAACGTGACCCTTAAAACAGGGAAAGTGTCCCAAATAAGAGATCTGACAGTTAGGGCTTTCTAGCTATTCTTGATAGATGGATATGACAGTATCTAAGTGTTCAAGCAACTAGACAGAGATCAACCCACAAGGAAATCTCACAGCCCAGGAAAGCCGTGAGCCTTAGGAGAAGGATCAGTGCATGGGGAATTGGGCCAAATGGAGTCGGATGTCCACCAAAATGTAGATCAGGGTTGTCAAGATGCAAAGCAAGGTGGGTTTTGAAGATCAAGGTCATCCAATGGCTAGATCTCAGTAGATCTGAGATTCAAAATGTATCACCAAGTGAACCAAGTGGGGCACAACCCTCAAAATGAGGAATGGGGCCCACAAGGTGAAAATCAACAAGGTGAAGCACTAGGGGTAGATTATCAAGCGAGGAGAGTTCAAATCAAGTGGGATCTCACCTACCCAGGTCTTGGAACTAGTAGAACTCACCCAACCAAGGAGTGCGACCTCACTTGGAGAGGCTAGGGTGCCTTGGGAAAGGGGTCAAATGGAAGCCAATCCACACCAAACTATGGATCTGAATTGCCGTGGATGCTATAAAGGTGGGTTTTCAATATCTCACCCAAAAGCCAACTAGATCCAAGTAGATCTGAGAAAATGTAAAATGAGGGTTTTAATGACTTAGACAAATGGATAGATCATGGAATGATAAATTTACCTTGAGATCATACCTGTGTGATGGATGAGGTTGCCATGTTGTAAGAGGAATGTTCCCGTAGAGGTCAAATGGGAGATATTTGAGTTTTCTTGCTTTGAAGTGATGCCCTAGTCCACACGTTCGTTCTCCTCTACCTGTCAAACCAAGGAAATCGATTCAATCAGAATGATCAAGCATGGAGGAAATACAAGCATAAGCAAATGATAACATGAAGTAGAAGGTACTAAGACAATAATACTCCTTGTTACCGACGAAGAAACCCCAAAGAAGAGGCAGGGAGAGTCTCCCCAACCAATGCGACCTCCTTGAAGCAAATCGGCCTCCACCTGTAGATGAAAAATACATGGAGAAAAAAAGATAGCAAGATAATCTCCAATAACCCAATGCAAAGGAAGAACAAACAGTCGAACTCCAAAAGTATTCACCACCACAAGACAAGTAGATGCAATAGTATTTTTCTATTCCAATAATCCAGAGCCAAAAGCCCCCTTTTACAATGAGGAGCTCTCTGCTGTAAATAGGAAGGAGAGGCACCAAAATCCTAACCACCTTTTGAATGGATGGCTAAGATTAAAAGATCAAAATTATCTAATCAATGGTTGAGATGACCTCAACATAAAAGTACATGGATCAATAATAAAATAATACATCAATGGACCAAATCGCCCTAGGAGAGGGGGGTCCCACCAAATGTCAATGAATAAACATAAGATCTAGCTCATGGTGGGTCCAAGGGGTAATTTATAACACCCTTGGTCAATCCCCATGGCACAATATCAATAAAATAATGCTCTAAGCACCAAATCGTGCCTCTCTGGGAAAGTCGTGAGCCTTTGGAGGCTCCAGAAAACCATACAAAATGCCGGAGTGAAGAGTGTAGGCCCCACTGAAAGCTGAAACTACTGGAGAAGGTGTGGAAGACATCACTCTCATCATCAAACATCATCCCATGCCAATCCCCTGTCTCAGTAGCCCAAATCGAATCCCTCAGTAGCCATTTTTACCATTTCTGATCTGCCTTGGGAAGTGTGAAACTGCCCAAACTGCCTCCTGGAGTGCCTGCGCTGTCAAGGTGAATCCAGCAGGCTCTCTGGGAGGGGGGTAATATGGTAACATCAAGTGGCTGGACCACCCCCTCCATGCACAACGCCCTAGGTAAACCCATCAAATCTCATCACTGCTCTAACAGGGCCTCTGATAGGCCTAAAACTGCACTAGGATAGCCAATTGAGGCTAAAAATCACTGTAACTGCTCGGAACTGAAAACAGACTGTCTCATTGGACTCGAAGAGCCCAAATCCATCTAAGATGTCTACTCATACACCATATAGATCTCTGCATGATCAAAAATAAATATCCATCATATCCAACAGACCAAATAATAATAACCTGTAAAAGTGCTGAAAAGCACAAATCATCATCATAAGTCTGAAACCGCTACTTAGAACCACCTGGTGACCTGTACGAGACCATATATCATATCTCTGTATCATTTGAGGTCTGCCACCTCATGTCCTGTGGTTGAATTTTGGTCAAACTGGGTTTGACCAAGTCAACATGACCCAAAATATAACTCAGGCTATCATCAAACTGCTGCAAGGTGTCAAAGGATAAAGCACTTGGATGCTCTACAATTCATTCAAGTAGCAATTATAACAAGAAGTAATCAATACTGGTGATCTAAAACCAAATATATAAAGTCATTAATTATTATTATTACTCAGACCAGACTTTCAAGACCATACTCACTTCACAGTTGTGATCAATTTGCTAGCGAAGGGTGAGGGCTAAGAATAAAAAGGCTAGGCTAAGGGATGACTACTGACTTGTCATTGTGACACTTTGGAAATGGAAAGGGAATACACAATATAGCATATGCTGGACAAGCAAATAACACGGGGGATGGCAGTGTCTCACAGATGGGTAAGTTGTTCAAAGAGTTCTTATTCAACTTAGGCACCATGTCTACTTTTATAAAAGATGATCCAGTTTCATTAGGATCCATTGATTTCATTTCATGGCCTTTTTGGCCTACATAACCCTTCGGATCTCAGGTGTACTGATAAGCACAACTAATTGCAGTTTGCATCCAAGGCATGTTTGTACATATACATATAAGGTCAGCAATCGTTTAGATATAGAGTTTAAGAACCATTGCTTTTTGGACCTTTCATTATACTCTTCAAGGAGTATTTTAGCTTTTCATTGCTCTTGCCCTTTACTCACGTGTTGATAAACACATTCTAGAGTTTATAGTTTCCTGGGCGAATTTACATAAGTTTCCATAAGTAGTACATGAGTTTTCAGTTTTAGCCAACACATCTTAAGTGACTAGGGGGACTTCGTACCAGTGCCAAACATCGGGACAACTGACCAGAATGATTTAGGACTACAATCCAACTCACCAAAGGTAAGTTTTGTCACCAACTCAAAGCCGAGACACAAGAAACAGGGAAGCTCATCCAACACAGAGGCTAAAGTGGGGGAAGGTCCTCCGTGCCACTAGTCAAGTAGTAAGTTAGGGTAATAAATAAACTGCTAGGTAATGGATGGATGAAGACAGTGAATAATGAGACCAACACTAGCAAGCCAAAGTATGGTGGGAATGATCACCTCTATTCTCCCTAGGGAGGGTAAGACCAATGAGTATGGGTAGTGAACTTCTAAGTCTGAGTGGGGACAATATAATATATATAAAAGTACAACCAGGTCCACATATCTATATGATTGCCAGATCATGATACTAAATGCTAAGACATGCTACAAGAATGAATATAAAAGCAATATAACCATAACACCAAAATATACCTGCTGAGTCATATACCTGAATGCACAATATCTGAACCATCATCTGTCCTCTGAAACTGCTGCTGTAACTCTAGGCAATACTGATTGCTCTGTACAAATGGCTAAATGGCTACATCGGTCATCTCTCTGAGTGTCCTGAAACTCAGTAATGGCATCGGGAACAAAACTGCTGTCCATATAATAGCATGATCCATAATAGATGCTCATCTCAACATCTCAATGCAAGGGAACTGGCTGAAAAGTGTACTGGAATTAGAAAAATAATGTATGGTAGCCCGACTACTATATATGTGATAACAGGTCCATAGTGGAGCAGTTAGCTGAGGGGTTTAGCGAGTTGTTGGAATATTAGGATGCTCTACTTATCAACGGTAGTCAGGAGAATTCCTATGGCAGTACCTTGTCGGATCACTTATCGAGTAGAGGAGGCTTCACCTCTTCTCGGCTAGTTTGGGACCCTAGTATCATTTTCAATTTCAGTCCGGTTCATTCAGAGGAGTGACAGGTTGTGGAGGCATTGTTTGAGGACAAGCAATCTTGGGAAGGGAGGACTGTAATGTCCCTTTTTAGATGATCATTCTAGGGGGTTATTAGATGATAGTTAGGCCTACCATTGTTATAATATTAAGATGCCATTTAATTAAAAAGGGTATATTTCAGTGGATGGTATTGGATGGTCCATGGTATTGCCCATGGTATGCTCAGAAACCGGATTCGTTGATAACCCTTGCCGTGTCCCGAATCGGTCGAATCGGACACGATTCGATTGGAATTCGTGTCCGATTCGACCTTGCATCGAATCCTGAATCGGGACATGAACTTAACAGCGAATCGGACACGCAGATGCATCGAATCCCGACTGTCGGACACGTTTTTGAAAAACAGGACACGTTTTTGGCGGAAAAGGGCGTCCGGGTTCACTTAAAAATAGAAATTTGCCTTTCTTTTTGTCATCTGCAAGGAAGCATTTGGTTGAGAGTGAGTTGTATGTGCAGGTGAAGGAGATTTGAAGGCTATCCATCGTTTCCAAGCGATTCCAAGTGCATTCCGGTGGATTTGTGGAGAGGATTGCAAGCTCAACCATCACAAAAGAAAAGGAATGTCTCAATCAGCTAGGGTAGGAGGTAGGGGGCAAAGGAGAGGGAGAAATGCACCATCTAGGGCCTCCCCTCCTATTCCACCAAGCACAAGCGGTTCTCCTCCTCCGTCAAGTGCTCCGTCGGCTGCTAGTGGAGCTCATTCTATGGCTCGACTTAACCCTGTTTTAGCAAGACAACAAGCGCAAGAAAAAAAATACCCTTTGTGGAAGTATGTGACAAGGAAAGATGGACCCGGGGCAAAGCTTGGTGGGGGAGGCAATGTGTCTTGGAGATGCAATTTTTGCAAGCATGAGTTCATGAGCACATATTTCCGGGTTAAGGGCCATTTGTTGGCCCTTCCTTCTTGTGGGATTTCTTCATGCAAAGCGGTGACTGTTCACCAAAGGAGGGATATGGAAAGAGAGGATCATGTTGGCTTAGGGAAGGTGGCAGCAGCAAGCAAGAAAAAAGAGGATGATCCTCTTCCATTCTTGAGGAAGTCCTCTAGCACCAAGCCTCCATTTCCACCTAGCATTCATGGGCGTGGGGATACTTATCAAACAAGAAAGAGGCAATCTACAGGTGGTCCAATGGATAGGATTTTCCAAAAAGAGGCGCGAGAAGAGGTAGACCTTACTATTGCATTTTTCTTCTACCTCAACTTCATTTCATTCAATGTTGCACGGTCACCATTGTATTTTGAGACGGTTAAAACTATCTTGGAACGTGCTCCAAATGGTTATGTGCCTCCTGGTTCAGAGAAGCTTAGAACCACATTGTTGGTTAAAGCAAAGAAGGAGGTAGATAAAATTCTTGAGCCAATTAGATCAACATGGCCCTCATCCGGTGTGAGTATTGTTTCTGATGGATGGACGGATCCTGCACGCCATTCACTCATCAATTTCATGGTATCTTCCCAAAATGGACCGGTGTTCTTGAAAGCGGTTGATGCTCTTGGCGAATACAAGGATGCACAATTTATGGGTGATTTATTCATCAAAACCATTGAAGAAGTGGGTGTTGAGTCGTGTGTACAAATCATCACGGACAATGCAACTGTTTGCAAGGCTGCTGGCATGATTGTGGAAGCTAAATATCCACAGGTATGTTCATTTTGGACACCTTTCATTTCTAATTTGCTCATTGTTTGAATTTGGTCATTGCAATGTTAGTGTTGTAGAGTCATTGATACATGCTTTTATTGCTCTTACAGGTTTTTTGGACACCTCGCATTGTCCATTCCTTGAATTTAGCACTGAAAGCCATTGTTTCGGATGTGGCATGGATTGACAACCTTATTGAGGATGCACGCCATATCCGTAACTTTGTACAAAACCACATAAATGCCCTCACCATCTACAAACAATACACACAACTTTCATTGCTGAAGGTTGCAGATACTCGGTTTGCTTCCTCATTCATCATGCTCAAGAGGTTGAGGGAGGTCAAAACCGCTCTTGGGTCCATGGTGATTTCAGAGTTTTGGGCTTTTTGGAGAAAGACGGATCAGGTTGCTTCACAAAAGGTGAAGGACTTGGTGTTAAATGATGGTTGGTGGGACATGGTGGATCTTACTATTAAGATCATGGAGCCAATCATTTCTTTGTTGCGGTATGCAGACACGAACCAGCCCATCCTAACAGAGGTTTATGAGGGGTGGGATTCCATGATTGAGTCCATGAGGTCCATTGTCATGGAGAATGAGTGTCCCGAGTATGGGACATCGGCAGAGAACTTATGGACCATTATTCGGAATATTCTTATCTCCAGGTGGGATAAGAATTGCACACCTTTGCATTGCTTGGCCCACTCCTTGAACCCCAAGTTCTACACTTAGGAGGGGCTCACTGGTGGATCGGGGGCCTCACACAGAGTCCCTCCTCACATGGATGCAGAGATTGCAAATGGGAGGAAGATAGCACTTAGACGGCTATTTCAGGATAGAGACATGCTTGAGGAGGTGGAGGATGGCTTTGTAGATTTTTCCACTGGCACTGGGAGATTTGGAGGCTATGATGTGCTTAGAGATAGGGAGGGTAAGACACCCTATCGTTGGTGGGCAACTCATGGGGCAACATCCCCTATTCTACAGAAGTTAGCCTTCAGGGTCATCTCTCAAGTTACATCATCCTCTTGTTGTGAGAGGAATTGGAGCACATATGGGAACTTGTACAGTGTGAAGAATAGCAGGCTTGAGCAGTCCAGGGCAGAGTCCATGGTGTATGTGCACTCCAACCTTCGTCTTATTTACAGGAAGAGGGAGGAGTGGGTGAAGGGAAAGACAAAGATGTGGGATGTCTTTCCTGATGATATGGGTTTGGACAGCAGTACTGAGTTGGCATTAGCCAACATGGATCTTAATGATCCAGTGCTAGAGCCGGTCACTTTTGATGATAGTGATCGTACAGAGGGGTCATCCTCCACAGCAGCAGATGCAGATCGTCAGATGGGCAGAGAGGAGGAGGAGGGGGAGGAGGATGAGGATCAGGGCAGTGGCAGTGATGAGTATGTTGATTCAGGCATGGAGGAGGACTACTGACATATGGGATTCTCCCATCTTGATCCACCCCTTTTTGTATTTACTATTAGTCTATTTGGCATTTGCCAGTGGCCCAGTGCCCAGTGGCATTCCGACATATATGTATACATTTTGATTTTGATGACTTAATGAGAAATATGGTTCCGACATGCATCTGTGTCTCATTGTGATTTGTGAATGACAAATGTGTAATCATTAATGTGTTTTTATTCTAATTTCTATTGAATATTTGTAAATGTTCTAGTTTCTAAATATTTTTGGATCTATATGTCTATATTTTTAAATTTTAATATATTTAAAAAAATATATATATATATGTATATAAAACGTATCCTATGTGTCCTGATTTCGGGGGTCACCGTGTCCGTGTCGGACTCTCGTATTTTCGTGTCCTACGTGTCCCGTGTCCCCGTGTCAGGTGACTTTGATGGTATGGGACTCAAAAATAAGATAAAAGAGGAGGCACTCATCCATTGTGATGATCTTGATTTGACATTGATTTCTCGTGACCGTCTGGGGTTATCCTAGATTTTTCGTTAGGGTTTGGCAAAACCCTTCCATTGTTGGTTTGGTTTCGGTGGTGCGACAGATCCACCCTAGCTAGACAGAGAGGAGGATCCATTCAGGGTCTTCATTGGAGCTTCATCATTTGGTTTAACATCATCTTTTGGGTAGGCATCTCTTCCAGGTTCTTGTTGGGTGTGCCTTAGTAGCTGCTATAGCAGCCATAGTTATTTGTATTGGCTACCATCTATTTTTCATAATAAAGGTGTCAATAGTATTCCACAATTTTGGTGTGTACTTGAATGTTCTCAATGTGTTTGATGAAATGTTGATGAGAATGCAAATTGCTTGTGAAAGTTATAAATAAACGTAAAATTGTTAATTGTTTGCCAAATACATATAATTTGTGCCCATCCGAGTCGGGGACATTTCATTTGTGCAGTAACACGGTAAACAAAGACACCCCAAACCTGAGGTTTACAGCCTGCTGAAAAGAAATTAAGCACATAAATCAAGGAATTGCTATACACCTATATGACCCTATATGGCCTTGTCTGTATGATTATACAGAATTACAGACTATTGCTATATGTGTAGTCTTCAACCTACAAGTCTGTTGGTCAATTCTCTTCCTGTAGATCTTCTTTCTCTCTTCCTGTTGTTGTCCCTATTCGACAAAACTGTGTAATGCACACTCTATTTGGACCTACCTTTACACTTGAATTGAAACCCTAATCTACCAAACGCTTAATCTCACAGTGAGATATATGGTTGAGATTAATCTAAACCACCAATATATAAATACACTTTATTAGACTCAATCATTTAAGTATAAGGATTTCACTTTATTCCTAAAGTGAACAAAATAGAATTGACTCGAACTACTTTAGGCATGTTCACACTGAACCTATGCGGAAGTTCCTGTTCGAGCTACATTCTTCAACAAATCCATTGGTGTAGATTAGTGCGTCTCACTTAAGGGGATTTGAATAGGGCACCTGCCAGCATGGAACTAGTTAAATGTCCTGTTACCGCTCAAACTAGCAGTCTCAATACAACTAGGTTGTGTAGACCAAGGGCTAGTGAAGGTAAGCTAAGGAGAGCTTAGATCCAATGTCACCACAACCTAATCCCTTAGCTTCTTCGGGTAACTCATAACCTAGGGGAGAGTCCCTAATCAAGGAATGAGCACCTGCAATCACCAATAACCTGCAAATACCCCTCTACTAGTCTTATGGCTAAGATCAATGCCTTATTTGGAGTCAACTGTGTATAATAAAGACACAGAAATCAGGAGTTAATTCAATCCTGCCAAATAATATCAGCACTGTAATACACTCCACAAATCCCAAGGCAACTTTTCACACTTCCCAAGGTAGTAACTTAGAAAAGTGCACCCCGAAGGGAAGGTAATCAGGTGGCCTGGGGCACACTAAATGGCCCAATTAGAGCTGCAAAAAATCTGCTGAAATTCTGATTTAAACAGTTTCACGTTTCCCAATGCACTAGGTCAAAATAGGATGCCCTCAGATATTTGTGCATAAATCCATTAGGGCGAATTTAATGGGTGGACCAGAATTATCAGATTGCAAATATTTTTGGTTTTTGAAATTATTCAGATTTATAGGGCTTTTTCAGCTATATATTGTTTTTGTGTATTTTTGCATAAAATAAAAACATAACAGAATTTGATAAAAGATTTGGAAGATAGGGTATTAGATTCTTATCTCAAACCCTAGGGCATTAAGAGATCATAGCCAACGTCCCTCTCTAGAAATGGATTTCAACACTTGCAATTAGGGCATCAGCTAGCAACTTCAAGAGTTAGGTGGAAGAGCCTAATTAGGCAAGAGAAGGAATCCAAGGCCCAATACAATGGAGAGCTCTTATGAAAGAATGGTCTCCTCATGCAAGGTTAACAAAATATTAGCAAGAAACCCTAACACATAAGAGTAATGCACCATAAAAGCACCATTAAACTAGGTTAGAAGTATAACTTACTAATGTTTAACAAAGATGAGCAAGAGTTTCGCATTAGGTTACCTTTGTGCTTGGGTTAGTACAATCATTCTAGCATAGACCAATAGCATGTGCAAAAGAAACCCTAGATATTCCTTCAGTCAACCTTCAAGCATGAAAGATCATCTCCAAGAGGCGCGCATAAGCTAACAACTCCAATAAACCAAGAGAAATAGAAAAGATTTCATAATGAACCCATATCTTGTTATCTTTTTACAATGAGAGGGAGGCACTATTTATACAAGACTAGCCTCTCCTAATTTAAAGTTATAAGCTACATGAGCCTACAAGATAATGTAAAAATATAACATTTGGCTTTCTCACCCACAACTTTGGGGGCTAAAGTTTAAACCACTCAAAATAACATTAAAATATCTCTAAATAACATAAAAGTAGTAAATAAAGTGCAATTAGGTTACACCAAGTGCTAGGTGTGCCAAAAGGAGGAGGTCATGCCCCAACTAACCCCAACAAATGTGTGCCCTCAATTTCCTCCTTCATTATCCTTGTAGGCTTCTTCAATAAGGAAGTACAATTTGTAGGTAACACATCCCATAGGAGGGGTAAAATAGGTCCAAGTGAGCAAATAAGGTGTGCTAGATAGGGTATAGTGCCCTTTACAAAGTGCTATCACCTTTTACATGGCAAATACATGCGTGTAGTCATGCGTCAAAGTGATTAACCCCCCAAGGGCACTAACCCGTACAGAGCGAGCACCTCCTGGAGGTGGAAATCAAGCGGACCATCCAAGGCATCATTAGGGGTATTTAGCTCCAAATCAACACTCTACGCTTTGGTAGATCTGACTGGGAACGCTGTAGAAACTTTGAGGTGTAACAGACTCCATTCGAATTCCCTTCTGGATACAATCATCCCACAGTCTTTCCCATGAGGGAAGGTTTTCTTGAGCACAAACACCCTATACAAATGTTTCCCATTGAGATGGGAACGCATTTAGTGCCTTGTTGACTAGCTCTTTGTCTTCGATCTTCTCCCCAATTACGGCAAGTTGGTCGTGAGTTTGTGTGACCTTCATCAGGTAACTGGTGATGGTGTCTAATTTGGTCCTCTCAACATATCTGAGTTTATTATGCAATATCATCTTCTTGTTAATGTTCTCTCTTTGGTAAAGGCTAACCAAGGTATTTAACATGTCCCCTTCATCATCTTCTTCTCGTATATGTGAAGGATCATATAATCCTTTATAGCATCCATGACCATCCGCTTGGATCTCACTTCTTTCTTCATGTGAGTTGCTAAAAGCTGCGTATGTTTTCGTGAGGTTACCACATCCTTGACAATATCCCAAAGGTTAGTCTCTTCTAATAGATGAGTTACCTTGACATTCCATGATAGGAAATTCGAGTCACTATCCGTCGAACCCGAGGCTAGTTGGTGCCATCTTTGATCCGCAAACAAGCTCCTACTCTTATGATCTTCTAAATTGGAGTAGCTCCGATACCATGTAATTTTTTCAGACCCTAGGTGTCTGTTGTCCTATGTTTCTTTATTAAATTAATGAAATCTCGAATTTATTCAATAACATAAATACATTTTTGAACATGCAAGGATCACAAAAAATGGCTAGAAAATACGAACAATGGAAGATAAAGTTATTTCTCAAGTACACAAGAAATTTGTCCTTCAAATCAACTTGTCATTTAATAATCAAAACTTACAAGGACACCTCAAAATTGAAGTTTTCAGCTCGTTGGAAAATAAAAACTGCTTGTCAATTTGAGGAAACGTTGTACGGGTTTTCTTGTACAACTGTACGAACCTGTATGACCCGTCCATACAATTGTACATAACTGTTCGTATGACGGTACATAAATCTATGGAACAATTGTTCTTCGACTTGCAAACCTCTACCAATAGATCCTCCTACTATTGCTCTGCTTTATCTCTCCCTTGGCCACTTTCTTGGTCTTCCTTGGGTGTGTTTCTTCACCTTCTGACGAAACTATCTTCCAGTAAAGAATGAATGTATCTTTACCCTCTACCTTGCCTTGCCTTTATACTCAAGTTGAAGACCTAATCTACCGAAACCCTAATCTCATGGTGAGATCTACGGTTGGGATTAGTCTAAATCAATAGTGTATTAAAAATACACTTTATTATAGACTCAACTACTAAATATAAGACTTTCACTTTATTAATAAAGTGAATTACAAAATAGATTCGACTTTGGATGACTTCACGCATGTTTGACACTAAACCTGTGAAGAACTTCCTGTCTAAGCTACAAACATAAGCACATCAATCTTTGGCACATGGCATGGAAGAACTGAGCTAACTGAAATTGTCTATGTCAAATGTCCATGGGCAAACCATAGATCTCATCTGTGAAATTGCTAGATGTGATGGAAGATCACATAGCAAAAAATAATCAAGTTAGCCCATACATGTCAAGGGGTAACATTCCTTAGATATGATTACTGCTAGAAATCACATCAATTTTTCAACAATAATATTTCTTAGTATTGTGGCAAGCATTACATAAGGGTATTGGTCTAGATCTATTGAAAGAAATTACATATTTTGCTTTTAATAATGAAGGCCATGTTATCAACTGATCTGTACAATAGTTGAAACCTCATTGAGCCGCCAGTATTGGAACACATCAGTGTTCACTTCCAGAGTATCTGGGTTTCAGATATTTGGGTCTAGCCAGTTTTGTTTTTTGAGTCGACATGACCATGGCCCCATGGGGGTTTGTAATAAAGTGTGCTAGTAGGATCTGAGTGGCTCGGTTCCCCATGATTGGATTAAACAACTAAGGTATTCTAGGGAGTTTTTTCACCGTCAGATTATACTTTGCTTTAGGTGAGATATAATCTCTTGGTTTTTCTTCCGCTACCTCCAAAGCTGGAATGCCCGATTTTGGAAATTTTTGCCATGGGGGGTTATTAGAGTCCAACTATAATATATAAACCTGCTAGACACTATTAGAATAGGTTCTGGTCATGTCCTAAGTCTCTAGGACCCCCAGAAAAAATTTCGAAATTTTTTTACCGGACGCGTCGGATTTGGGGTTTTTAATTTTTTAATTATTTTTAAATTTTAATTAAATTTCCCTATAGTTTAAATAGAGAAATTTGAGTCTGTAATATGTCAGTCATCCGGGGTCCGAATTTAGTGATTGATGGCTTGTTTCATAAGCCAAAAATCACACATGACCCATGGACCAGCTAAACCCAACTTTCGGATGTCAATTCAGCCTCATAATTAATATTTTCTCTAAAAAGTCATTTATAGAGAAATTATTAATTAAAATAATAAAATTGAATATTTTGGAGATAATCCAAATCTCTCCAAAATTAATCAATTTGATTAAAATAAAAGGCTAAATGACATGGCAATGGACATTTATGAAGATTCCAATCAACTCCAAGTGGCTTAAGTCAACTATCCAGTCACCAGAAGATTATCCACTCAAGCTAATTCGCCCTTCTTCATGCAAAAGTCGATTTGGTGAGTTGTCAATTGTTAAATGGGTTGGTGGTTTTGCATTTAAGTCTAAGGTGGGCGCCCTCATGACTCACCCAATCCCATAGCTTGGCTCCCTTTACAAGATTCGAGTTAGTACCTACCACCACTCCACTTGTCACCTACCAACCTACTCGCCTCCCTCATCAAGCTCACGTCATTCCTCATTAGCCTCACGTGTATCCTTGTTGTAATTTGCTTATTGGTTGGTGATACTTCCCATGCAATCACCCAAGTCGAGTTATGCCACTTCTTCATTCATACCTACCAACAAGTCGAGTTGTCATTCGAATTAGCTCTCCAAGCTTAGTTTTGATTGGAATTCGACTTTCATGTCTATTGTTTTGGCTCTCACTCAAGCCAATTCGACCTAGGGTTTTAGCTAGTGGTTCTACTATAAAGAGAGGCCCATTTGGGTTATTATCTCATGGAATTTTTGTGCACCATTACTCTGGCAAATTTGTACCAGATCATAGCAATTGCTATCTTGAAATAAAATTCGACTTTGGAGGTCCATGCGATTTGTGCAACATTGATGAATGCTTCTCTTGTGAGGTGACTTCTTTCTATGCTTTCAACTTAATGCTTATGTGATTGATCAAGTAACTAGCTTTAGAAGTCTATATTCTAGAACATAAGATCTACCATTTGTGGCTTTCAATTTGGTTTATTATGCAATGTTGATCAATGAGTTATATGAATAGGACGTACTCAATTATACTAGCATTGATATAACCTTGGTGTTCGTAGCATACTAGTCATATATTTGATCTCACTTTTGCATTGAATTGGTTGTCTTTGAATAGGTTTTTCTAGGTGTAGGAGGGTGTGAGCTCGGCTGCATCTAGCCCATCTTCATCATCACAAGTGATTTTTAACATTGTTGTCTTTCCAGGATCTACAAAGGTTGAGGTTGTTCCAAGAAGAAGCACAAAGAGACTTTGCTCCAAGATCCATCCTTTTGGCTTCTTTTCCCATTCGTTTTCGTCCTCTCTTTTATCTCTCGTCCACCCTAGAAAAGCTACCTTCTTCCTCTCGTCTTAGCCATTTAGTGCCTCCTTCCTCTTCTCTTTAGCCCTACCCTCTCCTTCTTTTCGTCCCACTCCTACTTCCTCCTCCTTCCTTCACCTTGCTCTCGTCGCACTTCTTGTTCATCCCTCTCGTCTTCCCTCTTCATACCACTCGCCCAACCTCTTTTTTTCCCTAAGGTTGCTTTCGTCCATCTCTATTTGGGCCCTAAAACACAAGCAAAAACAAACAAAGTTGTTAGTAGTAGTAGTTATTAGTTGTTGGTAGATTTGCATGGATAGATCTTAGTTAGATTTCAATTACTAGTTTTATTTCTTTGCATATATAGATCTCATAAAAAGGGTAAGAAACTTGCATTGTCTTTTGAGGTACTTAGCCATTTTCATATTAGAACCTCTTTTCCATACTATCATAGCTTGCATGTAGCATTAGATCTCCTTTATAGACTTTAATTTTGTTAAAGTTTCAATTTGTTTTGGTTATCTAACATCTAATGGGTATTTGAGTTGTTCACTTGTGGTAGATCTTTCCTTGAGAAAGAAGAGTTTTGAGAAGATTTGAAGCAAATAGAAGAGAGAAGCTCCTAATATAAGAAGCCATCAAGAAGACAAGAGGGCGATCCAAACCAAGACTAGTATTTATCCTTTTGTAATAGCTCTTAGAAGCTTATTTTCAAGTATTTTTACAAGTTACATCTCTCAAAGTCCTTCAAAGGGTTAGAAACCCAAGGCAATTGTAAAAGCTTAATAAAAGTTAAGTGGAGGAGGCCTCCGCTTTTTTGGGTCTTCTTCCCCATTTGGGGAAGAGTGTCGTGTTTGGTTAGCCTAGATCTGTTCTTTCATGCTCTTAGATTAGTTTCCATTCAAATGAGTTATTTTTGTTATCATTTCCGATTCACTTACCCCCATGCTCTGCCGAGTACAGTCTTTGACCTAAAAGAGATTCTTGGGTAGATTAGAGTTTATTTTCTGTTTAGTACTTTACTTTTCATCTTGTATTTTCTCTTCCAAGCCTTGACTAGAGTAAAACTAACTTTGGGATTGTATCCCAAAGGCCACATAACTTTGTGGTAGTTTCTCGTTCCCCCATCAGCTTCTTGTGGACATCCAGCTAGCTGGAAGGTTTCCAAGACTGGTGGCTTCTAGTGATTGACCTTGTTTGGAGGTTGATCCCACCTATTAGATTAGAATTTGTGTGGTTGAACACTAGATTTTCCAGTTTCATTTTATTTGGCAAGTAGTATTATTGGCAGTATTTCATATCTTTCAAATCTATCACATTGTTTAATCATTTTAAAAGTTGAATTATCTTGCTACTACAAACTACTTTTTGCTTCTTAAAACGAACCAAAGTCTCTTGAACTTGGCCAAATCCAAGTCAAGAGCACTCTCTATCGGAGAGCATTATTAGTTTTGCATCTTTCCCTGCATTAGGCATTTGTTAATTAGCAAGTCTCTTGAACTGTGGTCATAAGATCAAGTCAAGAGCGTTCTCTGTCGGAGAGTTGAACAAAGTGCTCTAATAATAAATTTTTTTTACCCATATTTTCCCTTTTAATTAATTTACCTCGGTCTCTGTCCTACACCCGTATGCTCTGCCAACCGGAAACAGTTGGGCTAGTACTCAGAAAGGTGTAAGACTTGTTAAGTTCACAAGTGAAAACATTAATTAAAATTTTACCCAAAACCCCAACCAAGACAAAATCACTGAGTACTTCCTCTAACAGGTGGTGCCGGGAATCCACTGTCAGACTCGAGGGCGGTCAAGCCGTAAGCACACTTGCCCTCTTTGCAATCTGGGTGCTCCCGACCTATCATCTAAAAGGTTGCCAGTGGTTCTTTTTGGTTAAGGTTCCACCTTTTTTTTTTTAATATCCTTGTTCTTAGCCATAATAATCAAGACCACTAAAATCTTTAATTTACCAAGATAAGCTGCAAAACATTCTCAAAAACTTTTATCTCAAACACTTGTATCAAGCATTTTACAATCACTTTTACTTTTTTGACTCCATAAGGCACTGGTCCTCAATCACAATATTTTATTTGCTTATTTATCAATATTGGAGCATTTGTGTTAATTTTCGTAAAAAGTGATTTATTTCTGATTTAGTGTATCTCTCATCTTCTATTTTGCAACGTGGATTGCGATATCTTGTTTTTCATTAAAGTATTATTGTGTCTTTCACTTTCAAAAAAAAAAACTCCTAAACAACACCCATCCGCATCACATCACCAAAAACATTTTAAACACACAAGAGCCTTAGACAACTCTTTTATAGGGACTACCCCCCTTGGCTTCGTTAGGAGTTTGCCTAAACGAAGGAGCTGGGATTCAAGTGACAGTACCTGGCTCATTGCTTGCCCCCAAGGCCACACCCCTCTCACTTGTAGTGAAGAGATAGCTTTCGAAAGATTTCCGCTACTGGTGTGCAATCTGGCGGACAACAGGCCACAAACGTGAAATTGATGGCTCCTAACCCGTGTTACCGAATCCGTCCACTCTGGGTGGTGGATGCGCGGATCCCCGGATCTGGTATGGATCCGAATCCATATTTGCCTAGGATCCGCCCAGGATTCTGCCCCAATCAAAACTGCAAACATTGATTTCATTATTCGAGGGTCCTGTTGCTTTTGGAGTCTGCGACTTTCGAACACGCTTGTGGAGCCCAGCAAAGGATAAGGAACAGCAGTGAGAAGAAGAAAACAAATAGAAAAAGAGGAGGTAAAACAGAAAAGAATAATAGAGGAAAAAGGGCAGCGAAAGGAAAGGAAGGAAAAGTTAGGGAGAGAAAGGACAAGGACCTAGATCAAGGAAGAAACGAGAGCAAGAGAGGGACTCAAAACTCATTAATGGGAAAGCAGCCAGAAGGAAACTAGGGCAGCTAAGGGATGAAAAGACCAGGAAGACGAGAGGAAGGAGAGGCTTAGCAAAGAAGGGGAAGAAAGGAGGATGAAGAGGACAAGCCAAACAAGGCGAGGAGGGTAAGAAGCCAAAGAGAGTGGAAAACATTAGTTTAGGGCTTCTCAAAGTAACCAGTAACCAGTGTTTTAAGAGTGATTTTGTTGCTTTAAAGATGGAACTCGGAGGCAAAGAAAACTCCTTGTGCTTCTTCCTTGGAACAACCCCAACTTTGTAGATCCTGAAAGACACCAATGTTAAAAAAATATGCTTGTGATGATGAAGATGAGCTAGATGCATCTGAGCTCACACCCTTCTCCAAAATGGCAAGACCTATCCAATTACAAACAGCTCAAACAACCCAGTGAGATCAAATAGAAAACTAGTATGCTAAGCACATAAAGATTTTATCAACATTGATACAACTGAATATTTCTTGCTCATATAATCTTTGATACAAATAGCATAATCAACCAAATTGACAACTGCAAATGGAAGATCCTACATTCTATGAAATAGACTTCTAAAGCTAGTTTATTTGATCATTCACATAGGCATTAAACTGAAAGTATGGACAGAAATCACCTCAGAAGAGACATTCACCAAAAGAGCACAAATCGCATGGACCTCCAAAGTCTGATTTTATTCCAATAGCAAAGCAAATAGCTAGTACAAAAATTCCCCACAGTAATCTTACATCCAAAAGTCCATCCTAAGAGAGAGCCAAAGGCCTCTTATTTATACAAAATACAGAGCTACCAAGAGCCCATTTGAATGCATGAAGAGAGAGGCCTAAGAGGGGCGCATTCACCAACCATCTGGAGTTCACGTGGTAGATTGATGCGAATTGGAGTTAACTGAGTGCTGGGTTCGGCGTGAGTGAGGGTGAGGTGGTGATTGGGGTTGGTATGATTGGGGAGGTGGCAGCCCTCTCTTTGAAACCAATGCTCACCATCCTATTCACGCTCACCAAACTCGTGAGCTCAACCACGTGAAGAGACTCATGCCCACCTATGCTCACGTCATTCATTAACCAAACCAATTCGTAATCCAAAAAATGGCAAGTGTTCTAAATATTCAAATGGTGGACCACCACACTAGAGCCTTCATTTGCTCAATTTGTGAGCCTTGTTGACGTGGAGAGAGGACCACGCTAGAAAATAATCAAATTCATTAAACTGGCAGCTCACAAGAAATTCAACTATTGTACAAAATAGTTGGTAACAGATAGCATGTGAGCGCCGTCAATCTCAAACACACGACCATATATTGTATTTCATTTGAACAACAAAATCCCAGTGCAACTCTTACGATTTTACGCTACTTTGGGTATGATGATCCGTTTGGAGGCATGTAACCAATAAATAGAACGGTGTCGAGCTACTAGGTCATTAGACGCCTTCATTGGTCATGTTAGATATGCATTCTACTCATCCGTTGAGATTATGAAACGTTCTCGCCCATAAAAATGTATGGAGTATCTTACTAGTACAACACACCATGTCACCTAGTCTCTCCAACGTGTATATACTTTGTGTATCCTTACAGTGCCCTCGAACTCCACGACTGGAAGAATGATCTGTAGGGCTAGAACCCATGATTTTGTTAAGATATTTATATTAACCGTCCTCATCTTAAAAAGTTATGAAGTAACGGTAAGGGGGTAGTGTTTTTTATAAGATTTTGTTTGTTGATATAAAGTGACTTATAATCAATATCAATTAACTTTATAAATAAGTAACAAGAAGCCAAATAAATAATTATATCATAAATTATTGGAATTATAATATAGATAGTAATTTTATAACTATGATTTAAATTAGTTATTTATTTTATCTAAGTATTATATATATATATATATATATATATATATATATATATATATATATATAATTTTTATTGAGGTTTTATTTTTAAAATTTTATAAAAATATTTTTATATTATTTTTACTTGCCGTTTCTCTGCCATATTTGGACCCTGGTTTTTCAAAAACTTGACGGATCCATGTCCGAATCCATATCCGAATCCGTATCCTAGTAACTTAGCTCCTAACCATTTTTCTTGTTTTTTTTGAGCATTCAACAATCTTATAACTACTTACCAAATAATTTTCTAGGTAGCTTGATAGAATCTAGATTCTATACTAACACCATCTAGTTTAGGGGCCTTCCCTCTTTTCATTTTAAAGACAAGAAGACACAAGTCCTCCATCATGAATGTCGCCATTATATCTTGACCATTGATACTCATTGCTGTCCTCTCAATTTTATTTCTATAGGTATTCATAGAAGTGAGATGACAAAGATTTAATCTTTGAGCTATATGTTGTGAAGCTCCCATCATCAAGTTAACTTCTGTTGATGAAATTTTTTCTGTTTGCATCCGATTTTGTCAAATAAGGTCATCCTTGATTTGAGCCTTTACTCTTCCTCTTTTCTTTTGATACTTATCTAAATCCTTGAGAATCTCTAATCTTCTATGCTTTATGTCTATATATAAATCCTCTTCTAACATAGTTTCCTGAACCTCTATTAATTCTTGTTATAGTTCTTGTTATCACCTAACTTGTAGTTACACCTATAGATGTATCCATTAATGGATGGCAGGAGGAAAGGGCAACTCAAAAGGTGCAACCACGACCACCTCGACTTCCAATAGATGGTTGTCACGCCAATCTAGGCAACCTTCACTTTATGCTATCTAGCCCAGATAACAAAGGGGGAGACCCAGATCTACTCCCGACAGTAGAGGTCAAACCAAAACACTGAATTAAGTATAAGTGAAGTATTGTAAGGTGTATGGTATACCCTAGATCCAAGGATCAAGTCACAAGATGAATAAGGGGTTCAATGAGTATAGCTTTGGTTCATTGTTGATGTGAGAGTGACTTATAGTATTTGAAATGAGATCCAGGATTAAAGTACTAGTCCAATGTGAGAAAATCCACTGCCTTGGGAATCGTGTCCAGTGCAGGGTAGTTTAGGGGTTGAATTGGGGCTAACTAGTACAAGTGACAAGCTTGATCATGAGATATGATAACATCATAAGGGTTCAGCTCATCAAACAAGGATCAAACCACAAGTTAATCCAACAATCTAGGAAAGTCGAATTGACTTGGAGAGAGATCAGTGCCTTGGGAATTGGGATGAATGGAGTCAAGAAGAGATTAACTTATGGTTCATGACCCCTATGGCATAAGACAAGTGGGCTATTAAAGGTTTGATGGATGGATCTGTCTAGATCTAATAGTTCATGATGTGACTTAAGTGGACCACAATCCCTTAAAACAAGGAATGCTATCCCCAAGGCAAGATTTCACAAAGTGACCTACTAGACATAGGTTTCAAAGTATGCTTGTTCCAAATCCACAAAAATCTCATCTATCCATGTCCTACAAGTGGACCAACTCAATCCCTTCAAGAAGTGCGACCTTGCCCAAGGAGGTTAAAAGTGTGATAAATGGGATCAAGACAAGCCCAATAGGATCCAAACTTTAGATCCAAGTAGTTTAAGCAAGTGACATTGTGGATCTAGAAAATCAAGGCAATCCAAGGGTTAGATCTTACTAGATCTGAGTTTTAAGATACCAAGTGGTCCAAAATGGGGTTTTAATCCCTTAAAATGTGGAATAGGGCCTGTTACCAACTTTTTGTACCATAGTTGGATTTTCTGGAGAGCCGCCATTTGACAAACATGATGAATGTTTGATTCCAGTGTATCAGATGATCCAGCATTTTGTAGCTAGCCAATTGTGGTTAGCTTGTTTTGTTTTTTGAGTCGACATGACCATGGCCCCATGGGGGTTTGTAATAAAAGTGTGCTAGTAGGATCTGAGTGCCTCGGTTTCTCATGACTGGATTAAGCAACTAAGGTATTCCAAGGAGTTTTTTCCCTTGTCAATTATGTTTTGCTTAAGGCGAGGTATAATCGATGAGGTTTTCTCCCGCTCCTCCAAAGCTGGAATGCCCGATTTTGAAAATTTGGCCATGGGTGGTTATTAGAGGCCAACTAATGTATATAAGTCTACTAGACACTGTTAGAATAGGTGTCGGTCATGTCCTAGGTCCATAAAACCCTCAGAAAAAATTTCGAAAAAATTTTACCGGGTCCGTCGAAATTTGGGTTTTAATTATTTTTTAAATTTAATAAATTTCTCTATAGTTTAAATAGAGAAATAATTATTTGTAATATGTCAGTCATCCGGGGTCCGAATTCAGTGATTGATGGCTCGTTTCATAAGCCAAAAATCACACATGACCCGTGGAGCAGCTAAACCAAACTTTTGGATGTCAATTCAGCCCCGTAATTAATATTTTCTCTGAAAAGTCATTTACAGAGAAATTATTAATTAAATTAATAAAATTGATTATTTTGGAGATAATCCAAATCTCTCCAAAATTAATCAATTTGATTAAAATAAAAGGCTAAATGACATGGCAATAGACATTTATGAGGATTCCAATCAACTCCAAGCTATCCCAGTCAACTATCCAGTCACTAGAGTATTATCCATCCAAGCTAATTCGCCCTCCACATGCAATTTTCGATTTAGTGTGTTGTCAAGTCGTGTTTGGGTTGGTGATTGAACATTAATGTGGAATAAGGCGCCCTCACACCTACCAAGCTTGGCTCCCTATAGTGATTCGAGTTCACACCTACCAATCTACACATGTCTCCACTAAACTAACTCGCTACCTACCAAACCCTCACGTCATTCCTACCTCAAGCTCACGCTTTGCCTTGTTGTAACTCGCTTGTTGGAGGGTGATCACTCCTACCTACCACTAGAGTCGAGCTATGCCACCTCTTCAAGTTTAACCTACCTCATACCACTTGTCTCTCCACCATGCTAGCTCGCACTACCCATATCCCTCCACATCCTCACGTCAACCTACCAATCCTCACGACATTCCTCATGCAAGCTCGTGTTATCCTTGTTGTAGCTCGTTGGTTGGTTGTTGATACTCCCTATGTTTCCATTAGAGTCGAGTCTTGCCACCTCTACCTTCAACCTACCACCAAACTCGACTTTGATTATTCTTTAGCATGCCAAGCCCTCCCTTGATTGGAATTCGACTTACCTATCTATTTGCCAATTCGACCTAGGGTTTTAGCCTAGGATTTAGTATAAAGAGAGGCTCATTAGGGGCTATTATCTCATGGATTTTTGTGCATCGAAGCTCTGATAAAATTGTAAACGGTTTTAATTGGAATAAAGTTGAGACTTTGGAGGTCAAAAACGTGGAGGCTTTTGATGTGCTTGCTTCACTTGATATTGAGGTGATATTGTTTTACATTTCATTTGAGGCTCTTAAGTTGTAGAACATGTTCATGATGGCTAACAATCTAGCACAAGTAGCATGTATCTAGATCTTTTCACTTGAATGTTTTGTTTCAATTATATTATTCATGCTTAAGGTTATTGCAGGTATTTCTTCACTCCATAAACGAGACCAAAGGAGCTTTAACTTTTATGATTTGAGAAACAAAGAGAGCTAGATCTTCTCCATCAAACTTCTAAAATACAATTTGGTTACTTGTTACTATAGGCTTCATCTCTTCTAGCCTTCTACTTTGCTCCTTGAGTTTTTGTTTTGAATTTGCTAAGCAATTTCTAGCCCCTCTAGCCTTGATCCAGGGTTGTCCTTGTTTTTCAAGCCATAGATTAGTTTGCCATAAGGTTGAAGTTCCTTCAACCTTGGGGAATAACTTGGGATTTGTTCCCTTGTGCTCTCTTCAACACTTGTTGTCGGCGTATCACCGGTTAACCGGAGGATTTCCAAGGCGGTGTTTTACCATCCCAAGTGTTCCACTTGAACCCCTTGCCCTAGATCTGCTTCCTCATAGGTTTGTCTTCATCCCCCCTTTCGTCCCACTTCATTTTTCCCTTTCTCCCTCTTGCATTTGTCTCTCTCAACCATTGCTCCTTTTGTCCTACCTTACCTTTCTCCTCTCGTCCCTCTCTTCTTCATCTCCTCCTTCCATTCGTTTCCTTCTTGGTTTTTTGCCTCTCTTCCTATCGTCCATCCCCACTTGCCCTACAACATAAAACAACAACAAAATACAAACAAGTGTTAGTGTTAGTAAGTGGTTAGTGTAACTTTCATGCTTAGTTAGTTGTTAGTTATTTGTTTAAAGTTAGTAGTTGACTAGTTGTTCTTCTTTTGAAAAGGTGAATGGTTAGATTTCTCTTATAAAAATCAAAATTTATGCATTGAAAGTTTAAGTTAGGCATATCAAAGGGTCATTTAGGGCTTGCATTTAGTCTTTTCCTTTTAAGTTTTGTAGTTCCATTTCAAAGTAGGAAAGTTGGCATATAGGATAGTGTAAAATTTTATGGTTGCATTCTCATTCCCACCATATTTTGGGGCATTTTAGCTTGCTGGTCCGTTTTACCATATTAAATATTTTAAGACAAAATCTTATGCTTTTTCATGTTTTAGTCCTACTTTGCAAACTTAGACTTTATTGTTCAAAGTTTGATTAGATTTCTAACGCTAATGGGTGCATGAGTTATTGGCTTATCCTTGTGGTAGGATTGTGGGAAGAGAAAGATCTCTTAAATCCAAAGATCAAATCGAAGAGAGAGGAGGAGATTAAGTATCATAAGACATATTCCAAAATATTTCTTCTTATCCTTTGTAAAAGCCATCAAGGGCTTCGATCCATTAAAATTTTATAAGTTGTTTCTAGGTAGTCATTAAAAGACCTTTCAAGGATTTTCCCTTGAGGCACTTGTAATTATCTAATAAAACTTTTAAGTGGAGGAGGCCTCCACTTTTTGGGTCTTCTTCCCCATTTGGGAAAGGGTGTTGGGTCTTGTGGTTGGTTTTAGCTTAGATTTACGTTTTCATGCTCTTAGTTTAAATTTTGTTCCAAATAAGTTATCTTGATTATATTCCATATCTACTTACCCCCATGCTTTCCCGAGTAGGGTCTTCAACCTGAAAGAGATTCTTGGGTAGTTTAGTTTTATATTGCATTTTATCTTGCTTCTCTTCCAATCCTTGACCAGAGAATAGCTAACTTTGGGATCGTATCCCAAAGGCCACATAATCTTGTGGTAGCTTCTCGCTCCCCCATCAACTTCTTGTGGACATCCAGCTAGCTGGAAGGTTTCCAGGATTGGTGGCTTCTAGTGGTTGGTCTTGTTCGGAGATCAATCCCACCTAGTAGTTTAGAACTTGTGTGGTAGAACACTAGATTTCTTTATCTTACAAGCATTATTGTTAGTAGTAACTTTTATCTTGTCGATCAGTATTATTGTTCAAATCTGTCTCAAGTTAAATATACTGCTATTACAATTTCTGTTTCTTAAAATAAACCAAAGTCTCTTGAACTTGGCCAAATCCAAGTCAAGAGCACCCTCTGTCGGAGGGCATTTTAGTTTCTTGCATTTCCCTGCATTAGGCATTGTTAATCTAGCAAGTCTCTTGAACTGCGGTCATAAGATCGAGTCAAGAGCGCTCTCTGTCGGAGAGTTGAACAAGGCTTTCTAATAATAAAAATTTTCCACTCACACACCCCTAATTAATTTATCTTGGTTTGTCCTACACCCGTATGTTCTGCCAACCGGAAATGGTTGGGCTAGTACTCAGAAAGGTGGAAGACTTGATAATTACGATCGATAAACTTAATTAAATTTTTTTCCCAAAACCTCAACCAAGGCAAAATACTGTTCTTGCCACGAGAGGTGACGCCGGGAAATCACTGTCAGACTCAGGGGCGGTTCAAACATTGGACACCAATCCTTATTGAATCTGGGTGCTTCCGACAGGTCACTTAGGGTTGCCAGTATCTTTCTTGGGTAGGGTTCTACCATCTTTTGATACCTTTTGGTCTTAGCCCTAATAATCAAGACAACTAAAACTTTGAAATTTACCAAGATAAGCTGCACAACGTTCTCACAAACTATCTATTTCAAGCATTTGTATCAAGTTTTTACAATCACTTTTATTTTTGACTCCATAAGGCACTGGTCCTTCATCATATATCTTTGTATGCTTAAATATCTATACTGGAGTATTCAGCTTAATCTGTGTGAAAAGTGATTCATTTATTTGTTCAAGTGCATCCTTTATTTTCTGTTGCAACGTGGATTGCGCTATCTTGTGTCACATTAAAGTTTTATATTGTCTCTCATCTCAAAAAACTCCTAAAAAACACCCATCCGCATCACCACATCAAAACACTATAAAAACAAGAGCCTTAGTGAAACTCTCTTTTAGGGACTACCCCCCTTGGCTTCGTTAGGAGTTTTGCCTAAACGGAGGAGCTGGGATTCAGGTGACAGTACCTGGCTCATTGCTTGCCCCCAAGGCCACACCTCTCCCCACTTTCCAGTGAGGGAGACAACTTTCGAAAGGTTTCTGCTGCTGGTGTGCAGTTTGGCGGACAACAGGGCCCACAAGGTAGAAATCAGAAAAGTGACAGTCTAGGGGTAGGTTATTGGATATGTAGATTGCAAATCAAGTGGAATCTCCACTACCCACATGCTAGATCTAGGTTAATTCACCCACACCAAGAAGTGCGACCTCACTTGGAGAAGCTAAGTTGGCTTGGGAAGGGGGTCAAATGGAGGCCAATCCTCACCAAACTATAGACCCGGGATGCCGTGGATGTGAGTTTTAAATATTTTATCCAAGAAGCCACTAGATCTTTGTAGATCTGAGAAAATGTAAAAATGGGGGTTTGAATTATTAGGGTTTTATCAATTATGTGTTGTGCCAATGGATTGTAATCAAGAAAAGAAGAACAAACCTGTGGATCTTACCTGGATAACCTTGTAGATTCCTTGATGATGATGATCTATGCAAACCCGATCAATTTGAAGCAATTTGAAGTAGATCTTGTGAAGTGCGATTTGCCCAAGGAAGCCAATGCACCCTCTCTCCTGCACAATAAATGTCAACAATATCAGATTTACTGTAGACAAGAGATAAGACTAATGCCACAAGAGAAATAACAGAAAGATAGCATAGATCACAATGATACTAATGATAACCCCCTGATACAAGTGAATGCCAAGTAGATCGATTTGAAGAAGCCTTTCAAAATCGCCCTAGTTGAAGTCGCCCTCCTGTAGACAAGACAAAGATTTCCAAAACATATATAGATCTTACCACAAATACCCAAATGCTAGGATGCAATCGACTTTCCAATCACCATCTAAGAACACCAGATGCAAAGGAGACCACAAGAATTTCCACAAGAGAATTTTTCTATTATCAAGATTCCAAGAGCCAAAGACCCCTTACAATGAGAAGCTCTCTCCTTTAAATAGGAAGGAGAGGCACCAAAACCCTAACCACTTTTTGAATGAGTGGTTAAGATTAAAAGATCAAAATGTCTAATCAATGGTTGAGATGAGCTCAATAATAAAATACATGGATCACTAATAAAATATAATCATAAGTGGACAAAATCGCCCTAGGAGAGGGGATCCCACCAAATCATGATGACAAAATATAACAACTAGCTCATGGTGGGTCCAAGGGGTAATTTTAGACACCCTTGGTCAATCCCCATAGCACAATAATAATAAAATAGTCATCAAAGTACCAAATCGTGCCTCTATGGACAAATCGTGGGCCTTAGGAGGCCTCAGAAATCATCAGAAAATGCCATAAGTGATGGATGTGGGTCCCGATGAAGCTGAAACTGCTGGAGAAGGTGGGGAAGACATCCCACTCATCATCCCATCCCATGCCAAAAATTTGCCTCAGTAGCCCAAATCGAATTCGTTTGTAGCCATTTCTATTAATCCTGAACTGCCTCGGGAAGCGTGAAGCTGCCCAAACTGCCTCCTGGAGTGCCCGCGCTGTCAAGGTGAGGGCACCAGTGTGTCCGGGAGGGGGGTAATATGGTAAAATCAAGTGGCTGGACCACCCCCTCCATCATCAGCGCCCTAGGTGAACCAAATAAAATCCATCTCTGCTCTGATAGTGTCTCCGACAGTCCAAAACTACACTAGGACAGCCTACTGAGGCCCAATCATCACTGTAACTGTCCGGAATTGAAAACAAACTGTCTCATTGGACTCAGAAGGTCCAAATCTATCCAAGATGTGTACTCATACACCATATGGATCTCTGCATGATCACATAAGATATCCAATATACCCGAACAGGTGAAATAATAATAATCTGTAAATGATCAAATAATGCTGAAAACCATAAATCATCATCATAAACCTGTATCTGATGCATAGAACCATCATGTACATGTACATAGACCATATATTATCTATTTGTATCATAACAAGGTCCAACCATTTCATGTTCTGTGGTTGACCTTGGTCAAACTAGGTTTGACCAAGTCAACATGACCAAATATAACTCAGACTATCTTCAGAAGCTGCTGCAGAGTGTCAAAGGTTAATGCATGCTCTACAATTCATTCAAATGGCAATTATAACAAAAAGCAATCATTACTGGCGATCTAAATCCAAATATATAGTGTCATTAATTATTATTATGACTCGGACTAGACTTTCAAGACCATACTCACTTCATATTTGTGATCAATTTGCTAGTGAAGGATGAAGGCTAAGAATAGACTGGTTAGGCCAAGGGATGACTGACTGACTCAACATTGTGACACTTTGGATATGGGAAAAGGAATACACACCATAGCATATACTGAATGTGCAACAACACAGGGAATGGCGGTGTCTCACAAATGGATAAGTTGTTCAAAGAGTATTTATACACCTTTAACAGATGTGCACAATCCATAATATAAATGAGGCCAACAATCTTTTTGATATAGCATTTAAGTTCCATTGCTTTTTGGGCTTGAAGTTTCCATAGCCTTTGATCTATGTGTGTTTATAAACACATTGCATAGATTTACATTTATTTGAGGCTTTTTGCTGCAGGTGTGTTTTTAAGGCACTTGTTTACCTGAGCACTTCTAGGTGTGTCACAGACAGCTTGTTTACCTAGGAATTTACATTTCACAAAGATATAACATTTTATTTCATTGGCCATTTTCATTTGGCTTTGCCTTTCATTCATGTGTGTTTAGAAACACATTGCATGAATGGGTTTTTCATACAAGATATAACATTTCTTTTTCCAGAATTTGTATTCATGGCAGCACTAAAAGTTTCAGGTTTAGCCAACACAACTTTAGTGACTATGGGAATTCACAAGGAAATCCAACTCGCCATAGGTAAGTTTTGTCACCAACTTAGAGCCGAGACACAATAAACAGGGAAGCTCATCAAATACAGAGGCTACAGTGGGGAAAAGTCCTCCATGCCTCTAGCCAAGCAGTAAGTCAGGGTAATAGACTAAAAGGTAGGTAATGGATGGATGAAGACAATGAATAATGGAGCCAACACTAGCAAGCCAAGGTATGGTGGAATGATCACCTCTATTCTCCCTAAGGAGGGTAAAACCAATGAGTATGAATAATGAACTTCTAAGTCTGAGCAGGGACAATAGAATATATATATATATAATAAGATCAACCAGGTCCATATATCTATATGATCGCCAGATCATGATACTAAGTGTCAAGACATGCCATAAAAATGAATATAAAAGCAATCTAACCACAACACTACAATATACCTGCTGAGTCATATACCTGAATGCTCATCCTCTGAACCATCATCTGTCCACTGAAACTGCTGCTGTAACTCTGGGCACTACTGACTGCTCTGTACAAATGGTATAGTGGCTACATCGGTCCTCTCTCTGAGTGTCCTGAAACTCAGTCATGGCATGGAGAATATATATACTGTCCAAAATCTGATAGTGATCCGTAGTAGATGCTCATCTTATCATCTCAATGTAAGGGAACTGGTTGAATACTGTACTGGAATCTGACAAAAAATGTATGGTAGCCCGGCTACTATATATGTGATAACAGTTCTCTTTTCAAGCGTCCATATTTTGTTAAAATAATATAACCTTAATTCCATTTTTCAAGTTGGCTTTTACATGCTGGAGTTTGCTGTGAAAGCTATGCACTTGTGTCCCTAACTTGGTGTTTCATTCTTTCCACAACCCCAAAGTATTCATAAAGTCTAGATAGCTGCTTGAAACTGAATTGTGCTTGAAAGGACAGTTTATAGCTACATCAACGTGGATTATGAAAAGCGAAACATATATGAACACGACCAAGTTAAAGTTATATATTATAATATTATATGTTTTGTCCCAACGTGTGCAATGCCTTGGGATGAACGATTTGTATTTGAAGAAAACATTTTTTTTCATATACTGCTTAGAGGAGATGTGGTGCCAAAACAAGTAATCTCTAGGTAAAGGACTTTCATATTTTGGTCTAGTTGACTTACAGTTTATGCTAAGTAATTATAATCTTCAGTGTGCAATTGTGTTTTATGCAAAGCTCATTTCTTTACCTAATATTAAATTGGAAGCATGTATTAGCACATTCTTGTCTTCACAAATAATTCCCAATAATAGACAAGGGATGGAGTGTTATAGTACAAAAGTTTACCAAGTACTCTGCATAGTCCTTTCTAGAATAGATTGGAATGCACATGAGTGCAGTCAGAAACATAAAATATTTTGGATGTCCTAGGATGGTTACTGCACATCTGCATGGGACCTTAAAGTTGCTCATCAAGCTTTGTGCCTTCTTTTTTCTAAGAAGTGTTTTCATATTATGAACTTTTAAATGATTATGGATGCAAGCATTTCATAGCAAAAGCAAGTCAAGCAGTCATCTAAAGTTCATGGTAACATTTAATGGTCTTGGGCCCTGTCATCTTCTTTAACTCTTTGAAAATTAAAGAGATATTCTTCTGTGTAATGAGTCATTGGTCAAACTTTCTTATTCTATTTTGATGGTTGTAATCAGGCATTTGTAGTTGGCCATGATTGGGGCTCTGTGATTGCTTCGCACCTTTGTCTTTTTCGTCCAGATCGAGTGACTGCATTAGTGAATTTGAGTGTTGTTCATCAGCCACGTGACCCTACAACAAAGCCAACTGAGAAGCTGAGAACTAATTTTGGGGAAGGCTACTATATGTGCCGATTCCAGGTTATTTTTATTGCATTTGGTGCATTTTACTTTAATAAGGTTTCTCTCAGAATGTCTTTTTTCATTTTCTATTATGATTATGGATACAAATTTATAATGCTTAGACACTTACAAGCACATTTCTAATTAATCAAGAGGGCAAAAGGATAAATTAAGGTCGATTTTTCAGCAGATGTGTCACAAGGAAAAATTATGAATAAACTCTGTACAAATGAGCAAACAGTCTAACCTGAAGGGACAAAGAATTCAAGTGTACCTTTTAATGCATGAGGGCAATGAATAAAATTGATATGCCAAATTTCCTGTGAAAATGATATCTGAAGGCATTTTCTGTGAAAATGATTCTTGAGAGTTGAAGCTAAACTTTATTGTTTAGGAACATGATGCTTTAATGTAGTTTTTGTAGACCCACGACAACCATGAACTTCCAAGTCATTCTAAAATAGAGCATGAGCTGAAATGATTTATGTATTTTAATTTTCTACTAGAAACCAAATTTTCCCCATGCTGCTAGACATAACATCCACAGTTCCATCTGGGGGATTGGAAGCATGCATTCTGCTTTGTAAAATTTATAGGGTCAAGAAAATGGATGTTTAATTACATATAAGAAGCAAATGACAAAGATGGTCTTGCAGTGAGAGTTAATAATTTTGTGCGAACTCAATAATTTCATCTACAAGGTTTATAAAGTCATGTGTAGTAATATTCTATTAACCTAAAGCATTTGTGCAAAACGTTCTTGTTACTATTATGGATTTCATCGTAGGATGCATCTTTAATTATGTAGAAATATTCATGTGATTGCCTCTTAGGAATGATTGTTATATTCACTATGCATTTGCATGAGTACATTTCTATTTAATTGTGCACATACCACCTTTTAATGGCAGTATTGCAATTAGATAGCTCTATTTTTGTATTATGGTGTATCTAGGTTGCATTTTCTTTTGTATTTTTGTTAGAGGTTGTGCCTTTAGTACTTGTTAGTGCAAAGGCATAGTCTTTATAGTGAGAGGCTACTTGGTTTATATATGAGAGCATAAAGATCCTAGGACTTATAGGTATAGGCTAAGAAAAATAGGTGAATGAGAAATGCAAGTATGCAAGTATGAGAAAGGTTTGTTGCAATTGTACACGTATCAGTACACTCTATATTGTATAATATTTATATAATTACAAAACTGTTTGGGATAGTGTTACCGGGAGCATCCTCCTAGGCCATGCTTCTGAACCAGAAGCATGCTCCAAGTGGGAGTATGTAGGGAGTGCCCTTGGAGTGCGTTCCGGGTCCACCTTACACTCTCCTTGCCCCTATTTGGAGTGGTGTGCTCTTGTCAGTGCTCCTCTTTCCGCTCCACTGCACTCTCGAGCCACTCCCCCAATGCTCTTGCCACACTCCCCAACGCCACTCATGTGCTACCTCTGAAATGGAAAAAAAGGCACATTTTTTTTGTTCTCTTAAAGGTGGAACCCTTGGGTAGGTTTAGGGTTTAGGGTAAACACAAGGGGGAAACAATAACACTTCTCCCTCACTATTTTCCTCATTACATTCATCTTTTTGTGCTTGGGTTTGGAGTGGGCAGCTTGGTCTCTTGCTGTTTTTTGAGGAAGGCAAATGTGTGAGAGCTTGGAGGAGAGAATGAAGGCTGCAATAGTCACATTCTACTGCTGTAAAGAGTTAGAGAGCTAAAGAGGTAAGAGCCATGGCCATTCTTTGTAGGAATTTTTTTAAAAATATATCCTTGTGTTGTTTGTTATTTTTTCTCTTCTTCTCTTTCCCATTCTTTCTTCTCCCTTGTTCTATTGCAGGTTGTCATCTAAGACTTGAAGAAAATGTTCTTGTGGCTTATGCTTCCGAGCTTGATTCACATGGTGTTGAAGGGGAATAGGCATGATAAGCATGACGAGGACAATGGTCATACTCATAATGACCCATTATGTGAACATGATGAAGGTTTGGAAAGATATGAGTGTTGAAAAATGTAGCTCGGATAGGAACTTTGCACATGTTTTAGTGTGAATGTGTAGGAAGTAGTTCAAGACATTTTGTAAAGTGACCACTTTGGAAAAGTGGGTAGTATTTCTATTTTTATAATTCACTTAAAAAAAGTGAAATCCTATGTAAAGTGAGTCCAATAAAGTGTATTTCATACATTAATGACTTAGACTAGATTTAATCTAGGTCGTCCATCTCAAGATGAGATTAGGGTTTTGAAAAGGCATAAATATAGACAAAATAGAGAGGTCAAATCACTTGAGCAGATTTATTGAGCAAAAGAGGAGCCATAGTTCAGGAAGAAGGAGAAGGAGCAAAGGCCATACAATAACATTGTACAACAAGCCATATAGGTTGTACTGCTATAAAGGATGCTATACAGGATCATTTGATTCCTCATATATCAAAGAAGAAGACGACGAAGAACATTTTTCGATTCTTTGGTTAGCCTCTACCAAAGCAAGAACATAAATAGAAAGATGATATTGCAGAACAAACTCAAAACTATAGAGATGATTAGTTCAGACATAATTACCAATTACTTGATGAAGGTCATGTAGATTCATGATCAACTTGCAGTAGTTGGGGAGAAGATTGAAGATGCAGAGTTAGTGAACTTGAATGGATTCTCATCTTCATGAGAAAAATTTGTCCAGGGCATCTATGCTCATGAGCATCTTCCTTCCTTTGAAAGATTGTGGGATGACTGTATCTAGGAGGAGACTTAGATGGAGTCAAAGGATGGAAAGAAGGGTGGTGATGATAATTGAGCCCTGCTACCAACTATTTTGTACCATAGTTGGACTTCTTGTGAGCCGCCAGTTTCATGAACATGTCAAGTGTTCATCATCAGTGTTCAGAAGTTCATAAGACTTTTTCAGGGCCAATTTTGGCCCATTTGTAATAATTGCATGTCCAGACCCCCATGGGGGAATTGTAATAAGTTGGTCTAAGCATTATTATTTTGTAAAAGACTTGGCCTACCTTAGGTTTGGCTATCAGGGGGATACTCTAGAGTGTTTTTTTCCTTAGGAATTATGCGTTACTCTCCAGTGGCGTATAATTCTTGAGTTTTTCACTCACACCTCCAAAGCTGGAGTATTTACTATTTACCATGGTGGTCGAACTTAGGGAGGTTATTGAAGTCTATGTGTCTATGTATTTTTTACATGCTAGCCATCTAAATTGAGTCGTATGGACATGCACTAGGTCCCCTAGGAGTTTGGTTTCGTTCCGATAATTTTTTTTTTTAATTTTTTTTTTTTTTTTTTTTTTTTTTTTTTTTTTTTTTTTTTATTTCCGTAAAATTAGACCATTTTTAATGGTTTAATTGGAAAAATTCAAAATGTAATAAAAGCATGGCTTGGAGGCGGAATTTGGCATGGGGATGCTCGTTTTCACGCTCAAAGCGTCCTCTTTAACCGAGGACCCACTTTTCCTGGGTTTCAGGTGATTAAATTGTCATTTGTGGCACTTTTTCTTAAAAATGCTAGAAAACGACACTTAAATGCTAACTATGCTACAAAATGCACAAAATGACAAAAATAAAAAAATCCAAAAATGATTAAAAAATGGTGGGGAAATGGTGGCATATTATTTTCTTATGATGTGCGACCTCATTAAGGGCATAAAGCACATATTCTAAAGTCAAAGCATTAAAGTTGTGAATGAAATCAAATTAGAGGATGTGCCATCCTTCACGTGTGGGCGGATTCCTCTTACATGGAAGCTTGTGTTTAGTGGGAGGAGTTTCCAATGTTTAGAGAGGGAAGCCTCTCCCATGTGGCAGCCACCTCATCATATCATACCAACCAAGCGATAGTGGGAGTTAATTCAACACATTGTTATTTCCTTTGATGATGGGATTCACCCTCCATGGAGCCATGCGCACCCTCTCTTCCTCTCTTGTGCTATGAAAGCAAGTGCTTGCTCCTTATTGAAGATGGATTGTAAGGAACCTCTGCTGTGATTGTATGTAATGCTTTTGTTATTTGGCAAGCAGTTTATGAATAAAGTGAAGACTTTGGAGGTCTAAATGGTGCAAAATATCATGGTGAATGCTTGAATCAAGGTGATATTAGCATAATTTTATTTTTCTTTCATATGCAATACTGCTAGCTTAGAAGGCTCTCTGTAGTCCACAGTAGTCATTTGAGGTTTTCAACTTGTTTATGTGTGCTTAAGTTATCTAAGATTTAAAAGTAGCAAATTGTAGTCGGTTATACTAATGCTCTTTTGATTTTATTTAGTTTATCACACTAGATTTGATCTTGTTTTTTGAAGGTTGTTTGAGTTTCACAGATCATTGAAGGTGAAGTAGAACTTGGAGCTCGGTTGCTTCCTTATTCTCTTTGCCTCTTTTCACAAAAGCTAATGTTTTTTTGGTCCTATAGGCACTTCCAAAGTCATCTCATTGTTCAAGCTTGGGCTTGGGTTTTTCCTTTCTATCTCTTCAAAATTAAAACAAATCTTTTTCTTGGTTACTTCTATTTTATAAACAGTAGATCGAAGTTTTCGAAGTTGATCTAATCATCTATTATTATATGCTTAGGAAGATCTAAAGAGTCTCATATTTTTCACATTTCAAGTTTAGATCTAGTCCTAGTTGGTTAATACTTGAAGTTTTAAATTTTCATTATTTCGCAAGTATTGACTCTTTTGTAAATTTTATTATATTTTGAGGCTAATCCACTAATCCAAATAAATCATAGTTTGCTGGTTTTTATGTTTATTTTACAGGAAAGCGAGGAAAGGGAGATTTTTTGGAGCAAAAACTTATAAAATTTTTACTTTCTTTCAACCCCTTGTTCTCCTTCCTCCTTCTTGGAAGGCCATAAGTCTCTTGAATCTTGCTTTTGCGGATCAAGAGCGCTCTCTATTGGAGAGTTAATTTAGTTGTAATAATCATTAATAAAAAGCAAGTGGGATTACGGCTCTCACAACCCTCTTCCCCCATTTGGGGGAAGCCTGTATCTTCTTGCCGTTTATTTTGCTTTTTACCTGGAACAAACTAGAATACTAGCATGTTAGATTAGTTTTATTTGCTCAAAAAGTTTCTTCTTTGCCAGTTAGCTAGTTTTGCTCATTTAGATTCTTGCATCTTTCCCTTTTTAGATAAAGTTTTAAAAAGCATTAAAATCTCTTGAATCTCGCCGTTTGCGGATCAAGAGTGCTCTCTGTCAGAGAGTTTACTTTGTTTTTTGCTAACCCCCTTGCTCTCTTGAGTACGGTCTTAGACCTGCAAGAGACCTTTGGGTAGATTTTAGATCATTTCAAGTTTTCATTTTGCATTTTACAATTTCTGTGAGTCTTAAAAAGCGCCCTAAAATCTCTTGAATCTCGCTCTAAAGCGGATCAAGAGTGCTCTCTATCGGAGAGTCTATCTTTAATTTAAAAAATCTCTTGAATTTTGTTCTAAATCGGATCAAGAGTGCTCTCTGTTGGAGAGTCAATTGGAACGAACATTTCGCCCACTCCGTGTATGCTCTACCCATCGCAGGCTAGTATGAGATTTGGGATATCAAAAGCGGAAGTGTCGCATTCATTGATTTTCTCACATTAAGCTAAAAACTTCAATTTTAATAAATATAAGTCCCCTTAACCAACGAAAATCCGGCGTTGCCATGCTATGATCGAAAGTTGGGAAAATCTGACTAAGGAAGCGGGAACCACTTGGAGGTGACCTCAGAGCACAATTAGACTATATCCTTGTTGGTGTAGTGTTGAACACCGCTCTCGAGACTCCGTCCCAGCCCACACGTCCTTGTACGGAGCCACCTAGATCATTTTCCGGACACATTTCCTGTACCGCAAGGTATATCGGGAATCCCCCTGTTACGTAGTACTAGTACCAACACATGTTCTAGATACACCCCAGGGAGGTGGCAGCCTATATTTTGACTTGAAGGATGCGATACAGCCATATTTCATGGATGTGATCATGGCCAGGTTCTTTAGCTTCCCTCTGGGGGTACTATGGCTTAATGGCACTGCTGACTGCCTCATAAAAGGGTTTGAAACCCTGAGGTTGGTGTCCAGGCCCCCCAGGGATGGGTTATTGAACCACATGGATTCCCCAAGCATTTTTACGTTGATGGCATGTTTCTTTCAGTACTGGGGCCTTTGTCATTGACCTAGGCTTCCTCCTGCATCCTCCTATTGATCCAGAACTCCAACGCCATGCCTCCTTGAACTCTACAGAGGATGACGTCATCTTCCATTGGTTGCTAGATGTATGCTTTGAGGGGGGGCATTGAGGGCTTTTCTTTATTTCATGGGGTTAGTAGGGGTATGACGACCCCCCCTAAGTCTCAACCTTCAGTTTCGTCGAATTTGGCCTTGTCTAGCCATTTTTACTCAAGTAGGGGTCAAATGTGGGAAAACACCCAATTTACCCACTACTCTGATTATTTTTATATTATTTTAATTCTAATTTTAAGTTGACATTTTTAATATTAAATTCACCTTATTTTGTGTAAAAGTGAGTGTGAGAAAGATATAAATTCATCTTCTCCTCACTTCAAAAATTAACAATTGAAGGGATCATATCTATTTTTCTGATTTTCGACCTCCTTGGGCTTTTGGAGGAGAAACACTTTCTTGAGGATGAATGTATGAGCTGATTTTGGGACTTATCTTTGGAGATTCTTTTGTTCTTGCATCTTGCTTGGGTGATTGCTAAGAGTTGTTTGCTTGACACATGCACAAAAAAGTATCTAAGTTTTTATCTCTTGATGTCTTTTTGCTAAATGCTGAAACTATGCTTGTTTAGGTTTGAATGGTAGTTACAATGCTGCATTTTTTCACTAGGCTAGTCAAATTTCAGTATTTTGTTGCCCTAGCTAAGAAGGTTCGAGCTTTAGGTCTCTTATGTTTGCTTTGGCCAAAATTCTCACAACTAACCCTAAAGGTTGTTGGAGGATTCTTTGGCTTGCCAAACTGAGCAAGTACCATCTCAAGTAAGGGGTAATCCCTTTAGAAACCCTAGGTTAGGTTGGATTATTTTATCAAATCCTGATTGTTCAAATCCACTTTTAAACCTAAATTTTCTGAGTTTCTGTTGTAATTATTATTATTTTTTTAGGCTAGTGACTGCCATTTTATTCAATTATGAAGTTAGTAGTTAATTTTGTTGTTTATATGCATTTTTGAATTGTTTATGTCATTGAAAAACTTGTTAAAAAATTGAGTTTTTTGGTTAAAACCCTAAATCGCAGCTCATCCAGCCCTACGACCTAAGTCTTCAGCCCTAGCTAGCCTTCGCTCTCTCTCCCACTCGATTCGCTGTCCCTTCCAGCCTCACTTTACACCCTCGGCTCCCTGCTGCTCCCCTTTATCACACCTCGCAGCCACCTTATCCCACCTTCGCTGCCCCATCTGCAACACACCCGAAACCCTGTTGCCGTCGTTTTTCTGCTGCAGCCCACCACTCTCCCTATATTTGAGCTCGGGCATCCCTCGTGACCCGGGTCTGCTCTGCGGCTGTCACCTTCACCTGTGGAACCCGTGGCCTCCGCTGCTCTTGCCACCGTCCTTCACGCGGCCTGCTCCAACGCAGCCACTCCTTCCTCCACTCCGCCGGCTTCCCCTTTCCCGCACGTTTCCTGTTCCTTCTCACCTCGCAACCCTCTATCCTCCTCTTCCGTTTTGGGCCAGTTTCATCTCTTTTCCTTGAGCACATAGGGATGACAGGTCCGTAATTAAATTACGGACCCCGTGACTTATCCTTTTTTTCTTGTCTATACCAGTATTTTGAAAACCGGTCCGGTTTGAACCGGAACTGGCCGGTTTGACCGGCCAAGGGAAATGAAACACCAAACCGGTGGTCAACTCGGACCGGGGTCCGGTTTGGTAATGAACCGGTCCTGAACCGGCCGGTTCATTACCAAACCGGCCCTAACCGGACCTAACCGGCCCTAACCGGACCTAACCGACCGGTTCCATAATAACCCGGCCGACCAACTAAAAAACAAGGATTGTAAATCAACAACAGACTTTGACCACCCCCATATTATGTCAAGTCACTTCCTTTCAGAATTTGAAACAGTGCAAGGTAATCAGCACTTAACACAAGAAACGTGTAGCATGTATCATTTAAAACCTCACCCAATTACAACAGTATTTTACATAGGTTAGCAGACAGTTTACAACAATAATAATTAGATAATATCAGCCTTCAAATAGTGCTTCCAATTTTGAATGATGAATGCAACCGTTCAACAGTGAGCAGCACAAAAATCCAACACTTTTACTAGCAAATAAAGAATACGAATAGCAGACCACAATCAGCATAAAATAGTATTATGTTCAATCAGAAAGTATTACCAGTTTGTATTCCAATTATGCCAGTCATATATCACTATTAAAGTGTGGGCTTATTTTCACTATATATCATTTATGTGCCACTGTAAAAAACCAGCATTTCACAACAGTCTTGACCATTAGTCAAACACACTGACACAGTAAACAGCTTGTAGAATGCACTGCTATGATTGAAATATAGCTTGGAATGTTAAATATATTTTTTATGATTAAAATTGTAATTTTTTTGTATTTTTTAATAGTCCGGTTCATTGAAATCAAACCGCTCCGGTGCATTACCGGTTCCGGTTCCGGTCTGAGTTGACCCCTGACCGGTTTGATTCCCGGTTCCGGTTTTTGAAACATTGGTCTATACCCAAAACACAAACAATTATTCAAGTTAAATGCAGAAATAAACCAAAACATAAAGTAGTTCATCATTTAAGTATAGTTGTGGTTAAAATTTGGTGTTATTTCTTTGTTGAATAATTTAGTTTCTATGCACTTGTAATTATTTTTATTATTCTTGCCGATATACTTCTGAAGCACACTTACAGTAGGGTCTGAAACATTTGTTTGTAGATCTGTGTGCATGATAAGTGCTCATATTAAATGATAAAAAATTGATGAGTGTTTTCAGTATTCACTTAAGCTACTATAAATTGTGATAAACACAAATTTGGAAACTACATTTAAGTGCATGGCTACTTTCGGTGAATGATTTCATAAGAAAACTATCACACTTCATTCGTTGATCATTGTTGTGATGAGTGGTTCAAATTGTCATTGATACATATTCGAATTAGTTAACGTGTAAGCGATATAATCTTTTGATTATTATTATACATGTGTACATGGCTTATACGTTAGATGATTAAATATTTGGTTTATCATTATTGGCAATATATATATCGATTATTTTGATATACTTTTCATTGTTATATATATACATTTGGTTATTGGTTGTGGTTTACTGACAATATAGTCTTTTGATCCAATATTGTAATATATGCTTACGTATTTCATTGAAGGGTCTAAGTGAATTATCGATCTTGATCACGTCTCTTGCATTGAACATAATATTATTGACTCCATTTAGGCACTGATCTAACTACAAGATTGCATAGAGAATATATGTTGTGGTTGTCTTAGTGTTCTACAGGAATTCACAAGGATACTTCTCCTTGGAGGTTTCGACTTCCGAAGAAGTTAGAATGGTGACCGAGGTGACATTGAGTCACTATTCTTAGTTTTGCTCGCTAGGAATTAGCCCTGCTAATTCGCCTGGTAACATCCCCCATCCCACAAGAAATCAACCTCATCTTTCAAAATATACAATAAAATAAACCAAGAAGCATTCGCACAACAGTCCTTCAACACTCCAATAGAAAGGGACTCCATTAGCACTGGTCTTTCATCAGCAACAATTGTTCAAAATCCTTGTTTTCTTTATCTATCTTAAAATTGTTGTTTATCATATCATGCTGTGGATAATTTTTTGATTAAAATTGGCAAACTGTTGTTGTCATTTAATTTTATGCTATGGATGTGTAATTGCGAATAATACTTGGTTTAAATCTTTTCATCAATTCAAAACAACTCCTAAAAAAAACACTCTTTCCAATCAGTTAAACTTAAACTTTAAAGAGCCTTAGAAAACTATTTTTTAGGGTTTGCCGCCCTTGGCCTCGTTAGGAGTTTGCCTAAACGGAGGAGTCAGGATCAGGTGACAACACCTGACTCTTTGCTTACCCCCAAGGCCACATCGAGCAACTTCCAAAGATTTCTGCTGCGCTCGCCTCAGGTGTGCATCTCGGCGGCAACAAGCCCTATTTGGATAGATAAAGAAGGGCAGAGGTAAAGGACCCAACGAGGGTAAGGGAAAGGATGAGGAGTTAACGTCACAACCAGGGAAGGATTTGACTAAAGTTAAGTACTTCATTTTTCATAAGCACGGGCATTATGCATCACAGAGTGTAGACAAGAAGAAGGGCAAAGGGAAGCAACAATAGAAGCAGGTAGTAGCCTCTACAAAAACTCAGATGGATGAGTTTGCCACCAAGTTTGTGGATAGTGGGGCATCTTGGCATATGGCATTAGCCCAACAATGTTTTACTAGTCTAAAAGAGCACAACTCAAGGGTTCAAGCAGGGCTTGGTGATGATGCCAAGTATCCAATAGCAAGAGTTGGTACCATTCCTTTCAAATCCAGCCAGGTAAATCTTTAGACTTTGATGATGTTTTGTTGTTCCAGGTCTTAGGAAGAACTTGCTTTTAGTTTTAGTTACAGAAGGTAAGGTTTATGCAATAGAGTTCAAGAGCTAGCATGTCCTTATCAAAACAAAGGAAGCTAGCTTAAAAGAAGGACAAGTGATAGGGGTTAGATAAGGCAATCTATACAAGTTATTGGGTGAACCTGTTTGAGCCTAGTACATGGTTCCTAAGATTGATGTCAGTAGCATCAATCTTAGGAAGCATGTATTATGTTTCCTTTATTTGATTTCTCTCACAAGACATGGATCTACTTCTAAAAGGATAATGATGAGGTCTTTGGCAAGTTTCAGGAGTTCAAATCTCTAATTGAGAACTAGATAGGGAAGAAGATCAATGTCTTGAGATTGGATAATGGGGGTGAGTATACCTCCAAGGAGTTTGAGGGTTTCTACAAGGAGGCATGAATCAAGAGGGAGCTAACTATTCCGTACAACCCACAACAGAATGGGGTTGTAGAATGGAAGAATTGATCCATGATAGGGGTTGCTAAGGCGATGATTCATGCATAGGATTTGCCAATGTTTCTATGGGCAAAAGCATGCAACACAACAATCTATAGGTGTCCTCATAGAATCCTGGAGGACAAGACACCAGAGGAGGCATTCACTGGCGTGGAGCTAGAGGTGACTTGGTGAGTCTTTTTTGTATCTTTGTTTGTCCAGTTTAAAATCCATTTATTGGTAGAGAAGATGGCCAATTTGGAGCTCTCTAGCAGGAAGGGTTTATTTGTAGGTTACAGTGAGGCTTCAAAGGGCTACAAGGTGTATATTCTTGAACAAAGGAAGAAATCTGAAATAGTAAGCAAGGATGTGAAGTTTGAGGCAGACTTTGCATCTAGAAAGTCTCATGATCCTATTTCAGTGACAAAAGATGAGGACCAAGAAACTCTAAAGGTTGAGCCAGGGTCACTAGTGACTTCTAGTACAGGACAATAGCTTTCAGTTGAAGAGGACAAGACATTAGAAGACATATATCAATGCCACATATGTTTAATCAGTGGGTTCATTTGCTGCAATATAAAAACATCCCATAATTGACATTAGAGGTGAAACAAGTTGCCCAATTTATATTTTAAATTGTATGAATTTGTGGCCCAAAGTGAGACCTTGCTAGAGAAGATTTCTGAAGCAAGGTGTCACTCAAGGTATTATATTTAGATGATGTTCTAGATTTCTTGAAGTGATGAGAATCACTTCTCCAAATGTGGAATTAATTTAGAGACTTAATACCAATGTTTCAATTAGACAACCATATCCACTTTATCCGTGATTTAAATTATCCAAACACATTTAAGATATATCAAGAGTTATGCTTGAGAAAATATTTAAAAATAGGAACAAAATATCATAAACAACTTCTAGATTTAGGAGTGCGTTAGTTTTTGGTAGCTCGGAGGCACTCTTGCATCATGTGCCTAGGTGTAGGGTCCGAGCACATGGGGTCTCATTAATGACATAAAGTTACTTTATTAAATGTGTTTTTAAAGTGACTTAATGAAATGACTTTATATTATTAAAGTGAGATGTACTTTATTAAAGTGAGTTGTACTTTATAAAGTGATTTTATAATATTGAAGTGCACCTTTTTATTTTAGGGTGAAAGTGACTTTTCGAAAAGATGTGATTTTTATATAGTTATGACTTAAGTGATTTAAGTTATCTTGAGATTAAATCACAGCCTTAGATCTCGTGGGCCAAGATCTAATCCTGGCCATAGAAGATGAAAAGGCAAGGAGTTACCCTAAAATGGTAAATAAAAGAGAGTTTATGAGACCATTGGCATTCATTCCAAAGAGAGAGTTTTTGGAGTGGGTCGAATTCCAAGGAGGAGTTTGGTGAGGAGTGTGTGAAGCACTTGAGCAAGAGAATGTGAAGAGATTGAGCAAGAGAAGGAGAGAAAAGGCAGCCCAAAGTGTGGGCGTGAATTTCTAGTGAGGGCACGATTTTCTAGAAGAGGGGTGCACCGGCAGAGACAGTTAGTGAGCATGCTTTCCCAAAAGAATTCTGAAAGGCATGTGCAGTCCGTACAACAGTGTTTAGGCACACTTTTCAAGTCAGAAAAGTGGCATAAAGTTTGAGGAGCATACAACACTTAACAGTGGGCCGTACAGCAGAGGAGGAGAGGACCGTACAGCAAGAGATTTGCTGCTGCTGGCACATTTTCCTAAGGCTGTAGCAGCCTGTCAGTCCGTACAGAAGTGTACGGTGACGGTGCACACAAACCGAGAGAAGTGTTGCCTGTGATGTCTGTATAGTGAGGCCTTACTAGGCAGATTTCCTGTAGCAGACTGTGGAGATTCTGGCATGCATTTCAAGGTTGAGGAAAGGCACAAAAACCAAGGTTCTGTTTTGATATTAAATGCTGTAATTTCATGACTGTTGTACTCTCTCTGAAATTTCTCTCTCAAGCTCAATAAAAATTTCTCTTGGACTGGTTTTCTCCTTAGGGGGTTTTTCCAGGGTCTTTGGACCAAATCACTGTGTCTGACTTTTATTACAGTCTGCTGATATGAATTATTTCCACTGCCATAAGTGTACTTAGTACAGTATATTAGCTTACAGTTGCATAAGATTTGTACCGGTGAAATGTGGTTGTTTTCTTTATGTTGTAGAAGACTAATATTAGAGTTGGCTAAGTGCTTTGGACTGAGTTTAAGTCTGATTTTCTAATAGAGTGAACCATTTAACCAATTGAGGTGCACTTTGATAAACATGAAATTATAACACAATAATAACCAAATGAACACTAAAGATGACTTGCTTTCAGAAGATGATTACTGTTGTCCTCCGAAATGGCATGCGTGTCGTTTGAAATCCCAAAATGCAACACACCAGCTGGAATGACAACTCTCTCAGGAGAGAGGCCAATGTCACCACACTCCTCTCCTCTTCGCTTCAGGTTGGCTCTTCTCCAACACTAGGGGAGTATCCCCAAAATAGGATCACTAAGGCAGGTACAGTAACGGGCAAGGTGAATGGAAGAGGCTGCCTTAGAGAAACGGAAGTAACAAAAGATAGTTTTAGATGGGTGATGGAAAAGAAAGGAAGATCAATCCTCAGGGAAAGACCAGTGCCAGTATCAAAGAGGGGCGGATGGAGTCAAAGGAGAACTCTAAAAGGGCCTTGCTGCTAGGTGAATGTAGTGACCAACTAAGAGCTCTTGCGCTCGAGGATACCTAAAAGCCACAAATCTTAAGAGAAAAGCATGGGTCAAATAAAGCTGTGCTAGATTGTTAGCCCTCCGTTTAAGTGATCCTAGCTTAAGAATCGAAAGTAAAGAGCTAAGAGAGGTATTGCCTCAGACAAAATGAAAGATGACACACAAAGAAAAATGGCAGACAAAGGGAAAAAAGAGCTCTAAATTTATCCAGAGAATCCCGTCATGATATTTTTCATTTAGTTTCTAGGGAAAGAGCTCCCAAAATTTTTCCATCCATTGCAAAGGAGAAGGCTGGCTCTTTAAATAGACCCAAAAGCCTCTCCCAAAAAAGAGAATAATGATAAAATAATAAGGAAAAAGTGAAATCCACTTTTTTCTCCGCTAAAGTCAAAGTAAACACACTGCCTAACTGAAGCCAGCAGCTAAAAATCAGATTTGCAGCACACCTGCCAGACCAACCAAAGTTAAGAATACCAAAGGTTCAGTCCCCAAATTCACGATCCGACTGCAAAATGACTCGTGGAAAAACTGTCTAGCCATGGAGACGCCACGTAGACCCCCACTGATGAGTTGGATCTCCCAGAGATTGCGTTTTTTTTAGGCAATTGATTGCTGCTCCAATTTATAAGTGATGACCCGTGGCTCATTAGGTTTGCAACAACCAAACTCGTATCTTCCACATAAGCTGTCAAATGCTCCAGCTATGAAATTTACCACCGATTAGTTTTAAAAATCCGCCGTGCAAGTTTAACTCGTTGAACCGAGCTTGTACTAAATGTGACTTTGTAATCAACTGCAATCAGATGCAAATCGGCTGCTATTGAAGCTGCTGTACAAGAAATGCGCACTTCATCTGTCAAGATGATACTCTGTTCAAATGGGTGGATAAACACGATCAATTAAGAGCTGCTGTGTGTTGGTGTGCAGTGTGGTTCTACACTCCATGACTCACTGGCAAAGAAAACACAAGTTACATACGCGAATCGGCTGTCATTATAGACAGGTCCGAGCTCCCTTCACTAAAATCCACATCTCGTTACCGCCAACATGGGCCGGGGCAATCAATGAAACGACTGTCAATGAAGTGGAAATCAGCCGCGATCTTCGATCAAATTTAGATTTCGCCGTTTGCTACCTGTGGAGTTGAAAATCGAGCTCTGTACTGGATGTAACATTGCTGCACGTTTATCATTTACTACGACTCGAGCTCTGCAAACAAAACGGCGGGCAGTAGATACGTAAACCTCATAGGGCATCGATCTTAATTATCTGCTGTGGCTGTCAAGACGACGCATGATCCGGGGGTCGACTGCTGCGTCGAAATTTCCAGTGAAATAAAATTTCCGATCGGCGGTCGAGTGAGCCTGTGATCTTCGGCGAATTGGAGTCACCCTGAGATTTCCGTGTGTCAATCATTGGTATTAAAAAATAACAGAGTTATTTGTATGGACATGCTTTCGAGTTTTAGCAGTGGCTTCTGTTACAGCTCGAACAGTTCTTGCTAATGTTGCTTTTGTGCATGTTTGCAGGTTCTAGAGACTGTGTTTCTGCAGGTTTTGTCCCTTCAAAAATTGCTTCCAGGTCTGCTGCTGAGGAGGACCACAGGCTCCTAAAAATCCGGTTATGATGCCCTCGGTTTTAAGTCACTTTCTTTTAAAAATACTGAGCACCATTCGCATATAGATTTTAAAACTGGTAACAATTCCTTATAAAAATTTCTCTGCGGCCGAACATATCTTCATGATATTTAAATGAACCTTTTCTGAAGCAGTTGTCACAGCTAGAGCTACCATGGCCTCCCTTGATATTTTTTGAATGCCCAGACATAATTGCTAAATTTTCTGTTTGAATGCTTCAACTCAGCTTGAAACCTATTTATTTCCTTTAACATCAAATAATATGATGCTGTCTTCCTTTCAATTTTCACAGCATGTCTCTTTCTTCAACAGACTGTAATCATGCTTCCTCTGTCAAAAATAGGCACAAAAATGGTGCTCTGGCCTCTTACCAATGCTCTGGTGAATGAAACTCTGCAATCTCATAAATATTCATTGGTATTTGACCTCTCCGTGAAACAAAAACTGAAACAACCTGCTTGCGTGTGGTCTCATTTTGCTGAAGGCAATGAGAGCATTTTCATGTGGACACCCCTGCCAAATGAGGGGTAACAATTACTATTATGTACTAAGCAAGAAAATACAGAAATTTCCAGAATTGAGTAGATGAACAAGAACAGAAAATTAAACCATGAAAACCTAAAATTTCAAGATGCTAGATGATCTTAAAGATTCCAAAATTAAGATTAGTTTGTTGTTAGGAATTTCCAGAATTGTTTGAGATGAAATTTGAGCCATTTGACCACATAAATCAGCCATGAAACATGAACATAAAACCCAAATTTTTTATGCAATTAATCTAGCATAAAACCCTAACCTTAAAATGAGATTTTATGGAGTTATTAGGGTTGTTTTAAATCTTCAATTTTTACGGTTATGAAATGAAGACAAAACATAAATAAAAGTAAGGGAATCAAGCCCTAAAATGATGCAAAAGTATGATATCTTACCTCAGCTTGATGGAGGATGAAATCTGAAAATTATTGTAGCCTTGTAGAAATTAGATTTCACCCTAGAAAAACAAGAAAGAAGAAATATTTTTGGAGTTTTGTGGTTGCTAAGATGTAATGGTAGATTAGTGCCTTTGATCCTTGGGCAATTGGGATCCTAGAATAGTTCTCCTTGGGCCTTGTTTGAGAGTATTTGGTTGGAACACCTGCAAAGCATGACAAATTCCTCCCAAGCCTTTGGGGTTTCATGCAAGTCCTTCCAAGGAAGGATCACCCTAGAGCATACACCTTCAATATCTAGATTCTAGCTGATACCCTAACCTATACAAACTTGAAATTTCAACTCCTCCTAAGATGACAAATCACAAGTAATCTACAAGGCTAAACCATGAAACAAGCAAAGAGATTCTTCCCTACTTAATTCCAATGGAGTAAGACTACCCTTCTATTGGACTAAATCTAGAAATTAGACAATGCAAGAAAAATACATGTTACCTTAAGATAGAATCACCAAGATATGCCTCACATGTAAGAAAGATCCCATGAAATCCAAGAGCCTTTAGTGCAAACGATAGCTTTATTCTTCAATCAACAACAACAAAATACAATGAGGAAGAGACTGTCTTATATAGAAGAGTAGCTCTACTTACTTTATAATAAAATAATAATAGATCTCCCAAGGGCCAAAACTTTAGATCTATCCTAGGGAAGTTCAAATAAGCCTCTAGACATGGTAAAAAATGATAAACAACTCTCGTAAACCAACAATAAACTCAAGACAAGGTGGCATTCCGCTAGAAATGGTCCAAAGGGTGGAGCGCTTCCTCAAAAAGGTGAATGCTCTCCATTAAAAGGCTCCCAAAAGGCACGTGCAACAAAATTATGATGGGACACTTTAAACGACAGTTTTGTCTTTTCCAACTTCCTCAATATTTATTGGATTTTCTATTATAACCACTTTTCGGAGATCCCATGTCCATTTTCCATCTAATGGCGTTGAGATGGCACAATTCTGGGCACTCTGCCAAAAGATAACTGCTCCTGAAGTTAGGATGCCCCTCCAAAAACTTCCTATAAAAAATGGCCTCCATATTTGTGTCAAGGATAGCGCTCCTCATGAAACACCTAGTCATCATCCTAAGATTCCACAATAAGTGTCATAATATGTAGATATAGCAGATCACTCTAGTGCTAAGGAGTTAGCGAACATATAACTTAGGAAATGTTCACAAATATGATGATAATTCATGAAACTAATTATATTTACACCTTTCTAACAACTCAATGACTTATTTAACTTTTAGTCATCTAGTCTAACATTGGTGTGATCCTTTTTAAGTCCTTATTACATGTGAAAGCCCTAAGTTAAGGGGCATAGCATAGATTTCTGAAGTAAGTGAGGGTACATGAAGTGAATGTGTACTTAAGGAAAGAAAGGGGTCTTTGCAAATTAACCATTATAGTAGTTGAGTTTGGTAGTTCTACCCTTAACTTTCAAGAGTTAGGGTTTAAGATATTTCTTCCACATGGGCCTTAGAAGGAAATGCTGTCATGTGTCACCCATCCTTGTGCCTTCTTTTTGTGATCCCTTTACTTTAATTTTCATTTATTTGCATTTCTTAGCCTTTTCATTGGCTTAGTCCCTTTACTTCAGATTTGCTTTGATAACTTGAGACTTAGGGAACTTGCCTTTTAGCAAGGAGGAATATCTCCCATATGTTCCAATTTAATTTAGCTGCATCAACCTTAGAGCACTAGACTCTTTTGGTTTTATTGAGGCATTCATACATGGGAATAGTTATGAGACCTTAGGTTGTTACTGATGATAGATCATTTACAAAGAGAAAAATGACGGGGATGGATGAGTTGGCTAGTGAAGTGAAAGATGGCTAGGAAAAAAGTTATGAAATGGGTGAAATCACTTAGCTTAGTTCACGAGGGTGCAAATTAACCTTCAGAATGACACACTTCTATGGAAGAATGACACCAAGGTTAGACTAAGAATTGAGTAACTGTTTTAATTGTTATGGGTCATTATACAAGCAGGAAAGTAACATCCCATGAAATCATATCATCATATAAACAAACATTCTAGGTGTCAATGAGGGTAAACGATATCACGGTACCAGCGCATCTGACACTGGAGCATCTGCAAGTGTTGGAAGGACCTATGACCCATGACCTATGGAGAAGCCACAGATCTCATTCTAGGAACAAACTGATCAACATATCACCCCTTGATGAGAAAGGGGTAGCATTTGGCTCCAACTGTGGGATTTGTACTCCATGCGAGAATGCATGAGAACTCCAGAATCTCCAGACTTGTTTCCTACACACTTCCCACTCAAGTGCATGGCAAATACTGGAATGGAAACAAGGCTCAAGCACCTTGTTCCAATCCACATGATAATAAATCAATGCAGTAAAGTCCGATTGGAAACTAGTTAGATCATATTTTATTCGTAAGGCAAGTAAAATGTATGAAAGTAACACATCAAATGAAATGCATACAATCAAATCCAAGATGCAAGATGGAAATACAATTCAATCAATCAGGATGCAAAGCAAATCAATTCTAATGCTCATGCTAAAGAGTTTATTCATCATAAACTAATCTAAGCATGATATGAAGAAATCACTAGGTGAAATCATAAAGCCAATGTAACCAAGTGCTTATCTCATCGAGACCATGGTATCTTCTCTTGTGTTTGGTCACCAACCAAAACAGGGATACATCAAAGGGAAATATACAGAGGTTGGAATCTAAGTGAAGTGTCGGCTACAATTCAAAATATGCTCACAAACAAGGCCAAGAGTACCAAAATCACACCAAGAAGGGCATGTACCATCACAAGAGTCCTCTATTTAAGCTTGAATAGGACTCATGTAATCATCGTCATCAAGGATCAATTCAGAATCAGAATTCCTCCTCTCAAGCAACAAGGGCTTAAAGGGGTCGTTAAAACTGCAAAACTCTTCAAAGCAATCCTCCACATTAGTCAAGCATGAGATATGACATAGATTCCTAGACTTAGAAAAACATTTAGCCCCAAATTTAGAACTTGGAAACACCATTTGACTTGTTGGAAACTTTTGCAATTATCCCTCAAATGAAAAGATCGTTGCCCCAAACAAATTTCTACATTAAAAGAAAACTTTTCAGCTGAAGATACATGCCCAAAATGAGAAGAAATAAAAAAATGAGGTGGTCGAAATTTTGACATGAAAACCCTGCTGCACTATGCATTTCCAACCCCTACATCATCTTTTATAACTGAATGCCTAGGCATGACAACACTAAAATTTAATGCTAAAGAAGGCTGGAAAATTTCTGTACTTTAGGCCCGGAAATTTGTTCCAAATGGCTTGGAAATCCTGCACCAAAAGCCTTCATACATGGTTGGAAACCACCTTGAAAAATCTATCCAAAACAGCCCTAGAAATTGGAGGAGATGATTTGAATAAATCTATAAAAATATGATCAAACGATGCCCAAAATCAATATTACAAATGGGGGCATATGGCTGCAAATCCTATTCTGTGCTTCGCTGTTCCAAAGTTTCCAAATTTGCAATTTCCTCGTTAGATGCATCATGACAAGTATCATAGATGGGATCCTAATTTGTTTTCATATTTTTTACATCCTTACTATGATTAAAATTTGAAATCTTGCATCTAAATCATCACGAAAATGGGAGATATATGCACTGTTTTTCTCATCAACAAACAAAGGTTTGTCTTCAAGAATAAGAAAAGGAAAGTGAACTCACCAAACCCTCATCACCACGAGGAGAACAAGTAGGAGCATCAATTCCTTCATCAAATAGGTCTATATCATGTGCCTCAATGGAGGCATGAGGAGGCTCCTCAACAATATCCCCTTCATCATGGACCTGTTGCCGCCGGAACACACACCCGGGGGTTATCCCAGCAGAAGTCTTCAAGCTGCTTAGGTGCGTTCCTTGGGGGCAAGTTTTGAGTTGAGATACTGTCACTCAACACTCAACTCCTCCGTTCAGGCAGAACTCCTAACGAAGCCAAGGGGGGTAGTCCCTATGAGTTACTAAGGTTGATTAAGAAGTTTAGGTTTGTGATTGGGTAAGTTGTTTAGGAGTTTTGAAATAGATTAATTGAAAGCAAAAATCACTTGCAAAATAAATTTAAAGCAACAACATAAATTAATCATTTAACACATGAGATCTGAAAAGATTGAAATAAATGTAAACAAGATCAGTGCCAATAATGGAGTCAAAATAGCGTGCTGTTGTATTGTAAATGTTTTGCGAGTGCTTCTTGGTCAATTTTAAATTATTAATGGTTCGAGATTGTTAGGGAAAAAGGGGAACTCCCGCGATACCGTGAGGTACAGGTAGGAATGTCCGGAAATTAAAATTGGTGGCTCCTCACAAGAACGTGTGGGTTGGAATGGAGTCTCTAAGGCAGTGTTCAACACTACACCAACTAGGGTGTAGTCTAACTGTGCCTTGAGGTCGCCTCCCAATTGTTCCCGCCAGAGTTGAAAAAGTTGGCGAAAAATCGCGACTTTTTCAA